>JACCIC010000045.1:3107500-3436873 GCA_018907035.1 Sycobia sp. Sy_11
AGATCATATATCAGAAACTAACTGAAAAAAATCAATATGAATTGAAAATTATAGTTTCAGATTTATATCTATAATTTATCTATTTTATCTAATATTCTGCTACTATTAATAATACAGAGTCTATATTTCAACTTTCAGAGATTTCCGTTTCGTTACTTCAATATAAAACGTAGCGACGCATAAACTCTCTTTCTTCATACAGAAATGATTATCTTGTAGACTTAATAAAATATAGGCTGTTGAATAAACACGACTATTTTCATGAAATATCAGGTCTTAATTACCAGAAAGCACGGTAAGAGATTTAAAGTGTAATATTGTCATATTTACATTAATATTTTTTAAGAATATGTCATATTGAAAAAATAATAGATGTCCTGTACATTATATGAAGAATAGTATTTCACATTACGAATGATCTGCAATTTCACACGTTTTATTGAAGAGTTTTCACATTCCATGATTTCACGGAATATTAATATACTATATTTTAAACATGAAAACAGCATTTATTTTATAATAGTAAAAGGGTATTTAGCATGAAATATATAAAATATGTTGTTAAAAATTTAATCAATCATCTGTATATCCATGAACAATGTCATACAGAATTCAGCAACACGTTTCAAATTGCATTTCACTAACGAGATACTATTATAAAAAAAAAAGCCTCGACACGTCTTGCTTCGGCTATAAGCTCTTTAATTCCATAACGAATATAAATCGAGCATTTATTAAAATCGCATAACTCTGACCTATACCGAAATAATTAAACACACATCATCGAGTCGCTGCAAGCTCCAGCGAGCACAATTTACCAATACCGTTCGTTCCAACGACATTAAAATCTTACCCTTCGTTGATCATAAACCAATGATCGCGAAAAATAAAATAACGACAAAGAGGTATACGTTTGAAAAACTTTTGATTTCGAACTTAATTAGAATCCGATCATTAAAAGTCAGGAGAGGAGAGGGGATGAAAAGTTTGGATTCAAAAGTCATTATTCCAGTTTGGTTCATAACTAGTCACGTTCGAATGCATATACGAGCGAGCCGTGCGAGCGCGCGTAAAGCAATTCATTATATATATATATATATATATATATATATATATATATATATATATATATATAAAAAAGAGAGAATAAATCGATATTCCAATAAAAGTTTGCGGTCGCGAGCGCGACTGCACCTTCCTCCTCCTCCTCCTCCTCCTCTCATTCTCCTCCGTCACGGAACATTATACCGAGCAAGAAAATGAGCTCGTTTTACGCGCGCCCTACAACAGCCGTGACATCGATTGGTTATCGCTCCGTGTTCCCCCATCCGCATTTTTTCGTTGTAAATTATCAGGATCGTAAAGTACAGGCGGCACCGGTATTCCTTCCTCCTCGTTTTTTCAGTCGATTTTCATCCGCTCCTCCACATATGATTTTATGAATCTTGCGCTCGTTCTTCATTCATTCGAGCATTCAACAGAGGTGGCATTGAATATAATTCCCTTTTTTTTTTAATTAGCAGCGATTTATTGAAATAATTCCTTTGAGAATTCTGTGTAACGAGTGACTTTTTCTATTAAAAACATATATAAAAAGGGAAGATTCAAAGCTATTAATGTTTCCTGTAAGAACTCATTTTGCTGAATTCTAGGTACTAATATAATTTTTCGAATGAATACTTTTACTTTGATATAGTTTTTAATTGAAGCATATTAGTGCTCATACAGAAAGATTCATTTGAATAAAATTCTTATTTTATATTACAGTATACAGTTCTAAAATATGAGTCAGCCAATTAAATTTAAATTAAAACCGCAGCATTATTCTATACCATTGTAATATAAGTTCTTTTTATATAATTATTAAGTATAGTTGAAATATAATTAGATAATTTATTTTTGGAATATCTCGCTAAACGTAACAAACCAGTTATAATCGAAGAAGAATCTATGCAATCCAATTGAAAACGCTTGGAAAATACAATTTTTACAGAAGACGCACTTTAAAAGAAATGGCTAGATGCGCTGGAAGGAATAGGGGCAGACTCTGGATATATATCTAAGTGTCCAATTCAAATAATATGAAATAACTTCAAAAAACAATATATTGCTTATGATATACGAAAGAAGATTCTAGGGCGAAAGCGCTAATAAGTCTATTCGGGACGCATAATTTGAAAAATACAGTATTTCTATTATTTGATCCTTTGATTGCGTATATCCTGAGGTTATTGTTGGGTCCGACTAGTGACCACAAAAAATAAAGCTTCCGACGATCAATAGCTGGGAAGAGTGGTAGAGTACCAAGCAATAATATATACGCAAAGTATTTTTGACATTTTCAGCATCTCAATATGAAGTAGAAAATTACTCATACTCTAACTGACGTGACTAAGAAAAATGCGGTTCATCTTTTATTGGAATATAAGCAAAGGAAAAAGTATAGATTTATAGTTTGAAAGATGTATTTGCTGGAAAATTTTAAGAAATATGCAACTTTTAAAGTAATAAGAAGTAAGGAAAGGAAGAACACGATACAATTCATAAGGAGAATTGAGAAGCAACGACTAATTAGCAATGAAAACTTATGTGCTCCTTTATGGACTTATCACCCCTCCCAATCGATTGAAATTTCATAACGATAAACTCAAGTCGCGAATCATAGTTTGGCACAGAAGAACGGTCGAAGAGCCCGAAGTATGTACCTAACCAACAGATTTTGCTCCTTTTAAAATTCTCGATATTTTCCCATAATAAGCATATAAGTTGCGCAAACATAAATCTGGTAAAACTGTGATCATTGGAGAAACTATTTAATTTTTTTATCGTAGCGCACATCAACTATTTTAGCCTCTTTTTAAAAGCTCAATATTTTACCATAAAAATACTATTCGAGGTAAAATATGTATTTTACCCATCACACCACGGATAATTTTTTTGTATACGTGCATATCATGTGCATTTTTAAGGACAATTTTCCAAACTTGACGATCTTTAATTATCTCAATACTTGTCAACGGAATTCTCAGTATTAGTTTCATGTCATGTATTTTTATTGCATGCTTTTGTGTGCAGAAGATTTTTTTTGTCTTCTCTACAAAGTATAAAACCGTCTTAAATTTTATGTTCATTCGATATCGTTGTATTTATTAGTGTTATTAAATTTTCATAAATCGTAATTCTTAAAAACAATAACAACCACAAGAAAATTTAGCATGCTCTTGGCGGTTCACATTTATTTGTTCATTCAATTCAGTACTCAATTATTGTATATATTAATATAGATAAAACGCTTTCGTCATACTGTGATTATAAATATACATTTTACCAAATGATTTCTTAAATGAAATCTAAATTAGACAGATTATTGATACCATATCCATTTAAACATAATATAACATTAAACATAAATTACACAATTAATCATGCAATAAAGTGAGGATTATAAAATATAAATATAAACAATTTTATATATTGAAAAAATAATGTATTTTTTCTTGAATGATACTGTACTCAATTTATTATTATTTTCCATATTTCAATCTGTAACAATAGGTCTTTACAGCCGGTAAATTTGAGGTAAGACAAAACTCAGACGAATGAAGCTAAACCTTTGAATTGACTCGTAATGACCTCGATCTCTTCTCTGAAGTAATAACTAACGTTTTCTGCGCTGAAGTACAGACATAGTGAGCTAAAGCTAGCTCACCGGCTGTGGTCTACGACTTGTTAGCTGTGGAATGCAGTCGATCATCATTCACCGCAAAGGTGAGATTTGAAGGGTTATCTTAATATGCCAGCCCCACTTATTCTTGAAATGTGTTTCTCACTCTAAAAAGGAGAAAAAAAATTATTTTGTACTGTAAATAATAGACAACTATAGTATTTGTCTGTGCGAAATTATTTTTTAATGTATTTAATAAACTGCAGAATCTAATTTACTTTTTAGAAATATTCATATATTCTTTTACAAATTTTTTTCTATTTCTCGTACATTGCAAAAACCTTACAAGTATCTATTTTTCTGTTTCTTCTCAATAGCTCTCTTTATTCTTATTACTATATCAAAGAAAATCACCCAAAAAACAATTTATTTTATTGATTTTACTATTTAACTATTTAATATATGTCTATTAATAGTAATATTTTACTATTTAATATATGTCTTATAGAATTCTTTAGTACATAGATCTAAAAGAACTTAATAAATAATACACGTTAATAGTAGAGTAAAATTAGAATAATTAAATCAATAAATGATGTAATCGTTATCGCTACAAAATTCAATAAAACTTGATTATACCTTTTAACTATAAATTTTGCTTCGCCTATATGTCATACACATAGCAAATTAAATTTTATAATCCACTATATACTTATACGCATAAAACAAATGATATATTAATGAAGATGTCCGAAATGCAGGTCTCATATCCAAAGTATCGATATCATTTACATTTAAGCATTAGTTATTATCAGATTAATGTAAAGTCATTAGATGATATTTTTGCTCGCTAAGTACACTCTGATGAATATATATATATTCATAATTCAGAATGAAAACATAATCGCCTTTTTTTTTATTATTTTAGTAAATTTATGCCCTTGTTAATTTAATTATAAAAAACACTGTTCATTGCATACCCTTTTTCTACTCGTTCATATCATGCAGTTTTTTTCAGTATTATCATTTTATTTTCCATTTCATCTCTGTATATTTGATCGAAAATCCATTAGGAATTCCTCTCATATCTCATTTACTATGTGAACTTACCCCGGTTCGCTCTCTTTTCTCGGCTTTCTCTCTTTTTCTCCTTATATTTACACTGACCAATCCACCTGATTCTTCAGTCCTCTTCATAGAATTGTCAACTTTTCTTTTTCCGTTTGCGCGTGCTGCCCCTTACCATCTCTCCTTTCCATCACTCTGGATCTCAGCCAGCAAGTTTCCCTCGGTCCAGCAGCGTTGATCGTATATATATATATATATATATATATATATATATAATTTTATGATTTTCGTCGTGCTTGGTGTGCTGGTACATCGCCCCTACCGGGCCATCTCTTACGCACGCGCGCGTCCTACGTTGTGAGGCGCAAAAGGGCCCTAAAGAGACCGACGGAGAACGACGGTATATATCATGGGAGGGAGCGATTTTTATTCGTTTAGTTCGTTCAGTTTTTGGCTCGCCCAGTTGAGTCTACGCTTTAGTTTTAAGGGCCAAATAATGTTTGCATCTAATATTTAGTCTGTATCGAAGATGTAAATTTTGATCATTGCATTAATAGTTTACGGATTATAAATCACAAGATCGTTTAAAATTCAATTAATCAAGTTAAAAATGTAGTAGAAGCAACAAGAATTACATAAGCGATATATTAATTCAATAATTATAGTACACTTCTTTCGTCATTTATTTGATATAATAATATAGAATTGTTCGAATATTTTATTGAAACATAATTGGCTCATACATCAATTATTAATAAACAAAATTGATCGAAAACCCAATCATTACTAAAATGCTTTAAACTGATTTTATAATTTTACGGTGTAATATCGACTCTTCTATGGAATAGAAAATTCAAAATGTATACCATCTTATATTGGACAAAAAAGTAATTAGTAGTTTGTCTGGATAAATTTCAATCACGATCAGAAAATAATTATTTTCAAATTCAACATTTAAGAGTAATGGTCAGATTTAATAATTCTTCCTTGTAAATACAAAAAGCATTAAGCATTAGCGCTATACGTCCAAATTAATGAAACATGAGATAGATATCAAACTCGAATTTAAATAACTTTCCGCTTTACCAATTTTACGTTCCGTATATAAGCGTAACCTCGGGAAAAAGGGTGCGGAATTTTTCCCTCATCAGCCTCTCTTAAAACGACAAAGAGAACTCGAAGAAGTGCATCGCAGAACGATTTCTTAGTATATATATATATATATATATATATATATATATATATATATATATATATATATATTTACCATAAAAATAGGATTTACTCCGTAAATAAGAAGAATTGTCAGGTACATTCAACCGAATGCCAACGAGCTTGAAGCAGAGAAAGCTTGATATGGAAAGAAAGTAAGGGGTTGCATATCATAGAGGCGCCACGAAGAAGACCGAAAATATAAAACCGACGAATCCGCTAAACTGTGAGGATGGGCCACCAAAGCCCCCTCGTGCACGGAGATAGTTAGGGAAGTAATGACGTATACTAGATGTAAGCGAGGGAGTCATATATTCCTCCAGAAAGGGTGAGAATGGGGTGGGCAGCGAGCGAGATCCTCCGAGGGGGTGGAGAAGAAGGGAAAGTTAGGACTAGAGGGCGAGGCGCGCGTCGAATAAAAGAGACGCCGAGGCGTCGCTCGAGCGCGTTTTCGCGACGTAAACGAGCCATCGAGTTGCCGGTGCGGAGGCCAAGGGGAGCGAGTGGCTCGAGATTGCTGCAGCGATGGCAGAGGATGGGCTGGAGAGACGGGAGGGGGGAGGCAACCCTCCACAGCGCGCCATTTCTACGGATCCGCAAGCGAGCGAGCGCTCAGGCGCGCCTTCGGTCCCGGGACAATTCGAGCAGTCGTCGCCGCCGACGACAACGAGAACTGCGGCGTCGGTGGCATCGCCATGTGGGCGAGAGTCATCTCCACGGCGGTGTGCACGAGAATGAGACGAGAGAAGGAGAAGGAGGAGGTGGAGAAGAAGAAGAAGAAGAAGGAGAGGGGTCTGGAGTTAGAGAGGTGCGGCAATAATCGTTAAAGCTCTACGTGGCACTCCACGAGAATAGAAGGGATCTCACCGTCTTTCTCTCCTCGCCTCCTTCTTTCCCTCTCTCTCTCCCTCTCTCTCTCTCTCTCTCTCTCTCTCTCTCTCTCTTCGTCTCTCAATTCTTTTCTCCGTTATCGTGTTTATCTCCTTCTCTTGCACGGCATCGCACCGTCTCCCGTATCGCCGCCGTATCGTTCTTTGATACGCCGCCATTGGCTTTTTTGTCCCCTTCTCGAATTTCCAAGACTTTCGATCTTACAGCGATTTAATTCGACGAAGTTAGGAATGTTTGGATTTTTGAAGTACTTTTCACGAGCTCTCGTCACCCTGCCTTCGCGGTTGACTGATGACGATGGGTTTAAAGAGCATATTTCATTTTTGGCTTCGAACCAATGTACTAAACGTCATTGGATTAAATTATGGAGATGGATTTTTTTCGTGTCTCTTTATGGTACTTCTTCGTGTATAATACGTGGTCTCCTGAAGTTTTTCTTAACTTACAGGAAGAATAATAACTAGATATTTTTAGATTCACTTTAGAATGTATGGATATTCAATTCTTAATTAACTATTCTCAAATATCAGATTCAAATTTGGAATTTTCATTTCACTTTTAAGTTTTTCAATTATCTGTTTAAATGGTTCTCTCGTATTTTTAATTTTTTGAAATACATATTTACATGATGCAGATTTTTATCATCCAAACCTGTATCTATTTGTAAAATTATGGAAAGATATCCTGCTTTGGAATTCCTGCTTTCCCTCCAAAGTACCGATTATGAGAAATGCTGAATTAATAAAAATAATAATATAGTAGCATAAATGAGCCAACGAGAAAAATCCATTCTCTCATGCAGTGGATGAAAAGGCCGAAGTTGGAAAACCGCAGCAGCTATGTATGAAATTATATAAAAGAAGGAAAAAGCTAAGATAACGTGCGCATGCCAGTATATAATCAACATTGCTGTCCACTAGATAAAAGACGAGTGAAATTAATCAAAAACAGAGAGAAAAGAAGAAAAAAGGAGTTACACGTGCTCGCACGTTGATTAAGAACGAACGTAAAATCCTCTTTGACTGTTGCAAGCATAAAGAGCGCCGAGATTACGTGTGCCAGTCGACTAACAGATTATCACGGAGTTCAACCAGCCTCCCTTCCCTCGAAATCTTGGTATACTCTTCCTTTTTTGCGATTTTTCTGCACTTAAAAGAAAATGGATGTTATTTTCGTTCGAACTGTAACCTCTAAAGCTCGAACTTTTAACGAAGTTACTTAACTAAGCCAGATGATTATCTTCTGTGATTGATTTAAGTTCGAAGCGTACCGGCAAACAACCGAAAATTCTTAAAATTTTTTAGTAAGAGAAAATAAAGCATGGTCTTCAGAAGAATAATGCATAAACGCTATTTTTCCCTACAGAGTTCTGTTTTTTTAAATATTGATCGTGTTGATAAAAGTGCTATAATATAAAATGTAAGATTAACAGATGCACTAACAAACGACCTCATAATTTCAACCAACTGGAAAACACCGCTCTAGTTGCTATTACTAATGCTTATCTGGTAGGACTGCTGTAAAAATGTTTCACCATTCGGATTATTTATATTTTTCGCTTGGTGACAGTGTAAATGAATATAGTAGTAAGTGAATATAGTAGAAATCTAAGCTAATATAATAGGGAAAAGTGATTATGGTTTGTGAAACTTCTTAACGACAATAATATATTTTTTCAGTGCATAGGCACCATTCCGGGAAAAGAGAATTAATATCTAGTAGTGCATAAGAACGCATTAAAACTTATTCTACTGTCGTTCGATCGTTCATACATTAATGCAAATTCAATACTTGAACACAGTGAAAATACGTCGCTTTAGTAGTTCAGTGAATTTTATAGCTATTTATTGTCTTGATATATGTTTCGATTCGAAAACGCTCGGTTTGATATTCTATAAAATTATATGTCCATTGAAAATAATACCGCACGACTTATATTATTCAAATCGACTTTTTAATTATATTTATTGGGATTAACTATCATCTACAATAGCATTTTTATAAGCGATATTTCAAATTGAAAAAGTTTTAGCTATTCACTACAGGAAAACGCATATTGGTCGTTTTATTGGATTATACAAAAAGCTTCACATTGCCAGCGTACCGCAGAAAGAACAAATACCTTAACCGATATAAAAGTGACTTTAAAAATAATTTTTTTCCAATATTATTTGATATTGTACAAAGTATTTTCACTCTTGGAAAATATCATTTTCGACTGATTCCGCCTGTATCTGTCTGATTAATAAAAAGTTATACAATTGAGAAAGAATTATACTCCTATGCTCATATAATTATCATGTTCAATTGATAACAGATGGATCAATACCTTAATTCGTATAATATATAGTACTATTTAATAATTGTTGGCATTGACGTAAGGTGTATTTGTAACGTTGTTATTAAGCTCTTCAGAAAATCGATACATAAGACGAGTGGCGAAGAGCCGAGGGTTCAAGCATTAGCAGCGAACGTGTGACCCTTGAAAAGGTGATGATGATGTGATTAAAAGCAGACTGATCTTATAATTATCAAAATTATGTATTATACGTACTAAAAAGTATAAGCAAACTTTTTTGAAGTATTAAGTCATAACAATTAAAAAAAACGTTTACTTATATTAAAGGTCTGTTCTTATTAGCTAAGGTGTAATATATTTAACGATGTTTTTTGCATTCAATAAATTTTACATTCTTGAATTTTTCAAATATTTAAGTCTTCTAAATAATAATATTTCATTAAAATTTATAATCAATTAAAAATCCTATAAAATTTATGTCGAGCCTGTCTCGAATCAGTACGAGTAACTTAATTTCCTCTTTCCTCGTTATTAAAGTAAAGATAAGGATCTCTTAATCTTACGCGCACTTCTACTGCTTTTTTCTTCCAATCCTCTCAATGACAAAAGTTATAATAGAAGTCGAACTATGAAATTCAGTGCCCTACTCTTCTCCTCCACTTCCTTCTCGTTACCGCGAAAGGGTAGACGCCGAATATTCCTCGCGATTTTGACTATGCGATTTTATTATTTTTAATTATACGACTCTACTATATAGTATTTAAATAACAAACGATGGAGGATCGGAGAGTGAGGAGAAAAATTCGTAAAAATCGTTCTTCTTCTGCGCGAGCAGCAGTAGAAAAAAAATTTCCCAGCCGAATCGAGGAGACGGCGATGGAGAAGCTTAGGAGTCGTGTCGAGGAGATCTGTGGGGAGAAAAGCATTGAGCAAAATCCTCCGTGGGTTTCTATTTTTAGTATGATCGAGCTAAGAGAAAATGTGATGCGTAATAATGAATAAATAAACATGTCCCACTGCTCGAGTATCACTTTTTTAGATAAATCGTATAATATAAAAGTCCGGTTCATGAAATATTATTGTGCTCGCTTGATTATACCGTCAATCCACTTCCACGGATCTGCCAAGTATTTTACCGTTTTATTCGCTGTATATCAAAGACGAAAAGGATTGTCATTGATATGTCTGTTGGGAAATGCTAAACGAATAGCAATATAATACAACGAAAGCGACATAATGATATAATATTAAATTCCTCCACAAGCGAAATTTTATTACATTCCGAAAGATTTTCCCGGGCCAGAACTACAATATTCTTGTCGTCAAATGCAATACTTCTGAGGAATTTTTTCGGTTCCAGAGATAGAGAGAGAGAGAGAGAGAGAGAGAGGGAATGAGGAATGGAGGGAGGGAGAGAGAGAGGGAGATACTTCAACGATCTAATCAAAATTTATACCGAGCATCGCTCGGTGAAACCGGCGCTACAGCCCACCCCCTCCTCCGAATGCTTTTGCGTAATTCAATTTCTCATTCGCAAAATATAACGGCCCGCCGAGCTATAACGTCGAGCGCACGGCTAGCGTACGTGTAAAATATTATTGCTCGAACTATAATTGTGGGAAACCTGTTATATGTAAATGCCATTGGGCGCGTGTATACCGATGATGGACCGAGCGATTAAACGCCCGAGGTTAGTACGAAGACAGAGCGTATAAATGGCAGAAATACAGCAGGGAAAATATTTCTCTGTCGCTCGTCGTCAGGTCTTTACGATGAGAGAGAATATAAAGAGGAAAAGAGATAGGACTAGAGAGGGATTTACTATGACCTCTTTAGAATATTGTCTTTATCAGTGCATTGGGGTTAAATTGTTTACAATAACATATGATATATATTTCAAGAAATTATCTCTGTTTAGCAATAATTGTAATTTTTTAGATTTAAATTAGTTTTCAAACCCAGATTAAATAATGTAAATTTTACCAATACATATGAAACATTTAAAACTCATCATATTGAATCATCTTATTCAGTTAGATATATTACTATATTATATAAATGATAATGAATTCTCTACAAAATCTAAGAAATATCAAGTAATGTAATCTAATTAATATTATATTATTGTTTAGTAAATAACTAAAGAATAATGGCCTCTAACTAATTAAAATTAAATTCTCGGTCCAGTAAAAAGGAGGTGATTTTCCGACACTTTTTACGTTTATTGTTTCTCGATAATGAAGAAAATATACTCATAATATCGTAGTGACCGCTGCAATCAGCCATTATATAGCTGAAGACAATTCAGTTACACTACAATTACGATACCCAAACTATCTTAACGAGCGTGAGTAGAACACTACATGTAATAATGGCCATCCAATTCACTAATTAATTTTTATAACTCATTTGATGTTTTTTTACTTTAACTAGAATAATAACAAGAGCAACAGCAACAACAAACAACAACAATAATAACAAAAGTAATAATAATAATAATAATAATAATAATAATAATAATAATAATAATGATTATAATTATAATATTTTCGGAAGAGGTACTTTCTTGACAGTAATACTATGATGTAAATTTATTATGGTGTACATGACAATATAACATTATGATTCCATTTCTGCTTTTACAAGATTATTTAATAATATGATTTTATACGATGTATATAAACGATATTTAGACAGATAACAGTTTTAGTAAGTAATATAACTGTATATATTTATTTAGGTTAATGCATTTCGTGTCCACGACGAAAAATCTAGATGAGAAAGCGTAAATTTTTTAACTTGACTCTTTTTTAAACATATTTATTATATATAACAAATACATAACTCAATAGTCTATTATAGAATATTATTGAACCACGACGTGTTGATTTATACACAGGTGTACATTTCTAGAATAATAAAATGACATACAGCGTTAAATTATGAATGTGAAAACATTAGTTGAAAAAATTAGTTGAAAAAAAATAAACTGCTTATTTCTAATATTTACTCTACTAATTGAATAAGTACAACTAATTTTTTTTTATTTTCTACCCATGAGATTAAATAAAGCTTTTCGTTCTTTACTCACTGACACTCATAAAAGAATTACCAATTATAGCTCAAATGAATGTTGATTGTCTAAATAAACGTACAGCGACGTTGAAGTTTCTATGCAGGATATGTCACACGTTCGCTTCCCAGAATATCGATATACATATACGTGCATCGCAAAGTCATGTAATCAATATAGCGCAGAGAGAATAATTCATCGCTCTGTATTACATCGGCATGCATTATATGCGAAGACCGCGAGAGCAATGTGAGAAAGCTCGAGACGGTTATTTATTTGTCGATGTATCTTGCAATGTAGAATATAGGCAATGTCAATAACTCTTTTATTTTTGATTTTTTGAATTTTTTGAATTTTCCTTCCACAAAATAATATCCCGTTTAACTACAATAAATAACTTACGCTTGATAAATTTGCTTTATAATTGAACGTATTTTGACTATCTGTAATCGTTCTAGTCTTTTCTAATTTAGACAAATAATCAACATAGATTTTAGTATTATCCTCAAAATTCATTTGTATCGATTAGCAAAGTATGTCGTTTATCAAGAGATTTCAAACTTTTACCATTTTCTAGCAATTTTATTCATTTTTTAATTTAATTTTTCCTCATCAACTATGAATTGAAAATAATCATCAGATGTGATTCATGTTATTAAATGTTTTGTTAATTACTATTTATCTTCATCCGCTAAATAAGGGACATGATTGTATTACTACTATTCTAATTCCTTGTTAAAAAGCTTTGATCGCAAAACGAACTGTGATGCCGCAGCAAGTCATAGTGTGATTATTTCATTTCCACGGCCAATTTACCGAAAACGCTGCTTATCCACGTGTAGAATGTACGCCAACCCCGTGACTCAGCCCAAAAGTTCGAAAGAAGATCGACGAAATTTTCCCACTCTCGCCCATCACTCTTCCCTACTCTCTCTCTCTCTCTCTCTCTCTCTCTCTCTCTCTCTCTCTTCTAGCCTTTCTTCAATCGAGTCTTAGGCACACAGATTACCGTGCCCTTTTCCTCGAACGGTGGATCCCAGTTTTTCTTAAAGGTAAATAGGGGTCTCCTATCCTCGACCATCCCGTTCGCTCGTCCGCGCCAAGTTGAGACGCGCGGGGCTAAGTATCCGTTAAGTAAGGGTTGGGGAGAAAACAGGTTAACTGAGTCCTCTCGGGTTACTGGAGGATAGGGAGAACAAAAGGCAGGCATTAGAGTCAAACTTAGTTTGTAGTTGGGATTACTATCGGCCACTTGTGACACTCCTCTGCCCCCCCCTCTTTCAGTTAATCTGTAATTAACGAAACTTCCGAGGTAACCGGATATGACGATTTTTCAGAGTAATGTGGAAAGTTGAACGGGAACGGTATTCTTTAAATGATATTTTGATATGCATTCTGTATTACTGATATAAGAATATATCAATCTTATAAATAAACTGATATGAGAATATATCGTCTGACATAATATCGACTTTACTACTTGTCGATAAGTTGGACATGAAATAACATTCTGTAATTACATACAAGTGACATTGATGAACGATTTCTTCATAATTTCTCTGCTAAATTAATAAATATTTTTAACGGTCTTACAGTCGTTATACTATAATATATTAGCTAAAATTATAACAAACAATGGAGCTGCGACGTTGAATTTATTCAAATAAAATAAAAACAATTAGCTTGAATAAAATTTTAATAAAAAGGAATTAAAATAATAGGATTATAATACATTATTGACCTGAGGAGAGACTAGAGAAAAATAATCCAACGCGCTCTCATACAGCGTCTTTTATAAACTACATTCCCCACGATTCGGGGTCCAAGTTCGGGCGATAAGCCCCACTCGCCGATCGCAGCCCAAACTCTTACGTAGCCTGACGGTCGAAAAGCCCAAGGTGGCACGCTGAACACGTCACCTGATTTTGAACTTCTCAATATTTTCTAAAAGCTTGAATGCGACCTATGTGATTATAAGTCCGCAAGATAGCTCTTTTAAAGAAAATATTGGGAAGCTCTCGGTACAGCACGGATCATTACTTTTAGAAAGCATAAACTTTTAACCTCTTTCGAAAACGACAAGAATTTTTTCATAGTAAGTATTCCGACATCTTATTTGTGATACCGTATAAAAGCTATTTTAAGAAAAATTCGTGTGTTTTCACGTCACGGTACGGATCAAACACGTACCTTATGTGTAAATAGTTGGGCTTATAGCGAGAATTCGGTCGCGTTCATTTATTGCAATTCTATTAAACTTTCATTCTCTTTTAATGCAAGTTTGAACTCAAATTAGTTTTAATATTATTTAAAAGAAACGAGTAGCTAAAAATACCCCGTCTCTGCTGTACATTAATTTTACATAAATATATCGCTACATTATTGTCGCACGCGGAGCCGCTTTGTCCGAGATTAGTCATCTTGCGAGATCACATTACATTTTGTTTCCAAACACCGGAATCGGTAATATAAAACGTCTTTAATCTAAGTCTTAACTCTACTATTATTATTAAAAAGAAACTTCTTAAAATTTACAATGATTTAAGCCATTATATAATAATATATACGAATAATCTTAATATTACGTTTTCATTTGTATCGTGTTATTTAACGAAATTTCTATGGAGATTCAGCTACATATTTTTACAAACTATACTAAATGTGATTCTATAGAATACTAAAGCTAGCTATAAGAAACTTATAATACACTTTTTATTTATATCTACATTTCTTAAATATAAAATATAGCCTAAGACATATTATATTTCTTTTAATTTATATCTACATAAAAAATTACTAGTTAAATACATCTCTTATAACTAAAAATACTACTTCTAAAATAACTGTTACTGATGAAATTATCGTATGTTCGTAATAAAAATAATGATATCCAGAATGTCCTGATTTATTATCACCCCCCCCCCCCAAGAATCTGACATATAAATTCCCTGCTAAAATAGATTAATTGCAAATTGGTAATTGTTTCTTGAAGAATAATTATATTATTCTCTTACAGTATTAATATTTAACTTACATTAAGCAAAGGATGTAACTTAGAAATATTTCTCTATCAATATTCGTACACTCGACATTTGAAGCTGAATAAAGGGAGCATTAGAGTATCTTCCTTCAAGAACTATGCGTTATTAATTTTCAAACTTTGCCAAGTATAATAGCATATTCCAATTCGTTAGTACCGACGTAATATTGCTGTATATATTGCAAGAACAAAGAATGTAGCCTAGGCTATAACTCTTGTACGTATTATGATATAATTACAGATATTAATGAAAACTGAATTTCACTAATAAAGTCATGCCGTTTGACTATAGTTACGAAAAACTTTTTACAAAAAATAACGCTATATATAATTTAATTTCTCAACAATATAAGACGTTTTTCAGGAATGCAATTTTTAAGTTTCTGAAAGTTACTTTACAACTGGCTGGAGCAAAAATGGAAAATTTAAAATGGGAAACTACAAAGTTTTGTAATATTTCTCGCAATATTTACGTTTACATATTACGTTTTAGGAAGAGGTATTTTTCACAATGTGTACGATTTACTTGATTTATAGGTCTTTCTACATTGATATTATTATGATTGAGAAAAATTCCAATTTATAGAAAACTTTTATGTTACATATGCCTTCTTCATGATCAATTCTAGATACGATTTTCAAGTAACGTCATTTGGTACAAATATTGATTATAACTGTAAAGCAATGGAAGTCATCACTTCGTGCTAATCCATTGATAATACTGACGTAATAGTTCTCCGTACTAAATATTGATCCGGGTGACTGGAACAACAACAAAAACACGAACTTCTCTCTATCTGAAATAATGCGGCTAATTACAATAGGGATAAATTTACAAAAGAAATTTAAATTATAAAACTCCACCTCTAGCCTCAAACCTTCTTTCATTCTCTGTTCGCGATACCCTCGCTCCGTTCTCTCTCCTACCCTCCACCCGATCACTTCCCAGCGGCGCAAGCGGATCTCGGCTGCTGGTGGGTCGGTAAGGGGTAGAGATGGAGGGGGACGGTAATTCGAGCGCGGGCTGGTCGCGACGAACAGTGAATTTTAAGTGATCGTAAGCAATAAAAGTGTAAGAGCCTTGTCGGGATCGATCCCGCGGTATAATAATTCCCGCCCATGGCCCTAATAAAATATTAGCACAAGAGATCCCGAGACACATCTCGCTCTCTCTCTCTCCCTCTCTCTCTCTCTGTTTCTCTCTGCGCACGATATTTCAAACTTTGCGGCAGCTCTTTTCCCTCCGCAGCCCAGGTCCGTACGCGCCTCACCGATGATAAAAGCAAGACGTTGAAGCATACGCTCGTTTCCCTTTCGCGCTCTGTGCGCACGCGCGCGCGCGCGAGCGCTAAGAAAGCCAGGGCTCCATTATTCCCGAACAATAACCATTACTCCGTTCGCTAGCTCGACACTCTCTTTCATTCGCCGGTTTCTTGCTCTCTTTAGCGGCCTCCGCCCCAGCCCCTCTTACCTTCCCCTTACTTGCCCTCCTCGTTACCCTTGGCTTCTACCTCGCACCTCTCAGCTCTTGGTCTCTCTTGATTCATCCGGGAGCCGTTGTATTTCACCCGTATACGTTTTATTTCTTTAAAAATTCCTCGATGATGTTTCTCCCTTTTGCCGGATTGGCCATTATCCGAGGCGCGACCTGGAACATTAACGGGGCGCTGCGACATTCGATCTTCGACATTATAGGAACGTTTAGGTCGATGAAACTGAGGATACCAGTTGGCTCAGTCGAAACGCGTATATATATATATATATATATATATATATATATATATATATATATATTGTGTGTGTGTGTGTGTGTGTGTGTGTGTGTGTGTGTGTGTGTGTGAGAGAGAGAGACCAATTTTGCCTTTACTTTATGTTCCGTGCTCGATAAGCCGGAAAATTTCATTTTTATACAGTCGCACTTGTGCTCAATGCGTTCAAAAGCCGAGATATAAAGAAACGAAGACTGGGTAGCATTCAAAGTAAGGCATCCGGAATTACGTATAGTAACGTTTACTAATAACTTCGTCTTGCAAATTTTACTATTAGCATAATCATTTAAATGCAACGGTATTTTAACGGTGCTTGCAATGCTTCGTTAAAAATCTGATAAAAAAGAGTTAACGTTAAATTGTGTAAGTTAATAATTAAATACGGATCTTTTAAAAAGTGGCATATTTTACATATCAATTTAAGATTAAAATAATTTAAAACCATGTGTCTTTATGGATTGAAAACGCATTGGTATAAAGAAATAATCTATAAGAAATTTTGAATTAAATGGATTTTTTGCAATATATTTTTGTTTTACAAAATATATAAATCTATTAATATATAAATATCCAAAAAATATGTAGTTTGAAAATCCTGATGTTTTTTGTTATCTATATATATTTTACTTATTCAGTCTCAGTATTTTTAAAGAGATAAATTTTTCAAAACCATTAATTCAGTGCTGCCTGTAAACTCGCACATCCCAATATTTCCTACTCAAAGAATCAAATTTATTTACACAGCATTATTTAATTTTACAAATATTTAAAAGCGTATGGAAAAGATAAAAATCGGCGTTTGTATTTGATTGTAATTTTGGATGGTTTACAGTGTGGGATGGAAAATTTTGGAATTACGTCCCTCACTTGGACAGCACAGGAAATTAAACAGAGGTTGTGTAAATGTTTAATCAATATGCAAATTCATAAATGGGAAACAGAGGTACCTTTGAACTGATTATTAGATTGCTTCAAAATTTTATATCAATTCATCAAGCATGAACTGACCGGATTTTAAAGGAATCAATGATATTCTATGAACAGTAATTATTTATAAATGAAAAAGAAATTTATTATGATCTATATAATAACTTTATTATGTTCTGAAAAGTTTACATGAGATAATTGAATAATTGAAAATTTTTTCATTCTACAATCGACAACTATAAAAAAATCTTTGGTAACATAAAATCAATGACCTAAATTCTTATTGGATTAAAATGCAAATCCAGCATTATTACTGCACAACGGGCAATTCCAATTATTCCTGATCGTTTAAAATTATTTCTACCTCCAATGATGTGTTGTATCGTGCGAATTTTATCATTATTTAAAATGAATCTTTCACAATGGATTTAAAAAATAATTTTATTTGAAGGGAAGAAAATTCGGTATACGTACTTAGCGCGATTAATTGCAATTTTCGAATACTTTCCGGAATCGGTATTTACGCGTACGAGTTGCTTATTTGACCGGGAAATTTTCATCTAAATATTTATAAATATGTTTCCCCTCTGACCGTAACTCGAGCAACAGCGCCCGCTTTACAACTTTACCCATACGCGTGTTTTAAGTAAATATCGACTATGCTGAACTTTCCATCAATCCTTTGAGAGCAGTTTCGTCGGCGTATCGATTGGAAGAGGCGGTGTAATTTTTTCTTTGTAAAAAAATACCGATATCCATAAAGATCAATATTTCCCACCAGCAAAGTTTCCGATGGATAATGCTCGGCGCGCGTGTATGCGTTCGACAAGTATGAACTGAATGTATCTTCCATAAAGTTGAAATTGTACATTAATAACGTATGGAGCTTTCTGTTCTGCCATAACGGTAATTTAATAGTGAGTTCGCGTCCTCCTCCAACGGACGCAACGGTCGGTATTGAATAAAAACAAATTAATTTCACGTCTCCTCGTCACCTTCGACTTTTATCCTATTAACTCGTAAAAATAACTAAAACCCTGGATAACATGAGACGAATCTCGAGGCTCGTGTTGGAAGTTCGCTAAGCCATTGGGCGAAACGGACCACACACTCTTGAATATCGCCCTTATCATTGTCTCGGCAGCTCTGTAATTTGCCCCTTCCTCCTCGCAGCCTCCTAAAGACTTTTTCCCGTATCTATAAAATTAATCGGCCAAAGCAGCCTTGCCGTCCCTGTAGGCGTCGAAAAAAGCACCAAACGCCGCAAATGTTCAAGACGCACGCGGCTGGTCCTGGCGTGATAATATAGAAAAGAAAAGAGCAAATGAAGCGCGTGCAATATATATATATATATATATATATATATATACCTTGGATTCACTTTGAGTAGCAACAACATGAGTAGCTCAACCGGCAGCACTCGACCTCCTTTATACCTCCCTACCTTGTCGGGATTTTTCCTTCGACGCGTCCTTTTTTATAAAAAAAAAAAAGAAGACTCACCGCGGGATATCGCATCGGCCGCCCAAGTTCCCATCCCTTTTCGTAGAGCAGCTGCGTCACGTTGCATATCGAATCCCCTTCCTTCGACCACATTGCGGTAAGCGACCCTCGGGAGATGCCTTTTAAGAGCTCTTTATCTCTCTTTTTTCCTCTCTCTCTCTCTCTCTCTCTCTCTCTCCTACTCTTCTTTACATCCTTCGTAATTGGCCGTCGTTCCGTCGTTTCATAAGCCGGTTAGCTTGCGCACAGTGCACGCGGTCTTGCTGACGCAAGTGCGGTGATGAGAAAGGATGAAAAACGTTTCGCATTGCAGAAATACAGTGGCGTTAAATAGGCTGGGAGTATAGATCTCGTATGTTTTTAGAAGAGAGAAAAAGGGCGACCACCGAAGCATTTTAAATGATCTCTGAGTATAACGACATAGCAAAAGATAAAGTATATAACTTATATACTTAATATAATTGAGAATTTGACATATATGGAACAACACAAAGTAAATTATAAATAATATGATTTAGATCGATCATTTAGTCCATTTCGGCGAGGTATCATAAACGAGCTTAGAGACAGAATACAATAGTGTTAAATTTTAGCAGGTGTACTATTCCAAAATTCCAAACCTTATATTGCGAAAGATTGCATTCTAATTTATGTAAATAGATACTCATAGAGGGAGTATCGAGTTCTATCTTCACAATTAATGATAGAGCCAATACATTATGAATATGTGAGCTTACATACATGTGATTTGTGAAGTAAAGCAGACAAATATGTTTGTGTATTGTTCTTATGACTCATTCAGATTGTTACAAAAGACAAAAATAAGATGGGTCCATCATATATTCTAGAACACTCACGTGAATACTAATAATTTTTCTCAGAAAAAAGAACAAGTTGCTCACTTTGTAAAACTAAGAGTAAGTTTATGACAAATTGCTCTGGAGAAGCTCGAGTATCGAATCGATTTTACAGACAATATTTTCAAATTCGATCGAACGTCCTGCTCAAGTAAAACAAGTGAAGTAAGGATGCTTACTTTTCTCCAAGAGAAAAATCGAATATCATCGGTAAACCATAGTAAAATCATCTCAATTGAAAGAATGGTTTTAAAATCAGTCTATATATATGGTCGCAAAGTCGATAATTTTATATATGTACTTATTCTAGGATAGTTTTCTTTGAGAGAAAAAGAGCGAATGAAAGAGAGAGAGAGAGAGAAAGAGAGAGAGAGAAGAGAGAGAGAGATAGAGAGAGAGAGCCGAGAGAGAGAGAAAGAGAGAGAGATAAAGAGAGATAGCTAGATAGCTCGCGCGCTCGCTCGACTCGCTCTCCATCTGATCCTCTCTCCCTCTGCTCTCTCTCTCGCTTCTCTCCCTTCTCCCTCTCGCTCTCTCTGCTCTACCTCTCCATCTCTCCCTCTCTCTCTCTCTCGCTCTCTCTCTATCCCTCTCATCTCTCTCTCCTTCTATCCTCGCGCTCTCCTCTCTCTCTCTCTCTCCTCTCTCGCCCTCTCTCTCTCCTCGCTCGCTCTCTCTCTCGCTACTTCTATCTTTCTCCTCTCTCTTCTTCTCCCACTAGAGAGAAGTAGTTTGCATTCAGATGTGGACCAAAACTGCACTTGCTTGACAAATTTTTTTGATCACCGAGACTATTTATTTACTCAATTATTTATTGAAATTACAAAAATCTTAATCAGTTTCTTATCTGAAAAATGCTTCTCCCAACTACTGAGAATTATAGAAAGATAAATACGTATGAAATGAACATGTGTGAAGGCACGAAAGATGATTTTTATATTTCTAAATAATTAGTGTTTTATAAATCAATGCTATAGGCAGAATGCGATAATGACTATTGTAAATATATTCATACGCGATTAGCATTAAAAGTGCAATATTCGATTGTACACTTTGAGAACTAAAGATATATCGTTTTTTTTTTATCAGTACAAAACCATAAAACGATCTGTGAATACGTCGAACAGCAAAATATTATTGACTAAAGCGGCGATGATAAAAATAGCTGGATGAGTGTTTTTTACCATATATCGTACATGCGATGAACATAGCTGTTCCAAATCAATACTTTTTCAATGAATAAAACAACGGCAGGTTATTGGCAGACAACAAAAATACCCTAGTTTTGATACATAAAAATGGCGCGGATATGTATTTTTGTAAAAGTTCATCGTTCTTACACTGTAATCGATTCAATTTAATTAGAATTTAATTTAATTTACTTAGAATTTATTGTTTATCAGAAGTGAATTTCACCCCCTGGTTTAAAATAAATAGCTATCTGATGCACGCTGTTATGATTATTTGTTTCTATACGTAAAACTCTTATCTTTATGATTTCTTTCAACGATGAGTTAATTCTACATAATATACAAATAAAAAATGAAAAGCGCTCATGTAGCAGAAAAAATACTTCTTTCCAAAACTTAAAAAGAAACTCATGTTAACTATACATAACAATTAATAGTGATTTACTTAAATACACATCTAGATTAAACTACGTTTATTAAATCCAAGCTCATTTTTTAGTTCTAAATGTATATAACCAATGATAAAAATAAATAAAATTCTGCTGATAATATCATGGAAAAGTGCATAGAATCATTTGCAATTTTCATTGATATTTAATTTTATTTCAATCACTTCTAACTTTGTATCTCGAATAAAATCTTATTATAATTGCAAATTGAATATTTCACGGGGTGATTTCAGAAAATAGTCCACGAACAAGCGCTCACGCTGATTATTGAACTGTAAAGATTTTTCCTCGAATTTTTCAGGTATAAGAGCAACAGGCATTCAATTTCAATTCGCGCAGCGACATTAAGAGAAGCGAATGCCCCAACCTCTCCCTCTTCCTCTCCTTCACTCACGCTCATGGACCGTGAGCTCGCAAGCTATCTACTCGCGCACACGACAATGACAGAATCAGACCACTTGCTGGGTCAATTTTTTGTCACCCCCGCCTTTTGCTCCTTCTCTATCTCTATCTCTCCTATTCCTGCTCGAGAACCGACATAGAAACTCGACTGCCACCGCTGCAAAAAGCCAACAAAACACTCCGCCTTCCCCGAGCGCGTATGTGTGTATGTATGCACTCTGTGTTCGTACCTCATCAGTGACTCGCCAAATGAACTCGCCGCCCATTAATTCTCGCGGCCGCCCGAGCTAATCCGGTCGCGTGAAATCGAGTTGCGGAAAGAAGGGCGACTGATCTACCCCGCCCCCATCTCCTGTCGACCCCGTATGTATAACCGTCGGCCAATACATTGAGAACCGCTAATCGGTGGAAAAAGGCAGAGTGACAAGCCGAGTTGCGAGGGTACGAAAAAAAAAATCTAAAAGAGGTCGTATGTGTCGCTCGTATATAATATGAACGCAGGGGCGCGCGGATGATGAATGATCGAGTTGCGGGCGAAGAAGATAGGAGAAGGAAGGCGATAGCCGGTGTGGGGATGAGAGGGTGTGGTTCCTAAGAATTTCGAACCTCTGGTGGCTTGAAAGGATCCTCCTAAAGATGGCACAATTCGCGTGTCGATAGACGCTTCTTGCGGAACGAGGGAAGGAGGGGGGGATTGTTAACCCACAAAGGTTTCTTGCACTCGATATATATACCTAGTGTGTATGCATTACTGGCAGTGGATGTGCGGTCATAGCGGACAGTAGTAGGTAAAGTTTTAGACGGATCGTTTTAATCAAAAAAATTTCATAAGCACGAATGTATAGATTTATATTTGATATTCCATTATCATTCAAAACTTCGTAGTGAATGTTTCAACTGTTTAATGTTTGCAAAAAAATCAATTAAACAGTTACCATTAACTAAAATAAGAAAATGATATGAATTTTCCATTTTTTATTATTGAGTGCTATTTAATAAATTAAGTTTAATCAACAGTTAAAGCAACAACTTAAAAGCATTCGATTTTCTATAATTTTTCATATAGCTGTCAGAAGCAACAATTCAAATATGTAATTTTCGTTCAATTGGTTAAAACTTTATTGCGGCTCGGTAGGAGACAGCCTGTCAGCTTTAATACGGATATCACAGCAAAGCTCGCCGATTTTATGGAAATTTATAAGTAAATTATAACATATATTTTTAAAAGCAATTTATGTACTTATACCAGGCATAATAACACAATATAATAAAATATAAAAACCTCTCGTCTTTTATATGTACATATTTATACATTCGAAAAAATCCACGAACTGAAATAATCTATAAAACTTCGCGAAGCGCTTAAAGTCCAGATCTAAAGATAAAGCAAGAATTATTTTTCGAGATAAGATTTTGCGCTTTACGACGCATGACGATGGTGGGCGTCGTAAAACGGCAAATTTTACGCCCGAGAGGACTAGTCCTATTTGCTTTTTGACGTCGCGCGCAATGACAGATTTTATCGTAGAATCGAGGATGATGTATTTCGCGATTTTATCCCGTGCCCATAAGTTTTGGTTTTGCAAATTTTTCAGAACTGAATTTATGCACATGTGATTCGTCGATGTTAATCTTACACGAAGCACGTTTTAAAAAAGGAAAACGATGGGCGATTGTCATTAATTGAACGAAATGCCGAAGATTCGTTAGTAATGTATTTTGCTGATCAGGGTCGACGATGATTACGGAAATCACAGGGCCTGAGAAACAGATCCGCACTATTGGTTGGAAACTCTGATGGACTCCAAATCGTAAATAAAAACCCCGTACGTGCTCATTCAGCTAATCGATCCCTTGCCCGTCATACAACGAGCGAATCTAACGTCTCCAACTTGAGGGGAAGCGAGTCCAGGTTAGAGCTCCTTTCGTGGTTGTGAAATCGCGCGTATCTGACTTGATTATGATTTCTCGCATAAATCGGGGCCTGTATACAAAACGTAACGTTTTACATTGCGACGCGTGCCATGGTCGACGAGTAGTACTCGGTGTAGTGCATATAGGCTATTGTAACAAATTATTTATGCACGTCTGTGGATCACATCAGCAAGGACGAGCGCACCGGACGCGTAAGTCGCTGTCGGCATTGAGCGCGCAGGCGCTCTGGGCAAAGGCTACTTACAGCGAGAATCAACCGCCCGATCAGGGATTTGTTCGGACGCCGACCGACCGACCGAACCTTCGTCCGAGACATCCCGTCGGTGGCTCTGTCTCGCGTCAATTCGACGTTTCCCTTCCCACGGGATTATCTAGGCCGAACTTCGGCGACAGGTTGGGTCATCGTCGACACAGAGGTCGACCGTAGCCGTATAAACTGGGGTACGAGTGCGAGTTTGAGAAGTATGCATTTATATTGTATGTGCTTGACTCACATATATATATAGATATACGGCAGTTTTTTAGTCTATATTAATCTATTATTTAATTGGATACTTTAATTTTTTATAAACACAAATTTGACATTTGATTTCAGATTTCATCTTACTTCGAAGTGATATTTACGCCTAATCAAGTGTATTATTTAATTATATACATAGGATTTATTGTTTTCTCTTTTATTTTGCCCTGTTTACTCACTCCACCTTCTTTAAATCGCTTATTCTAGAATATACTCCAAAACAATAATTACGCATTTAATTATCCATTAGGGCGTGCTTCAATTTACATTAATTTCGAGCCGATAAGGTAAACAGGAATTTACCATTTCTATACATTTAATTGAAAAAGTTTCTTGTTTTCTGTCGTTCTGATTATTTTTTCTCGCTTATTTCCAACGCGCAGCATGTTTTAAGATTATTCTTACTTTTTCGGAGGCGAAGAGTTTGTCGTTCGTTCGGCAGAAAATTTAATTTGGGTTGAAGGAAATTTTGGCTATTCTACAAAAATAGGTACTCGTCCCATTCTTCGTTTATACTTGTATTAACTACCTAATTAAGAAACACAAACGGATAATACTTAGCTCAGCTTCTCTATAACAGTATATCTAATTAAAATACAACTAAGGCTAAATTTTAGAAAAATTAAAAGATGATAATTATTTTATCATTAGTCTTGATATTCACGCCAGTTTTCCGTGATATTCTTACTAATCTTGTATATATCGCGTATTAGAAATCATCTGCTTTCTTTAATTAAAAAGTATATGACGAGTGGCACAAAAGAAAATAGCATAAACAATAGAAGGTAATACATCCAAATCCAAGAGTATTTTTAGAATTCTATCTCCGTTAATCAACCTTTGTATTGATCAGTCAACAAGCAAGAGACACCTCTTAACATTCGTTTAAATTTTATGATTTATTTTATTTTATTTTCTATTGATTCTATCTAATTTTATATTTTATATATTTTAAAAATATTTGATTTCAGTGCAGTTTGATATTTTTATAGTATATAACATGTTTTTTCTCGCTTTATAATTTATTATTAATAAAATTATATTGTTATTATTATGTTATATTTTTACATCTCTATGATATATATATATATATATATATATATATATATTATATTAAAGTTCTATTTATAACTTCATGTAATATTAATAAACCTGATTTACTGTGATATTGTATAGTATTTATAGTACTTTTATATTTGTTATTCAACTAATATTTTGTACAAAATAATATCCATAAATCTACATCTATTTCATTCGTAGATTTTATTACATTTATTATATATCAAACATTATCTATTGAGAAAATCAAATGTTCATTTAATTATATCAACATCAATTAAAGTTAATTTCCCGATAAACAATATTGAATTGTTAATATGAATGGCTAAGCTACAGAATTTCAAATATGCGTTATATATAATATTCTTCATTCTATAAATTTATTGTTGAATGAATACAAATTAGAGCTATTCAAAAATATACTATAATATGCATCGACTGAAATATATATTATTTAGGATTTTTTGGTTAACCAAAGTATATAATACAAATAAATATAATTAAAGAATGAGATTGAGTACAAAAAATATTGTTAAACCCTTGTGTGCAATTGTTGGCATTTGTAATAAATTTATACAAGTGTTTAAGAGCATCTGAGCAACGACAATAGTAGCCTCAGACTCGGTACAAAATTTCTCCTAATTAGTAAAAACTCGAATAATAGATCTGCGTCCTTCCATCCATTTCGCATGGAGTTAAAATTTCTTCCCCTCTACGGGTAGGACCCGTACATGAATCAACCCCCTCTCCGAACCACCGTCAACTCTGTCTCCACCTTCCTCGTGTTCCATCTATATCTGTCTCTCTCTCTCTCTCTCTCTCTCTCTCTCTCTCTCTCTCTCTCTCTCCCTCCCGCTCACCCTCGGCACCGCATCAATCACCTCGGCCCATTCCCAATCAGCTATATAACGGTGAGCTACAGCGCAGTACACACCCGATCCGCGCGGTACAAAATAACGAAACGAGCGCGCCGTTCCGGAGCTCGGGATCCCGCGGCGCGCAGACTCCACCCCGTGGCGCATCGTCCCGATTATACCGGGAGGCCGTCCGACCCCGCGGAAATCGACGCGCGGCGACGGCGGCGCGGCGGCGGCTTAGAGCGCGCCTCTGCGCAAGCCACCCACGCCGCCTTCCCTAATTATCTCCGCGCGGCGTTCAATTAGCCCCGGTGGAGCAGTGCGCCACACGCCGCTCCGCGGCTGAATTCCGCGTATCGGCGGCGCGACTCGAGCGGGACTCGTCGCTCGAGGAAATTAACCGCGGCCCCCGGGGGCGATATATCCGCCCGACCAATTACTCGGGTTGATATTGATTGCATTATGGCGGGATTCGAATCGCGAAACGCCTGCGGTAGTGGGTGTAGGAGGGGGGGGGGGGAGGGAGGAAGAAGTCTCGCTCGTACGCGCGGGGAGACAACGGCGCGAGGGTAGGAGAATCACCCGATAAATGCGTGCTGGGCGGTGCGCGCGCGCGCGCGCGCAATCGAGGGGAAAAGGTTTCTCGTTCGACGACGATCGCCGCGAATGGAGAGTATTCGAAGCTCTCGGGGTAAATATTAACGCGCGACGTGAGCCCATGACGGAGCGAAGGAGTTTTCTCGGTACGAGCGCGAGGGATCTCTGCGTTTTTTTTTGTGCAGAGAAACACATGGTTGCCGACGAGTTTGGGGCGCAGAGCTGGATAGATTCGCGATGATCGACTTCGTCACGACGGGTCGGACTGCGGTTCGGGGAATTAGTTAGCGGCGGTATAATTGCGTGGAGCTCGTTAGTTTCGCGTGCAAAAGTAGAGAGATGATCGGATGGCAACTGGATCATTTGAATTTCGACGAGAAGCAGATGAGATTCTTTTTTCTCTCGGGTAAGCGCGTTGGTGCGCTGGGTTAGTTTCAGGTCGAATAAGGCTACTGCGGGTGGTCTATCCTCATAGTATATTTTTCTGCAACTGGTAATATCATAAGACACATGATTAATTGTAACTATTTCGGATGAAGAATTTTCAACCAGATACAACGAGATACTGAGAATGCATCAAATAAATTGTATTTTCACAAATTTATGGCATTTATACAGATAATTTAAGTAATGGTGTAGCAGACTAATAAACTCATTAAGCCTTTAATTAGTAAATTAGAATCTCTATAAACCTATTTACCGAATATTTAATATTCTTTCACTGATATTAAATAGAATCTCTTTGAGTATTTCAATTACTATTTTGGATAAAATAATATAGAGCTACAAAATATAAATAATATATGCAACAGAAAGGTGATAAAGACTGGTTACTACATAAAAATTAAACATTTACATCAAAAATAAAACATTCGCATTAATTTACTGCGGTTCTTCAAGGATTTTATCACCAGCCATCTTACTAATTAGTCCACCTGGTAAATCTGGTTTTATTCATATAAAACAAACAATGCAATTATCCAATTTCCATTTTAAATTTTATAAAATTTAATTGAGATAGTACAATTAGTAAGTTCATTCTTATAATATTGTTTTATAACTGTATTTTACAATAACTTCAATAAGGAGAATTTCGTTAACATTGAATTGTAGTGAACGTGACCAATGTTCTCTCGCTAAACTTTCAAGGTCACGGCATATTTAATTGTAAATTCCTTACGTTCTACTCATACTGCTGCTATCCTGAACTATAACATCTAACATAATTGTACAAACTGTTAAATTTTTTGATATATTAAATTTAATGATGTTTATTTAATTTATAATTTAGTTTGATATAAAGTAGTGTAATGAATTTCAGAAGGCTTATTTTTAATTTGTGTAACTTTAGACTCGCAGTCTTATTTTTCGTGCCTTTTTAAAAAATTTTATCGAATATTTAATTTTAACGTTGCAATAATCAAAGGAAATTTAAATCGATATATTGATTTAATGATATTCTTATAAATATGAAAAAATTTAACAGTTTGTACAATTATGTATGATTTTTCAGCATAAATAAACTATTAATCAAATGCACATCGCCAGAAAAAATTGCTTGATCGACAACTTAAAGCAGGGAAACGTAGGTAGTACGTAGTCTCAACCCACGTCAAAAGTCGCAAAAAAAGAACCGGTAGACCGTTCAATTCCATAGAGGTCTAAATATTTTTTTATTGTGAAAAATTGAAAGTCTATAAATATAGATCAAGACGAATCTCGGAAGAAATAACCTCTTTGAAGGGTACTTTTAACTATCATTAAAATGAAAAATTACATTTTTATTCAGATTTCGGGAGCCGAGCATATATTTTGAATATAAAATATCGTCCTTCTGGAATAACTAATTGTTAATTTCCGAAGTCGCCTTTTTTCATAAATAATTCAATGAATATAGTAAATATGAGGCATATCAAATTCCTGCGATCATGTGTATGGTACTATTTCAGATTGATTAATATGGCATTTCTTTTAAGCTGACCGTGTCACGTTTTAGAAATTATTCATTTATTTATTTATTATAATTAGAAATAATCAATAAGTCTTTTACAAAATGTAAAATGAACTAATTTCTACTTAATAACTTAAATAATAATCAATAATTTAATAATAAATTAAATCACAACGTTTTATATGATAATACACTTGACCAAATACAATTTTTTGAATCTGATGTATGAAAAATACAATATATTATTATAAATAACAGAAAGTATTTGAAGCATAATTATGGGCACATTTTGATTATTGTTTTTTGACTAGATTAAAATAACGAATGAACTTTCTGTAATATAATAATGATAGATTGAACTTCGTTCAATATTATATTGTAATAATAGTTAACATCGTATGGTAAAAGCTATTCACAAAACAACATTAGAAATACTCTCAAGGATAATCTTCGCACTAGTACTGGCCGAATTAATACTGATGTTTCGAGTACATTTCACATTACTAAAAATGTTATTTCTTATCTTGCCTAACCAGTTGATATACGAGAAAAAAGTGATTCGTTATGCGAATAGACGTCCATAAAAGACAGAATTTGTTTATTTAGACGTTTACGTTTACAATTTCCAATGAGACTCATGACAATGAATAAATAAAATTCTTATTCTATTTATAGATTGCAAGGGACGATTTTTCCGAAATAATCATGTAGAAATGAGCAATCCACTAAACATTATACCTAGAATTATACAAAATTCTTCCCAATTGTCAGCTGTGGAATTTAAAACAATTATCTAAACAAATGTATTTATTATCTACGTTTCGAAAACAGAATCCTTGTCATCTTTAGGGCTCTATTAAAATAAAAAAATTATCATTTGAACTATCTATCAATAATTAAGTACTTAATGTTTGCTAAAATAAAATATGTATTAAATTACAAGCCTGATGAGGATAAAAATTCAGTTATCGAAACGTACCCAATAACTAGATACTTTAAAAAAATCTTATTTCCTTATTCATTGTTTTACGTAATATTATAATTTATGAAATTAGAAAAGTAAATTATGACCCGATAGAAAAATTCCAGACGGAGAAACCAATGGACGGAGAACCCTTCGCAGATCGCCGATACAGCGAGAGCAATTGCTGCCGCCATTTTTCATTTATCGACTAGTCGAATAAAAACTAAATTCTGGTGGAAGAAAAGGGAGGCTCGGTCCAACTCGTTTCTTCGATTTTTCACCCCACACACCTGACGATCGATACACGCCCCGAGACCTTATCCGCTGTCCACACACGTCGAGGAGGCCCCCGTGACACGCGCACAATGTCCAACTACAGTTCGGCCCGTGATTCTGATTCATCGAGATCTCCTTCTCTCCTCCCCCCCCTCTCTCTCTCTCTCTCGCTGTGCTGCTGCACACAAATCGAATCCGAAATCCTTATCCGACACGCGAGCCGTCGGCGCTCCAGCAGCTGCGCCTCCTCCCGCGACGACGTGATTAATTATAAAGCACACCGGCTCGTTTACGGGCGTCGGACGCGCGGGAGATATTGCGGGACACGCGGGCGGTGGTGTAGCAGCAGCAGTAGCAGCAGCCGCGGGGGCAGCAAGGCCGCGGACACGGTTAACGGTGGCAGTCAACAGCGACCGCTTCGAGCAAAGGGGCGGGAGAGAGGGAGAGAGAAAGAGAGAGAGAGAGAGAGAGAGAGAGAGATGGGAGATATCCATTCTTGGAGTGGACCACCATGCGGTATAGGCGTCGATCGGTGTTACGTCAGGGGGTGGTGGCCGCGAGCGATAAGCTTGTCGGGGAAGAGCGGCGGGGGATGGGGAAGCGGCGTGAAAAATTACTCTCCAGAGGATGATGCTCAGCGTGTATCGTGCGCGCGGAGAAAATTCTTCCTAGGGAGAAGTTGGGAGAATTATTTTTTCTTTCTTTTCCTTTTGCTAGGTATAGGAATCGTGAATGTTTTGTTGTTCTTGTAATTCCGTGATTGAGCGAAGAGCTCTAAGAATTAATACGACTACTGTCATATTTATTATTCTTTATAATCCTAATATTTCTGATGATTTTAAAAGTATTAAATGTTTCTCCGCTATTGCAAGCATTGATGAAGACAAATTTTTCAAACGTTCATATATTTTTGATACCATGTTAATATTGTAGATAGGTATGGTAAATTAATCAAACTCACAACGTATTTTTTCCATCAGCGCGGTAAGCGATATTTGTAATTCATTTCTGTTTTCGACACAACCGTATACATTTATGCATGTAAAACAACCAAGTTTTTGACAGATTTTGTCGTCAAATTTTCAACTTTACAATGGACTATTTTGACATATGTCACTTTGTTAATTTATAAATTTCACCTTTTGTAACTTTATAAACCGTATACAGCGTTGCTCAGATTGTTCACACTGGGATATCATTGGTAAATGGGGATAATGATTTTATACATTTTGGGAAGTTTCACATTCTTTTCGCGATATGTCTCCCAATCTTAGATAGTCATCGACTCGACTATAATTTGGCTGTTGGTCCAAAGGCGTCACTGGAGACTTTCACTGCAATCTGAAGAATCATACGAAGGGACGTTAATAGCTAAAAAAGACATACTGTTTTTTGATTCCATATTCCATATCATACTATATTCTGAAAAAGTAAGTTATTACTTCATGTAATAATTGTAAATACATATTATACACACACACACACACACACACATATATATATATATATATATATATATATATATATATATACACCAGGTGCAATTATTAAATGATGAGACTGGCACTGTGACAAAAGTACATATGACCAATGACCAAAGTTTAACTGTCATCGGCTGATTAGGCTGAAGCTTATTCTTCTGAATACCTACTGGGTTTGCAAACAAATCAGTCCAGCCTTAGCCTTGTTAGTATAAGGACTTTTTTTTTCTTTTGCCGCAAGAATTAACGGTGTAACAATAGAGCAACGGATTCTTGTAAAATTTAACATACATCTTGAAAAAACTACATCTAAAATGTCTAATGGATTGAAACAAATATACCGATGAATGTTTATCACGTTCACATGTGTTTGAGTGGTGCAAGCATTTTCAAATTTGCCGAAAAAATCTTGAAGATGATTAACGCTCAGATCGCCCTTCCATGTCAAAAACGGATGAAAAGATCGAAAGAGTCTGATTGTCAATTACATATTCATGCGGTTAATAAATCTGTAATAATGGACAAAGAATGAGTGTGGCAAATTTTACATAAACATTTTATCATGTAAAAAAGTGTGCAAAAATGGGGCCTAAAATCCTCATATTTGAACAATAAGAAGCTCATAAAAATATTTTGATTGATACATTGAATACGATTGAAAATTATTGAAAAACTTTTTAGGTTAGTTCCTGAGGATGAACCTTAGCGGTTCAAAACGTCGGACACCAAAGATGAATCTAAATTTAAGGTGGTGGGAGCAGTCAGGTTGTTCTTTACTAATATAGAATATTATTTTATTTTATTATTAATTTTATTTTAATTTTTAATTTTTAATTTTTAATATAATTTATTATAGTAATAAGTTTTATTTCAGATTCTTCGGGGGTGAATATAACAGATTTTGTCTGACTATCATTATTTTAACTAATATATTATATTATAAAGGCTGTAAGATCGATAAAAATATTTATTAATTTAATTTTATTAAATAAAAACATCCGATTCCAGCTTCTTTTTACTTACAATGACTTTTCAATATAACAACAGAATATCATATTCTTTCATTGTAAGCTATTTCAACCAATTTGCAGTCTTCCGAGATTTCTAAAAGACATTGATCACCCGTCCCTATTATGCTAAAATCCTCGGAAGGTCGCCCGCCAACTAAAATATCTCTCCCAAGCCTTATGCAGCTCCGATTTCCAAATTTGACCCGAAAATTATTATTCATTCGCCGAGCGGCGCCTGAATATATTCGCTGATCGTTAAAATTTCTCTCCTCCAAACAAACCCGCGAGAGCTTGCGCTCGCCGAATTCGAGCTAACCCGTGCTGTTTCGCCGTTTAGCAAATTTGTTCTTAGTCAGCTGATGGTTGAGTTTGTCCCAGTAATGGGTATCGTGCGCGTTTGAAAGATAGCGAAATGTGTTTAGCTAACGTGGTAAAGGACCATCGGCTCATCTGGGCGAACGATATAATTTTTTCGGCATTTTTTTTTGGTAATTGGGAAATTATTACGCTGATTATGTATCGGGAATCTAATACGGGTTATATCATATTAATACACATGAAAACTTATTGAATTAAAAAATACTCGTTCTAAATTATGAAAATTAATTTGTACCAATTTTTACGGATAATTACCGAATAATTAAAATATGGATTTACCCAATTACTTCCATTTATTACAACTAGAGTCGCATAACTATACGAAAAACATGGTTGATAAAATATCAATGGTATACAATGTTTTTTAATAACTTTTATCATTCTCATTCTTTTCGTCAGTGTTAAGATTTATCTAAATTGACATTATTAAACATGTAATTTTTTTTTATCAAATATATCAACTGTTTTATGAAAATCAACATCGACAGAATTCGTCCGGTCAGCAATTTTACATTAATTTTCAATTACGTATATAAATTTTTCTACACATAAGGCTTTTTATTTTACAGTCTTCATCAAAAAATACAGTCAATAAATATTTTTAAAAAATTTCGATCTCACATAATTTATAAAGAACGTTATTTATAACGGATTTATAAGAACGGTTCTTCATATGCTATTTGAAGCATTATTATAAATGATAATGTTTATTATAATTATTATGTATTGAATAAAATTATATTTCTATTACGCCTTTGCTGAAGTGTTTAAACCATTATTTGATTCTATAAGGAGACGATATGCGTATATTGGAAAATCTAATCAATGAGCGAATTCCTGTATAATAAAGTGTGCTATAATACATGTACCCAATAAAGTACGACATTGTATAAATTGTCCCTGCTTATTTTTACTCGTACAAGAGCTCTCGTCGTATGTTGAGATCGTCTAGATCAAACCCACCTCAGAGCAAAGTTTAGTAGTCAACTATTTTCTGCATGTATCTGTGAAGTCGGCGTTTTGTTTAAGAGATTTAATTGATCTTTATTTTGCGATATTTTAGAAGTTTCGTGCAAGAGAATTTTGGAGTTTTGGAGATTCATCCAGCGATAAATGCTCTTTCCATTCGCCGTGAATTCTTGTTGGTAGCGCGCGTTATATAATTCGTATTATTAAGTGTTCATGTGGATGCACGTCTAACGAGGCAAGCATGTTTAGACGTTGCCGTATATCATCTATTATTTTTATTAAAACCTTATAGAATTCTCTCGTCGATATAGGTGTTGTAATAATTGTCTCTAAATGTTTTACAATTAAAATTCTTTTTTATCGTAGGAATCTAATAAAATTGTCCAGGCGTTTTCGTAATTTTCAGCACCAACATTATATACGGAGATTTTATTTAGTGCTTTATCTTTCAGCAAATCTTTTATATAAATAAATTTTTATAATTTAACATATGTGGACATTTATCTATCATCGCAACGAAAGTATTTTTAAATCTTAGCCAATTTTCGAAATTCCTATCAAATTTCGGGATTTCTACTATTGGTAATTTTAGACGCTGCGAAGATTTTTCGACTATTATTATTGACGTTAAATTTTCATTCCGTACTGACGGTGTATGCTGCTGAATAGACTGGATTAATTCATTCAATCAATCGTTTAGTTCTTCATAAGCATGAAATAATTATGTTAAGCGTTTTGAACATAATTTATTATTAGAGGTATCAATTTTTTAAGTTCTTTATTTAGGTTTAGATGAGACATTTTGAATTAAATCTTAATTAAAACATACACTGGACGAATCGCTTTAGCAACTGACGTTAACCCTGCATATGATGATCTTATCGAAGATGATAAATGCACATGATTCGAATGATTTTATAACTACTCACACAAGTAAATAGACCAAACTGGGATGTTCGATACTATCATGGAGAGGGTTCACGATTTAGTTTATTGGTTCAATGGTTAAATATAAATAAATATAGAAATAAAATTCTGAGCCTGAAACTAAATTTATTTATTTCCTTTTGGAGAAAAGCCTTATAGGCACAAAAACCCCACGAATCGTATAAAATTTATTATTGATCGAAATTTATGCGATGTGCATAATGAATGCAGATATGAAATAAATTAATATTTAATAAGATTTTTATTAATCGCTATGGCGCTACACTTGTACTATAGTTACTGTGAACACCGAGCCCTTGTGGGCAAACAGTTCTCATGAAAGAACGCGCTAGATTGATTCGCAAATTCGATGGGTTTGATCATTATAATCGCGTTCTTTTTGTAAGCGTACGAATTCTATTTCTTAAAAAAAAAAATAAAACCCAATTAGACGAACAAAAATTTTCATCCGCCGAACAACTACTTTATTCACGTTTAACAGTTATTATAACTATATTGATTGATTATTGATATTTTGAAATATAAACGAGAAGATTTACCTGATAGATTCTGGTATGGCTTTGGAGAATACACGCGAAAAAGCTTCAATCATAAAGACGTTTTTACAATATTTCTAGAATATACGTTAAAATATCCGATCGTATTTCTTTAATGCCCGCTCTACGAACATCTGTGAGCAGCTTTTAAAAACAAAAATAAACCTAGACCACTTTACCCGTATAACCGATATTCCCTCGAAATGCCGAATGAACTTTCAGTTCCCGGAGCCTTAACCCAAATCTCCTCCCAATAATCTCCAGATTTTTAAATTCACTTCCGAAAGCGAATGGAAAGAGAACGGGAGAGACAGGTACAGAGAGAGATAGAGATAGATAGAGAGAGGGGGAAGGGGGGGGGGAGAACTGACACATCAAATCGCAAAACGGTGCGATCAATCGTAGCGTAAAACTAAAGCTTGAAAATCTCCACCTTCTATCCGTGCGGATGCGCGTCCCGAATATCGTCGCGATAAAGTTCAAAGTACCCCTTTCCCTCGTATAATTTAAAGATGTATCACAATTTAAGAAAGCAATAGCAGGTGTCAAAAGTAAAAATTTCTGATTTTATTATTCGAGTTTATTTCTTGGTTTAAAAAAAGAATATGCATAGTACAATTTACGTAAAATAATCCTGTATTCATTATTTTATGAATGATAACTGTATTTTTACTATTTTTCTTACACGTTGAAGTTGACATTTTCGATGATTTTGGCTATGACTATGTACTGAATATCAATCTAAAGAAACAGAAAACTGAACATAATATAAACCAAAAAACTATAATAAAAGATTATCGATAATATTCTTCGTAAAAAAGTATTCAGTTTCGGAATATTGCAAGTGCTTGCTTTCAAGGTGAAATTCATAAAAAACATGTAAAAATGTTTTTTTGAACTTATTTAGGAGAATATGACAAAACATAATATGACAAAACAAAATATTTCAATCGAAGGTTGTTGATCTCTTCAAAATACACATTTTTATTCTATATATTTTTTAAATACATGTGATATTTCTAATGAAAAATGAAAGAATTCCTTCTTGGGTTTCTCTGAATCATCGGTGGTGGTGTGACTGTCTAGAACTTACGTTCTGCAAATACTTCATAGAGAAACTGTTAAATGAATTTTTCTCTAAAATACCTACTTGCAGAGAAAACGATTAAGAGACCTATATTAATGATTTATATCAATGCTTGAAATATATATAAAAATTATTCCTATATTCCAAGATCAATACAAAAAGCTGTAATTTTTTTTATTTTTCATGTAAAAATTCAGTTTTTGCGAAATCACTAGGATATTCGTAATCAGTACACAAAGTATGACAATGCCGCGTTTCCGTATTTGTTAGCAGACAACTCAGATCATTACATTTAGCAGATTTTTAAATAACACCGATCAATATTAAAAATTAAAAGATATATCTATTTTTAAGATATTTATTTATTATTGCATATATATTTTAAAAAATGCAAGCATCCTCGAATATCTTTCCGCACCTGAAACACGCAAATTTGTTGAATCAATAGATATATTTTTTTTATATATTACATTTTTTATACGATATATATTTTATATCTTACATATCTTATAAGCATGCAAGGGTCCATGCCCTCATTGTATTTGTAATAAACGAAAATATATGAAATAAATATATGTATTTTTTGAATATATTATATACGCTGAATAAAAAATTATATATACTCATTTAAATGTCTACTCATGCATATGGGTTTGTTCGAGCCATGCGAACATGTGTGACGCATCCACCATCACAATGGAATTGTGAGGGTTTACCAGGTTAGTCGACCAATTCTCCCTGACGCCCTCCCTCTATATCTTTCTCCGCCTTCCTTTCGCTCTCTCTCTCTCTCTTTCTCTTTAACTCTTCCTCTCTCTATCTCTGTCTTCCTCTCTCTATCTCTCTGTCTTCCTCGTTCCCGATCTCTCTCTCTCTCTCTCTCTCTTTAACTCTTCCTCTCTCTCTCTCTCTCTCTCTCTCTCTCTCTCTCTCTCTCTCTCTCTCTCGTTACCTCCCTTTCTCGCGCGCTCTCCCCCTCTCTCTCCGTCTAAATTGAGGAAAGATCCCATAATGACTTAACTACGGACATTAATGAATTTGCAAATGGGGCCTTTCAACTACAATATTTGTAATGTCCGAATGGACGCACCGGGTTGTACACGTGCGATGAGCGACAATATCGACAGACAATCGAGCTCTTTTGTAAAGTTTTTATTGCCTAGAAAGGCTTACCTGGCGCTGAGCCTCGCCTTTAGAACGGATGGGCCCCCCTTCCTCGATGTCTCGCGTCGCTTCATTGACAGGGCGAAGACAACTTTACTTTATGTTCGACCGTCGTTTTCTCGTTACCGCTGGAATTCAGGAAATTGCTGGCAGTATCTGAGATTTGCGCGCTTTCGATTTACAATTAATTTTGTACTATAAGACTGCTATTGGCCTTATGTGTGCGTGTGCATAGCTATAGGTGTGTGCATTGTGTAATATTGGCGCATCAGCCGGACAAGGGAACTTGCCCTTGTGGGAAATCCGTTTGGCACGGATGACCCGAGAGTACTCCAGGCTGCTTTGTATCCGTTGGCAGTCGTTGCAGTTAGGAGTAAAGTCGTGCCCAATTCGTCGGGATCGCAACGCAGAGTAGCAGGTATTCACGGAGCACCTCTTTTCCTACTCGACCTCACGAGCTACGCATGTGCCTGGACTCGCTGACGCTCTATGCTCGCACATTGGGAGTACTCGGTAAGTTAAGGTTTAGCGATCGTAAAGCGTACTGTTATTTATGACATGTATTACAATTATATTTATAATACGTATCGCAATATATTTAAAATCAGAATTGTAAGCGTTGGCTATTATAAATTAATAAAGTACAATTAAGACATAAGTACAATTAAATTATGTTGGCTATTATAATTGCGTTTTTGTACACATAGCGATTAGATCAAATTTTAACCGAATGCACGTTATCTAAATACATATTTCATGTTTGGTCGTTATTAATCACAGCTTTTCCCTTCTGCTACTGATTAGAGGTTTCTTATCCCATTCATTATAACATAAATTAATAATATCTCAAGTTAATTTCCGATTTTTATTGACCTTACCGGAATTGACTTCTCTTCCCTTGAGTAAGAATTTAATTTCTTTTATAATTATTAAATACAGGATAAGTGGTATAAATAAAATCACATCATTTCATATTATATTAGAATGTGGACACACGTAGAAAATATGATAATGTAATAAGTATAAAATATTGATCATAATTTTATTTCTAATTCGAGGATTGGATCTTGCCCGAATCGGTTTTAGGGCCAAAACACGCCTATAGAAAGTGTGAAGTTTTGAATGAAATCAAGCGAATCCCATCAGGATTTCTCCAGCAATGGTCTTGCCAAAGGGAGCACCCTACCTAGCAGATTGAAATGAGTGAGCTCCGTTGCCGGGAAGCCCGCGCTTGGTTCTGAGACATATACTGAGCACCTGGGGTGATACTTCATATAATATATCCCCTTCCACTCGCAGATCACTTGCATATATTACTTGCCTTTCGCTCGATTACACTTCACGGTTGCGCAGTGAATAATCAAAAATGTATATGTATACATAACTTTGTAAATATTAGTTGAATAAAGAGAAACTTCGTATTGTAAAATGTACATAAACCTTCCCGATTCAATAATTTTTTGTAACTCAACTTTTCTTATATTTGTAATTAACTTACAGAACCTAGACCAAAACTATTATACTTTTCTCGTTAAAAAAAGGCACGGCATTAGTCAGAATTATTAATAAGAAACTAATAACTAAATATTTTAAAATATCCGATGAATTTCGCTGAAATCTTGCATGGATTAAAATTTTTTTTTTCTTAACAATTTTTAAAGGCCTGGTGATACATCCTTAATGATTTACCTAACGCGATTCGTACTTTTTGAGGCCACCCCCTGTCCCAGAGAAAAAGAAGAAGAATTCCGTCTCTATAGGTAGGCATACCAAGGTAAGGGGGAAAAATGACAATGGACGCTTCGACGCTTTTCCGATCAAATCTCAAATAGGAACATTGTAAAAATACGCGTCTCGAAAATAGCACGGCCGACAAAAGAACGGCGAAAAAAGAGGAGCCGTGAAAACCTTCATACGAGCTCTCCTGTCGCGCGTGCGTAAAGTGCGAATTCTTTGACCCCGCAACCCGACCACCCCACCGCTGTATAGACGAGAGAAAAAATTTTTTTCTTTGCCCTCGTTACTTTCAAACGGCTCGAGGTGTAAAGTAACGTCGCGTCGGGCGCGCACAGTCTAGGCCGCCTGCTTGCTCGACCGCGCTAATTAGCCATTGTAATCGATAGCGGGAGAGCGCGCAGCGGTCGCGGTAAAAAGAGTCTTTCGCAACCGGCTCGGTCACGCGCTTGTGACATTGCCCCGGCATACTAGGCCACGGAGACGCGACTACGTGTAAAGCGTCAACCAACAGCTCGACGCGTGTATTGGGAATTAATTTTTCTCAGCGCGTTGTTCGCTCTTCGTCCCTTTGGTAATTTCAAAGTACGGACGTTTAATTTCCCAACTTTGTGAGAATAATTTTCGGTGACAGAATTACGAAGACGCCTATGCCAACATAAAACAAGTGCAAATTTTAGTTTAGCGTATCCTTTTTTACGTCTACTCGATATTACTGCAAAGTTTTAAGCATATTCGTAAAATAGCGTGGAAATGAGAACATTTTAAATTTCCATAATTAAAAATTATAATTAAAATTTTGTAAATGTTCTCATTTCTTTATCGAGTGATGAGTTTTTAAAGAATTGCAGCATATACAACAGAGGTAAATAAATTGGATTATTGATTTGAATTTGTAAAACTTTATTCTTGTATATAATATTGTTCAACAGAGCACTTTTTACTCAATTGATCCAAAAGAACAGTTGACATACGGTTAAAGGAACCCATATAGTATGAAGTATTATTGCAGCATTGGCAGAAAATTGGACGAACTAATGAAAACAAACATTTTTCGTAGAAAATTGATTCGTAGATCAATAAGAAAATATTTCTAGAATATTAAAAACACATATTAAAACTATATGTATTCGATTATATTACATTTAATAAAATCAAAAACCGTCGAGGAACAAATTTTTGGAAAAAAATTTCAGACAAAATTTAGTAAAATTTATCTTTGGTTATTTTAATGCTATGAGCCTAGCTTAGCTTCCGCAACGGTCTTGAAGTGAGTTTCTATGACTCTTGGATTTCTTTTTCTCAATCAGAACCTATATTTTGAAAACTACTTTGAGCAAAGTTTAAAGGTAGGTCTATTTGTAACTTACTTTTTTAAAATGCTTGATTCTGGTTTACCTGAATACCCTACGTCAGTATAAGCAATTTACACATTTTATGCAGAGTCGCATTCGTCCTCTTAGACTGCGCCTAAAAAAAGAGTTGCAAACACCACTTTATTCTCAACTATAAATTTACAAATCAAACCAGCGCCATCATTTTTTTATAGGTTGAGATTAGTAAATAATACTATACATTCACAGTCCACTCACTCATATCAAGCTATTTTCCTCCTGCGTGGATCATTGTCAATGTTTTATATAGGTTCCGTATCCGTATAAAAATCGACCAGATTTACAGTATTTCGATATCTGCGAATTAATTAAAGATATTTAAGATTTTAACGACTTAAAACAGCTGCACTTCCAATTATAAATATAAAAAGGAAATGAGCGAGTTATCAGTGAGAAAATAATTTTAAAAATGGCAAAAAATCTGAACGTAAAACTTTCCTATATTTTACAGTATTATTTCGAATATAAATTACGAAATATATATCATAAATTGTAATACCTTGAATTTTTTTATCAAGGTTAAGTGCGGATTCCAAAGTTTTGGCTATGTAATTCCGCTTTATATCTGTTATTGGTAAATTTTTTATTCAACCTTTTAGTTAGCTGATATATATTTATTTTTAAATAATAAAAATAAACTTCATAGTGACATTTCTATGATATTCTCGATATTCTATTTCAGTATAGCTGATCATTATAAACAAGCAATAAAAAGCTTAAAATAAACCACCTCAGTGAAGTATATTGTAAATAGTCTTTGAATAATATAAGCGTTATCCTACATTTGACAATTTGATCAAAGAAGGCTGTGTAGAAGTAGTATTTATAAACGAAAAAATGTTTATCATCCTTTTATTATCCTATATAGACCTTGTAAGTAACAAATCCTATCTATACGTAATTCAGGAGGTTCTATCGGTACACTGAGATAGACAATACATGAGGTAGTTCCATCTTTTTTTTATTACTTGATCTGACAACAAGATATAGTTTATCGAATAGTATACAGATTCTATTGTAATAGAATTATAATAGATTCTATTTAAATAAAATGTATTATGCCGCAAACTCGTATTTGGTAGTACGATATAGTTTTTGATAATCAACGCTAACAAATGTTCTTGGTATTGGAATTTCTTCTTATTCATTCATATTTTTGTTATAGTTACATGCCATGAATAATTCTGAAGAACCTTTATATCACTTTCAAATATTGTTTTTCTGATCAAAAACTCCTATTAAGTGTCTAGCAAAAGAAGGATAATATTAATATCTTTCTGAATGTCAATGACCTTACTTAAAAATTTTACCGAATGATCTTTATACTTATATCAAAGGCTGTGTCGAATTTCATAAACTTTCTCCCAATTATAATAAAATTCATAGAGCCTCCTTCAAACAAGCTGAGATATATTGACAATGCAAATATACCAAATAACGGAAGACACTCGCACTTATTATAGAACAAGATAGAATCGCCGCCCTATAATCGCCGTTTATAAACTTGTGAATAAACTTCGTGCCTGGCGGACGGATAAAACAACAGAAAATAAGGGGGGGGGGAGAACGGGCGCGCTGCGCAAGATAACGAGGGGATTCGCTCGCAATTCGACTCTCCCGCTTGACGGGTCATCTTCGCGTAGTATAACGCAGTAAAGCAAAAATCGCAGCTTCAGCCTTTCGCCCGACGTGGGCGCGGGCGCGAGCACGAGCCGCCACTTCCTTCGGCTGATAACAGGCGGTGCGCGAGCTGCCGCGCTAGTTGTGTTTGGTCGCACGGAAGGAATTTTTGCCGCCGTGGCAGGAATAGCGGCTAGAGGCAGAAGAAGAAGAAGCTACCGCGCAGAAGCGCCATCCTATCCTATCCTATTTGTTACTAAAGATTTTTTTCAATTTCCCTTTTATTCGACGATGTAATTTTTATAGTTTAGCCTGTGTACAGATTCACCATACTACCGCCGACGAGCAGGTTCGGGCAAATTTCCGATACGCCGCTTAAGCGCTTTACTCGCGGCCGCGTCTTCGTCTTTTATTCACTTTTTTTCAACGGTAGCGGATGGGTTTCACACATTTTTTCTTCTTTTCTAATGGATGAATAATTTTCACGCTCTAAATATCCATTTGAAAGTCTCATTTTGTCGTAGCAAAGGAAGTTACGAAAGGATAAAAATCTGTTTCATTTTTCAAAGTGAAAATGTATTATATTTAAAAGGTGAAAATAAATTCTATTTTAAACGACATACAAAATTAAAGTTTTAATTTAAATTTAATTAGTTTTCTTAATTGTAGGTATTTGAAATTTATATTTTTCAAATTCTTTAACAGTTTTAATCTTTTTTAATATCTACCGCAGTCCGCAGATTTAGTCGACTTCTGTAATTAAAATTCCGGAAACTTCAATATCCTCTATTCGTCGTGATATTTCACGGTCCGACGCAAAGATTCGTGCCCGCGGGCAGGACTCAATGTTATGACAAAAGTGACATTGCGAGAATAACCAGAGGCTGAGAGTCGGGGCCCGTGGAGAGGGGGGAGAGGGAAAGAGAGAGGGAGAGAGAGGGAACGAGACCGCTGTCAGCGTAAAGAGCAGCTCGCGTGAACAAATGTATAAACGTGTATATAAGCGCAACTTGTGGAACTTTTGCGCGAGCGTCGGCTTCCTGCGACTCGTTGAAAGTTTTGAAAGATGTTTACAGCGTGCGCGAGTATAGTGAATTCAAAAAAATATCACTTTGTCGCGGTCAACTCCTCTTTCTTTATCTGGGCCTCTGGTACAATGCGTTCCAAACTGAAATATCTCCCCTCGCCCCTCATTCTCCATCCCTCTGTTTCTCTTTCTCTCATTTCCATGCAACAGAAACTCGGAGGCTGCCGGGAAAACAAATCGGCGAGGGAAGACCGATGAGTTTGTCCGAAGTGTGTTTCCCAAAGTATTGCGGAAATTGAATTTCCCGAAGAAATATTAATATAAAAACCCAAACGGATTACTACGGCAGAGGCCGTAACGGGGCCGTTGTATACGAGATAGGGGGAGGAAAGCGGATTCTCGTTTTTCTTCATCAAGAGTTTACTTAATCGAATAACAAAGGGGGGGGCAGTATTACAGGAAGTTGCGCGGGAATAAGTTAACTCCCCGGTGGCATAGGGAAGTTTCCCTTTCCTCGGTATTCTGATTAAATCATCCCTTGGCATTCGGAATTCTTCTAGTAATTCTTCCGTATAGAACAATGTTCATTTCCACGCGTCCTTCATGGGTCTCATCTAACGACTGACTTTGGAGGCTTCCAGGATTGTCAGCTGCTGAACTTGTTAAGAGATCCATACAGGTGACGTCCTTGAATTAAATAGATTCCACTAATATTCATTAACGTGATCGTGCCGATTGGAGGCACTGGTTTTCGTACCAAGAAGAACTTTTAGATCTTCATGATAGGTGCAAAACAATTAGAATAATGAGCATTTTATTAAAGCGACAGAGGAAAAAATCTAACAAATATATTAAATGCTTTTTTTATCAACCCTTGCCTTATAGATAATAAAATAATTTCAAATATATACACCCAGATTGGTGAAAAATAGTACACGATTCAAAAAGCGACTATAAACAGTGATATTTTAATATCAAACAGGCATTTGATAAAAGTTCCTGAAATTAAAAATCTTGAAGAATAACGTTGAGATTAAAAATCGAAAAGCAGAAAATATTTTCCTTTCTGCATTAAGTCCAGCAGCGCGACACTTTTTCCTTGCGCGGCTTTTATTAACATTCGGAGACGTTACAAATAGCCGCGATAGTTTAGAATAATTTCTAGATAAAGACCCAAATCCTGAATAAAAACAGAAAAAAATCATTACCTCGTACTTCACTGTTCAGAACGAGCTGAATCCTGTCGAGCTGATAACAATTCTGTTGGCTGGTTTTGTTTGGCGCTGTAGAGACGAGTTAGTCGCCACAGAAATACATCGGTATACAGTGATCTTTTTTCCAACAACACGTGACAAATTGTGGATCGCTTTAGGAAAAGCCGTCTGAAATTAAAATTCTTTGGTATCGAATGAAAGTAGAATTTTAGTCTAAAGTGGAAGGACCATCTAGCGACTGACATTTGAAGATGAACAGATTTTAAAAGTCACTATATTGGATATATATATCTAACATAAAAGTTTCTTAATGTTTCCACTAGACTTTTATATTGAAATATAATTTTTACCCAAAATAGCCAGTCAATGTTCTTATTAGACAAGTTTCCTAAATGATTTTCTCAGAGTTTATATTTGCTCACAACTCTGAAATTGACAAGCTATCCGTCTTATTAAATTCATAAATAATAGGATCAGGAATAATATAATTGTTTCTTAATGCACAGATAAATAAACTTCTTTCAGCCAATTTTTGTAAATGATCCCTTTCAATATTATTGTTTGTCATTTTTTTAGTTTATGAATCATTATTAATTTAGAAAAATTAACTTTGATCTATCCATTCAAGATATCTACGATTGGTGGCTCAACAAAAGCCTTTTGAAATCGATCGCCTTTTGATCGCCTTTTTTGAAAGAGTTCTGATCGTATGAATTGTACTTAGCTGTGCTATATGCTCATATATTGAATACAGAGTTTAATTATTACTTAAATTTATTGTATATTTTTAATCGGAATATATCTTTGAAACACGGTAAGTTTTAAAAACTGATAAAAGAAGTAATGATTATGTCCTCGTATTTCTAATCTTTAATATTTTTTTTCCAGATTAACAATAAGAAACCCTTCCGTAAATGTAGAGCAAGCAGTGATAGCTTAATTCAATCATTGTTGCTTGGTTAAGTAACACTTATACCTGAAGCATTTTATAATAATCAGAAATATCAGAAATACATTCGATAGATCGATGGAGTATCCAAGAAATAACAGTAAAAAAGTAATAACTGGCACGAAACAACAAAAAGTCTTCAGGAAGAAAAAAACAACGATTAAAACGGTTAACTTCCTGATTTATATGACGATTTTCAAATTATATCAGAAATTGCAAAAACTGAAGATATTGTTACTGAAACAATTAAGTATTATTGTGACCGCATTCGCATATTGTAGTTTTTGTTATATTTTATCTTGTATCAATATATACTTCTGTTTTTCTGCTCAAATTTTTCTAGTAGTAAATATGTATGACAATCTCGTACGGCAGCGTAATTAATTTTAAAAACTTAGAGAATATATCAATCAATAATATAAAACTATGAAGCCGTACATAGTTATCGATAGTGTAGGATATAAAAAACTTTTATATAAAAACTATATTTGTAAACATTGACAAACAATATATTATACTCAATTCATTACATAACATTCATAAAATTTATATTATATTGATTTGGCTAAAATTTCCAAGTGCAACAGTCTGTATAGTACGTATAGCTGTTCTTATACTAGTATTATCAATATATATTTACATTCAATAAAATATTTTGTGAACAGAAAAAAATGCGAATTAATTTTTTTAAATCTACCATTTTATGAATAATTATAGTCCAAATAAAAGTAACGATTATAATTTTGAATAATCTCTTTGAATTTTCGATCTCAAAATATTCGAAATGTCTATAATCTTAATAATCAGTAGTATCAGTCTATTCAAGTTAGCTGTTGCATTATGGTATAATGCGTATCACGTTATGACATATGTTATCAACAGTTTAATGCGTAACACGTTATAGCATATGTTATATCCCGTACAGAAATCTCCCTGTGTTATACCTATATCTGATCGTATAAGATGAGATAAAATTATCTCATCCTATTCGCGTTTACGGAGCGGTTATCATAGCTATGGTAAAATCGTTATCGGAACATCATGTCTTCAGATAAAGAATAATTCTACAGTCGGTATCGTTCGTATAAAAAATATAGAATATTATTGATAAAATTAGAATATATATAATTTGGATAATATAGTATTATATGTTGATATTCTACGCTTATAGTATAAAGTAAGTAAAACATATATATATATATATATATATATATATAGATATATAGATATATATTATTATCAGCAACGCAAATACAAGTTTCATAAAAAATGACAGGAAATAAAGTTTGCATTAGTCAAATCCACAGTATTTATTTGAAATATTGTTTTGAAAACACAATATACGAATTTTTGATGGTGTCGTTAATAAATTGTTCGTTTCGCCTTTTTTCCTGCGTTATTTCTTATGAACTGTATTATTATTCTGTATTATTATTTTTCGAATTTTAATAACAGTCAATAAAATTATTCAAAAATACATTCGTTTATAGATTCGTTCAAAAAAATAGAATTCTAATGCTCAAAAAAATAAAGACAGAGCAATTTAAAAGATAGCATAACATTGATGATTAAGTATAGTACAATAAACTATATTCGAAACATGGTTCTTTTCTGCCCATTTCAAGTTTTATCTATTCATAACAATTGTGTAAAAGGACTATTAAAATGTTTGTAAATATATATATATATATATATATATATATATATATATATATATATATATATATAGACTAACTTTTTAATATGTAACCGTCAACAATACTCTTCTCGTAATTCTTATAATAGCTGTATATAGACGATGTCAAACGTACGATGACGATGACGATCGAATATCGCAATGACTACAAATTATTATTAGTGAGGCATCATAAGAAACATTATAGCTACATGTGATGCGCAGCGTTGTTACTAAGGCATTAGTCTGCGAATCAGAGTGAATCAGAGCGACATTGATTTGTAAATAATATTGCAATGTAGGAATGAATTTTTTTTTCTTTATTATAATCAAAAGCAATGAAAATAAATTTCAGCAAATGGAATGAGTATTAAAAATGCTGGTTATGAATCCATATTTTTTTTATAAATATATAATCAAAGGAGAATAAATTTATTTATTTCAATAAAATCTTCTTAAATTGAATCATTATTTTTTTATTGACATTATTTTCGCTTTAAAAAAAATTTATTTTTATTTAATACGACTGCTGTATATCATGTCGAATTAATACAATATTATAAAATTTAATTTAAATTTATTAAAAATTAGTAATGAAATACAGTTATTTATATAGGATTTGTATACTATACCCATATCAGATTCGGACTAAAACTCCGGATACGATAGAAGCGTAAGAAAAAGGGACATTACTCGCATGAATCGCACACGATTACCATGTCAGATTCCTATTTGATGTACGGCACGGGCGTACATATCATTCTTTACAGAATCTCGTCGAAATTTTTACAGGTCATGATTACCCATTCTGCACAAGTGAAGAGCGTGGGCGACGTTTGAAAGTAATATTGACCAACCTCCGCGTTTCTATGTATGTTTTCTTGTATATTCTGGATATAATATATTCTATTATTGGAATATTTCCAATGGCTAAATGGATGTACGCATGCATCGAGATGTTTATGATTCCTTATCGAGGGAATCATCCAGATTTGTCTCGTTATTCAACGCATTTGCATTACTTTGTTTTTTATAACTTAACACTTTTCGGTGATGTTATAGTAGAACATGTGCTAAACTCGAGATAGCCACAATTGTCAATTTAGCGCACGGAAAACTGACGCGTAATAGGCTATTTATCTAACACATATGATACAAATATTTATAACATAAATTTATAATAATATTCGTTCTGAATCTTACAATGGTATTAATATGTTCAAGAAGAATTCCAAATCTAATCTAAACTTTTTTACAGAAATAAAATGGTTTAATAATTAAATTATGCTATACTCTCAACAGCAGTTTTATCTTCTCTCATATTTATATTAAGCACCAGATCTATTTCGACTGCAAACGATAACCCTTGGGAGAACCTTCATCCGCTCCCTCTATTAAACAGAATGAACGCAAACATCATATTCCGCAAACATAAAATTGTATCACTTCCGTATGACGCTATATCTTATGTGTTTCCTGGCAATTGGAATACAATTACTTAATATAGTACACATACTTAATATAGTAACAGAAATGTGATATTCATCTTTACGAAGCTAGCGACTATTACATGTCTTTAGTTTTCATGTGTAGGTAGCAAAAACAAATCAGCTGTCCAGAAAAGTACGAATCTCGTACAGCCGTTTTCTTCTCTCCTATCCTTTTTCGTTAAATATTTTCTACTGTGCCCAAGTATATCGGATCCTCTATCCGTATTAACTATCAAACTTTGACTTGTGCCAGGGATCTACGAGAACGTATTTGATATATACAAACTGCACGCTCGCCTCCGCGTAAATCGGCGTTGCCGCGCGCCGCGTCGAGCGAAAAGCGCGCGGGAGCACCGCGACTGCATCCGCCGCTGCGCACCAAATAAGTCGCAATCGTGTCGGAGCGACGGGGGCCGGATGGGGGGGGGGCACAATTCCCGATTTTCAGCCCCGACCGTCGTCCACGCAGCGGCTCGTGGCGGCAATGTCGCGACCGTCGGTCGCGGTGGCCACGCTATCTAACCATGAATAAGTCATAGGCGTGAAGTTTGAGCCCCGGGGCCGGGAGAGGCGGCACAGGCGGGAGGGAGGGAGGAATGAGGCGAGCACGCGAGGGATACATCTGACTTTGATTTGTGGGGCCGCGCGCCCGACGGCGGCCGGGTTCGGCCGATTGAGAAAAGGAAAAATTCCCCATTCCCCGAGCAGCGGATTTTTTCGTACGCTCGACCCCCCCCCTACTACCTCTTTTTTACCACCCCCCTCTCCTTCCTCCGCGCTTCGAAGAATAACAGCAGACACGCGAAATGCTCTATATATATATATATATATATATATATATATATATATATATATATATATATATATATATATACATATACACCCCGATATTAATTTCAAATGGCGTGCTGGTCTCTCGTTTCGGAAACCGGACTGCACTTTTGCGCAAACGCCGCAAAGTTTTCTCTGCTGTAGTATATGCTCTGCTGCGTCGTCCCATTCCAGGAAAGAGGGAAGGGTGGAAGAGATTGCCGGAGTTTCGTTCGATTTTTGCGGTGTGACTTTGGATTGGCACAGTGCTCCGCGTTGGAGAGTAACTAAAAAACTCCACGGATTTGCGGACACAGTTCCATTGCTCTTTTTTACCCAAGCTTTTCTTTTTTTGCAGAATAGAGGATCTGAAACAAGAGTTTTCCATTACAAAAAACAAATATATATATATATATATATATTAACAATCTTTCAAATTAATAATATTGTTTAATTACAGCTTCTGTTCTGATCAACTTTCATTTAAACTATTTCGTTTAAATTGTTCCAAGATAGATTTATTAAAAAAAAGATTGACGTGTCTAAATGAGAGTGCATGTCCGTATATCAGATCAATTGAAATTAAATATTTGCATATAGTGAAATTATGTAAAAGGCGACAGTACACATATTTTAATAAATTTTTAACAGTCATAAAATTAAATAAAGATTTGCAAGAATTAATTTTGTTATAGAAAAAGAAGTTAAAGAGAAATTACTAATCAATGAATTCTAATTAACATTTCATTAATTTGAATTTTATATGATCATTTAATGAATTATATTACTTTAATAATTTACATTTAACATAAATAATGTATAATGCAAAAATTAATTAATTTTTAATAATGTCAATTTCGCAATATTATTCAACTAGAATTTCATCAGACTAATGATTTCATTTTATATTTAATCATCTACTTATTTTTATTAATTATACTTTTAACAATTACTGAAATAAGAAGAATAAAATTTATATCTGAATTTATAAATGCAGATCCATTGCCAAATTTAATAGATAGTTTCACATTTCTAAATTATTGATCTTAGTTTTGAATTATGAAAAGGTTTCGGTCAGTGTTTATAGAGGATAAAGAACTACCGTTAAGGATTAATAATCCAGAACTTACAGTTGACATGAATCCTTAATGATCTATTGACGATTCTTGAGCATTTTAATTTGCTATTATATAAAGATAAAGTTTATATTTGTTTTAAGTTAAACCTAAACATTTCTAAACTGATCGCATTGGGGTTGTGACAGATTGTTATTTTCGTATTGATAAGTGTTATAGACTATGTTTTACGTTGAAAATATGTTCTTATATACTGAATCAAATGTCATGAAAGTAGAACTTGGACAATAGGAAGTAGTATATATATTTTCGAGACATTCGATAGAATGGAATCATCACTATATTAAGAAACTTTGGCATGCTCAGTTAGATCAGTAATATGAGAGTTACATTCAATTTAAGAGACTACAGGTTCCAAACATAGATAGAGATAGATTTTTTCGCACATTTATATGTTATAGAGGCATATTTTGTAGATCTAATAATTTATATAATTAATATATATATATATATATATATATATATATATATATATATATATAATATTAATTTAGTTATCTTTAGAATGTTGATAAATTAGTTAGATTTCTCCGCAAAGCCGTGGGAAGCGATACTAACAATGATCTGCTCAAAATATGATTGAAGAAATATATACGGTATGAAAATACCTTACAAATAAAATTCATCGAAAAACAAATATGCAATGTCCAAAGATATTTTCAGCAAATTTTAGATACTTGAGATATTTTTAAATATTTTACGACACATTCCCGATGCACAACTGAAAGTGGACGTGTCAAGCATACCGGTATTGATCCTGTTCGAAAGAACACTTGCACCAAGGAAGTAGTATTCTATTTTTACCATTATTTTTCTTCAAATGGAACCATGCTATCTCATCGTTTCCGGCGACAGACAGCGAAAGAGATTCATTCCTCATTGTCTGCAATGCATCTATAATACCTGGAAAAATCGTCAATTAACGAAGCAATTTCGCGCGCTTATGTTAGCCCTGCGCTCGGCTCATTAACAAAACCCGTCCCCTTTTGCGCTTCATATGCGTTTCGAACGAGAAAAAGGTGGCGCGAAACGCCAACCACTAACCGTACGAGCGACTGCAATGAGAGCGACAGCGAGAAAGAGAGAGAGAGAGGGAGAGAGAGAGAGAGAGAGAGAGAGAGAGAGAGAGAGAGAGAGACGCGGCAACGTCGAAAACGTGGCATGCAGCGGAGTATACAGCGAGTGCGTCGCGTAAAAAAGCGAAGAAGCCGCCGCCTCGCGCCGCGCTACCCTCCGTATATACGGCAGGCCGGTCACGTAAAGTCGTCCGTCACTTTTAAAAGTTAACGCCCGCGCGAATACGTACGCGGAGGGTGCGGCTGCCCGCCAGCGTTAAACGTGGGCAGGGGGAGAGGAGCCGCCGGAGGAAGCGGAGTTGGTGAGGATGGGGTCGGTCGGGACGGGCAACGACATTCGCAGCGCGACATCCACGCTAACGAGCTCGAAATATATCCAAGCTCCCCATTGGGTATTCAAACGCGCGCACGCGCGCGCGCGGGAGCGGCTAATACAGTTTAAGCCGCATCCTCGATAGTTCTTAAGCTTCGGGGCACTGTGAACTCTTAACCCCTCCTCTCTCTCTCTCTCTCTCTCTCTCTCTATCTCTCTCACTCTATAGCTCGCCCTCTCTCCCTCTTTGTTCCCTAGCTCTTGTCCTCTCTCTGAAACATATATAGTAGACGTGGATGATCTGCAAATCTACGCTCAGAGCCGTTACAATTATCTGAAGTGCGTTGTGGCGGTGACTTTGGTGAAGGGCTCACACGGTGTTGGAACGAGCCTCTACTGTCTCTTTCATACTTAATGATGAGAAGACGAACACTATCTTTTTTGGCTTGAAAAGGTTATTTCAAAATTGAAAGCTGACAATCAGCTGATTATTAATCTTGGTAACGATATTCATTTGGCTTTGGAAGGCTTCGCGCTCTCTAACGGACCCGCCTCCATCTCACCCTTAGTGTGAATAGGTGGTGTGATACCCCATAAAATCGCGATTTGGATCAGTCCTAACGAGAACAGTGTTTCTTTCATCAATTTTTGCATTCGATTATATAGATTAATTTCTTTTTTACATATATTTATATGATTATTACTTATGAAAATAGGATGACGATGTTGGTCGTAATAGATAAACAAAGTAATAGGTAAACAAAGTCATTACTACCGAAACATTGCAAAGTTCTACGATCATGATATCGTTCTTTCATTCTTATAGTTTATTAATTTCATAAAATACAGTGCATAGTGAGATCAATCTCCAAAATTAAAAACTCTACTTTTGGTGCCCAGTCCGAAGAAAGAATAACATTCGTAGATCAAAGGGTGCACGAATATAAAGTGTCTTACTTAGGGACAAAAATTAGTCCAATTATAAACAAGCTAGATATGCTATTAATCACACAGTAATGCCTTTAAACGCAGTTGAACTAAAATTTTCAATATTTAATTCAAGTAACTAGACCTATAGAAGTTGATAAAATTTGAAGGTTTAACTATAGCTATATCTTTTACTAACAAGCTAATATAATTGTAGAGAAATTCTAATTATAAATCAGAATGTATATGTTTTGGAAAGGTTATTGCATTAACTCCTTAAACACTAAGAAGCTCATTTTCGAGGTAATCAGAATTAAATTACTCAATCTGAATCAAATCGAGTACCTATATTTGTATTCCATCCTTGTTATGGATAATAGGTGATGTGGTATTGAGCCTCGGGGCGAAAATTAATATATATATATATATATATATATATATATATATATATATATATATAATCATATATGAACTGCAACCGAACAAGAAGTTGTGTAAAAAACCCAGAGAAACAGAGAACCAAGTTTCTGCAACTTAGAGCAAGTAAGTGCAATTAAGGGTTTAGCAATGCACACAAATGATCAAAAAGTCCACAGAACAGTTATATATCAACACCAAAGTGAGAATCAAGTCTCTTATAATATTAAAATTATAATAGTAATTCTTATTTAAAAAAATAGTAAAGTAACTTTGTCTTTTAAAAATTACGCTTTTAGTCATCTGTTATGCAAAAATCGAACATTTCTTCAGCAACTGAAAACGATATCTGATCAAGTCAGTTATTTCCCAATCATATAAAAATGAAAATTCAAAAGTTTGATATGTTTATTTCTTTATTCTTTATTCTTTTATCTTTATCTTAAATATTTTTGCCTCGCTATATTTAGTTGAAAACATTGATGTTACAGGTTGTGTCGTTTCACGTGCCATTCATTCCGATCTGTCTCTAACATTAGAATTACAATTTGATTACATGTTAGAAAAATTTAGTACCCACAGGAATTTTCTTTTGATCAATTTATTTAGTATTAATAATGTAAATTAATTTGGAGAAAAATATAGGGAGTTGTACACTTCTAACTAACGACCGTCGATGATATACCATATAGCGTTATATGGTAGCCTTTCCCATACAGAACATCCCTACTTCCAAAGTATCGCGCTTCACTATCCGTTTTCGAAACTTCGTGTCCGGAACGCCCGGTGTAATTTTCCGCCTTCCCAGCCATATCTATTCATTCGCGCATGCTTAGCGCTCGATCGGTCCTCTAATAAAAGCGTGCAATTCTTTGAATTCACGCGTCAGACTGGGATGCGCACGCGCTCGGCCCAGTGCCCGTTGATATACAACCGCGACTGTATGGATGTGCTCGTACGTTTTGCCTCGATCTACACGCGTGCAGACGCACACGCGCATAAACACGACTGGAAGACCCGCGCGCTTGCGCGCGCGATTCTATGTTTTTCCTTCCTGCCGCCGCTCTCGCGCCTGGAACGAACAATCCCAGGGCTTCCTGCTTGCTCCGAGTCCCTCGGTTCGTTCTCTTGGCTGCCTCCCTCCTTCTCTTCCTTTCCCTCTTAGTCCTTTCCGTCCTTCCACCCCATCCCTGTCTCTTCCTTTGTTTCACAACCTTCGTTTTGCTCGCCGAACTTTGGTAATCCACCGGCTCTGACGTTTTATTGCAAAACTAGAGAGGGAGGGATAGAGAGAGAGAGAGAGAGAGAGAGAGAGAGGAAGTAGGAGCGTGCGGCGGGCTTGCGACTTGTGTTTTGCTGGTTCTGCTGCCTCCGTCGCCGCTGCCGCGGTCGGAGCGCTTATAGCGCGCTCCATCCGACTCTGCGTTGGCGAGTTCACTATATATAGGGTTGGTTTAAAAAATAAAAAGATAAAAATGAATAAGAACCAAGAAGGAAAAAAAGAATGGAGAAAACGCGCGAGCGAGCAGAATGAGAAACGGTGGAAGGAGATGAAGGAGGAGGGCGGGAGAGTCGCTCGCTCGGTGCCCCAGAGTTAAATGCTCGCTCGAAAGCAAAATTTTTCGGACACACGACGCTGCTCTTTTACCTTTCTCTCCGTGCGATGTGGCAATTAATGCAACCGGCCGCGCCCGCGCGCTCGCGAAACAAATGTCAAATGGTAAAAAGAGGCCGGGACAGGCATGCGGGCAGGCCGAGGAAGCGAGCGCAGTGCGGCGCGGGCGGCAGGGGGCAGGGGGCGGGAGATGTGAAGGGAAAAAAGAAAAATTAGAGCGCGCCGCGCGCTACATTCAGCCGAGTTATCCGCGTAAATCGTAAATTTTGCAGCGCTGTCATCTTTGCCGCTTTCTCGCTCTCTCTTTCTCTCTTTCTCTCTCTCTCTCTCTCTCTCTCTCTCTCTCTCTATTGCTCTCTCGCTGTCTCTCTGTGTGCTCCTGGGTACGCGGGCGAATTCAAAGCCGACGCTCAAGCGCCTCCCCCTCTCCTACATCTCTTCTGAACTCCCCGGAGCAGCGGAAAAAATTGTTTTTATTAATTTCTTACGCGACGCGTGCCTTCGTTGTCTCTATGTAAATGCATTTTTAGGGCATTTTGAATGCAGCTGAAAAATTACGCGTACTATTACATTGAATGAATTAATTTTATAAAATGTATAGGACAAACGCGGTGACGCACGGATGACTGTCGTACCCTTTTGTAAGTTGCGTTAATGTTAGGGGACCAACTTCTATTATTACGAATGGAAGAGGACTTCAACCATCCGCCAAATCCACGGAGCTTATCATCCATCCACTGCGCGAATTAAATTCTCGCCGCCAGCGCGGTGAGAGAGGGTGCGCGACGGGAGGCATCCCTCCCCCACCCTGCAAACAAGCCCGACTATTTGCAAATCTGAGGAGTGCTTTAATATTCGATATTTTAAGCTCTTGGGGTAAATTTATCGCGTGGGATTCGGGAAATTCTCCCCTCGTAATTCGCTTCACTTCGCCCTCTCTTGCGCGCATGCGAACCCGGCGCAAGCGTCGGCGGGGGGTGGGGGGTAGCGAAAAGATATTTACGACTTTTATATGTAAAAGTAAAGAGAAAAGGCGCATTATATGCGGGCATAGCCGAGGGATCTCGGTGCACGGCCGGTGGAAATTGGATTTTAGTACTCTAAATTGGTAAAAAGCTGGGAGCGAAACATTAGAGTCGCGCGCGAGTATATATACGCATACATACGCATATATTTGCTTCGCGCAAACTTGCACCTTTTTACTGTTCCAAATTATCTCTATTTATCTCTTCCCTCTGTCTCTTTCTCTCGATCTGTCTCTCTCTCACGCTCTCTCTCTCTCTTTCTCTCTCTTTGTCTATCTATCTATCTATCTATCTACCTATCTACCTATCTGTATCTACCTATTTCTATCTGAGCTTCGTTTTTAATAATCATGAAATTTTTAACTAATTGCATAAGTTATATAGAAGAGTTTGTACATATTGCGCGCGCGCATAAAATTTATCGCGCATCATCGATTTTGCATGTTTATCGCGTGGTCCCCATCCACTCCCTCTGCCCAGCGTTGGTTAAATATTTGAAGTTGCGCACTGGTTTTCGCACATTACTTTATTATTACATGCATCAAATGCCCTAAGTGCATTGGTTCATTAAGCACATGCGAAATTATTGAAAGAGCTCGCACATTCCCGACCAACTGCGGCATTTTTATCAATGCAGACGGGTACGTCCAAAATTTTGAAATTATATCACTTTGTTGGAAAAAAACAGAGTGAATAAATATATACACATATATACGCGAATGGAAATAAAGTTTCACCTTTTTTCTAGGAAATGAATATAAATTAACGACATTCAACTGAATTTCTACCTTTTAACTTCGTATAAACATTCAATGATTAAACAGGCATGTATTTTAACCGTTGCTCGTTTTTTACCATTCAGTAATTCGCATTTACAACATGCAATTTACATTAAAAATGATTTTTTGCCTCGGTACACATTTCTGAAAAGTCTTCTCATTATTATTTATTTATTAATTTATTTATTACTTTAATTAACATATGCTTTTTAATTTTACATTAACTAAAGAAATTAATGTAAAATTCTTTTAAATATACATATTTTTTTTATATGTACGTATTTTTATTAAAGCACGTATTTTTTTATTACTTTTGGCTACTTTCCTGATCATTCTGAAAAAATAGCAGACATTTACAGTATTCATAACTGCGAAAAGCTACGTTTTACCAAAAAAGCAGTTCTAATCTATATATAAAAGTAACATTTGCGATACGCGCAGAATTAGTCATAAAAAAAATATTGTCAATCGCAAATTAAATATCTTAGCCTAATCTGCTTCGGTAAGGCCTTGGTAGTATAGTCCTATCATACGAGATGCGTATATAAATAATGAGCATGATACAACGTTAATGTAGATTATCGCTGAAATAAAAATATATTTGTCAGCATCTATTTATTCCACACATTGTGCTTCAGATATCCTAATTTTTTTCTATTTTGATACTTCTCTAAACGAGACACCACCGACGTCTTTCCTAAGCAAACAGAGTATCTGCCTTTTAACGCTTATTTCAGATTTTTCAAACATTCGAACATCTTTGATCTATCTTAGTATTCGATTTTTTTATTACAATATTTATAACTACATTGATAAATATTATGATTCTATTGACGTTATGCATATCTTTGTGTACTGGTGATTATACATAAACTTCAAAGTCCGTATGTATAGAGGTCAGATTTGGAATTTGAGAACGTGTAGGGCTTGGTCCTGCGAACAAAATCAAACCCTGAGAACGTAATCGTATCAGATTATATTTCTTTTGTTTTCTCACTGTTGCCCATGCCGTATGCCCCAGTTCGAGTTTCTCGGAGTTGTAATTGGACTTGTTTGTATATTTGAAATCAGCGAAGTGTAATAAACTGAAGATCGTATCCTTATTCAATACATATTTGCACGGGAGTACTAGAATTTTCTGAGAACATATTATATTGGATTTGTAGATTTGAACAGTTATTTCCGACTATTCATTTATATTTCATAATGCATAATGCACAATTGAAAAAACTACATTTAGTATTTACCAGTAAAATTACATTTAAACAATCTACAATTATAATTTTCACGGGAAGTCTCAATTTTTTTCATCGGATTCTAATAAAGAATAATATTTAATACAAAAATAGTCTAATTAAGCCTTGTTCACAAATATATATATTTTTTCAATAGATTATCCATTGATATTTGGATACACTTACATTCTTTGGTATAGATAGCCTATCGTTTATTAAACCGTATGAAATTAAACTAAAATCAGTTGACATTAACTGCGAATTCAGACGTTGCATGTGAATTTTTTTTTTCAAACAACTTTTTGGAAATCGATGTTGGCAATAGAAAATTTTCTTTTATGATACATTGTGTAATATTCAAGTTATAATATCAACTTCTCATAAGTTTAATTCGTTTCTTTATAGAGTACTTTTTGTATTTTTGTAATAATTTTTAAACGCAATCTTATTTATTAAATTTATTTACACTCTTTATTATATTTACTTGACCTCCATAAACCATGCTTACACAAAATATGAACTAAGCTAAAAAGCGACATGAATCAAACATACACACTTCGGCGGTCATATTGTATTGATCAACTGATTCCTATTAAACTATGCGACGACAGTCCGCCATAGCATAAATAAATAGATACACATGTATCAAGAATTCTTATTTTTCGTACAGAATTCGAACAATTGTGTATATAATACTTGAATATTTACACGATCCATCTTCTTCGTTGTTGAACAAACAGTCTATTATTCTTTCTACATTAAAACAACCAACTAGAAAAATCACTCATGATGTTTTTCAAGCAATAACATAAAGTCAAAAATATTGAAGTAAAATTTTACTTTTTTAATGGAGAGAAATGAGAATCAAGTATATTTCTAGATTTCATAGATTTATAGGACCATTAGATACTCTGGAGTTACATTTATGTTCAAGCGTAAAAGAGTACACCCACCTAAATGCGTAAGCATCTCAAATTACATACACTTAGATGGTGTAAAATAATGTCTTCGGAAAGAGCGAGAATTGATTCAAGCTTCTTAAAATATTTTTAAATTCTGTTATATATTCTTTTTTCATGTATTAGTTGGCTTAATTTCTTCCATATATAAAACTTCTCTTATTTCAATGACACTCGCTATGAGTAATCTGCCAGAAAGAATTCCAAATCCCCATTACTCCAAGTTCGATGAGAAGCAGCGAAAATCCGTAAAAATTGAAAATGTCTCTATCCAGGAAATTGCAGCGACAATGGAATTGAAAGCCGTCAAAAAGTTCCCCGAACAAGAAGAGCTGGTAAACTAAGAAGGAACAGGAAAAAAAATGGAGACAAATGCACCCGACCAGTTTGGCAACGTCTTCCGGAGCCGAGAGTTCGCGTACCGTTGAAGATGAAGGTGCCATAGAATTTGAAAACAACCGAGAACGAATAGCTCCACCGACCCGAGCGCGAGATGGTAGTTCGAGGTACGCTTAAATCCCCGCTCTCGATTCTCGGCTAATCAGAGCTCCGGTCCGACCTCGAATCTTGCCCTCTAAATCACCCTTTTTCATCCCTACTGCTGTCCCCCTCTCTCTCTCTCTCTCACACACACAGACACACACACACACACACACACACACACACACACACACACTCTATGTCACTTTTGCTCTATACCTTTTTCTACATTGTTTTTTTTTCAATCAGGCTACTAAACGTTTGGTGCGAATGCGCTAAATCCTCGGCACCTCGGCATTCACGATCGATACATCCAAGTCACAAACTCGTTATTTTCTTGTAACAATGACGGGTTGAGACGAGACATTTGCGTAATCAATATAGAAAAGTGTAATTTGGTTTCAGAAGAAGCTTCTTTTATTTACAGGGAAGTTAATCTTAACAGTTTAATCTTAACATTCACGGAAATAACTTTAGGTCCTGAGTTCCTTTTTTCTCTCCAAGAATCAATATTCTCGGTCAATCGATGGCTGTAGATGGATAATAGAATATTAATATAAATGCCACTGTATGAAAATCGTGTCTTCACTTTTTACCACAATTCAAAAGTTTAGATGTTCCTTATACATTTTAGTATTACATTTTATGATTTTTCTTATGAATAAGGTTTTGTTAAACTTATTTATATGCATTGCTTTGTATTTCATTTAATTATATCTTCTAAGTATGATTTTCATATCCATCACTTTACGTTGCACTTTTAACCTTCTTGGAAAAATTTAACACAAAAGAGGAATATAAAAAAAATATATAAATGATTTCCGCTCCATTCGTTGGTTATGTAACTATAAACGACCTAATACAAGTCCAAACAGCAAACTTTTAAAATCCATTAATAGTATGCGAAAACAACCAAAAGTTATTTTTATTAACACTATATAAGCGTGCCGTAAATGGGCAATTCGCAATAGCTGTAAAACATTGATTGTAAAATGTATTTTTATATTTAGCTTAATGGCTCCCTGTTTATACAATAGATCTTTCACATATTGCGTATTAAAATAAGATTTTAGATTTAAGCCACGTATAGTCGATGGATTTTGTTGAATGAAAGGGAAGAGTTAAATCTAAGTGAAACTATATATCAAACATAATGCTTGTATTTGTTATCTATTTTTTATATTTGTGAAAGATATTTGCGAATAGTCATAAAAAATTTGCTATATCGCAAGGTTATGTCACAATAATGAATGATTTATTATATATCAAATAACAATTCAATTTATGATTTAGTATCACAGTGTACTCTCACTATAATACTGCGTATATTTAGTTTTTGGTGTTCGTGCCCATAAATCATCTGTTACATTGCTTGCCTCTGTTTCGAGATCTCTTTATTCTCCAAATTCTGACTTGCACTAAATGACGTACTATCACCATTCATGTTCATTAATGATGCTAGAATATAACAGACAATACACTCTTAATTATTGTAAAATTACAACGAATACTAATCGAGATTAAAGCGGACCGCAAAATAGACATAAAGACTATTTTAACTTTCATTTTTCATTCTAATGACGACTGAATGGCAAAAATAGAGCCAAATTCTAGTCAAGTTACTGTCGTTCTCTAAATCCATTATTAGATGAAATTTCTGATTTTTGATTTCGAAAAAAGGTCAAGAATTAAGAGAAGAGCATAAAGAAATACGCAACCTGCAGCGTGTTTTTTCACAAGTGCATTCATTTGTACTGCACATCGACTGTCCTGAAAACTTTCAACTACACTTTTGTTTACTACTGCAACGAGTTTTATCTTACCCCTTAGTTCTCCTGCAAATCTAAAATAACGTATGCCCCAGACGGTAAAAACAATCTTGAAAACGCGAGGCAAGTCTCAGCTTTTTATAGATACAATGGACGGAGTCTGGTAGAAATGAGCCAGCTTCGGCTTTTATTACAGAGCCTTTCGTATCCGCGATCTCGTTGGCTACGTAATACTTTCAATTTTGTTATCAAACAATTCGACTGACCTGGTAACAAAGCTCGAGAGGCTGTGTATAGCGAGTATTGAGGGGGTGTAACAAAGAGAGGAGACGCGCACATAACATTTCCTCACCTGATCAATAAATACGGGGGATGACCGATAAAAGGAAGCCGATTGCTTGATCCTCACGCGCAATCCCGCGCAGTTATGCCATTCCCCGATGGTGTTGTGTGTCGTTTAAATAAGAAATTTCTCCTTTACGTTTCGTCTGCTTTCTTCCCCTACTCTCCCGCTATCGCTGTCTGTCGAGCCTTGATGCCCTTGCCACCCGATCCCCCTCTTCCACCTCATCCTGCTACTCGTCCTTCCTCACCTCCAACGGCGGCGTTCCTGACTCCTCGGAAACTCATAGGCTCCCCCGTCTCTTCGATCGGAATTCGGTTAAGCCACAGAAGCTCGTAAAGCGCTTTGGAGGCGCCGTTCTCGAGCAATAAATTATCAACCGACTCCCGTGGCATTCTCCTCCCTCCGAGAAAGTGGATGAAGAAGCCGGCAGAGGTGAGAAGAATGTATAGATGAGTGACGAGAAGAGAGAAAGACAGAAAGAGGGAAAATTTATCGATTGTGAATTAATAGTTAAAGAAGGAGGGGTTACTGAAAATACGTAGGAATTTAAAGTTGTTAAGCAAAAATAAAGTATTATACGATTGAAGATCAGTACACATTTATAGTTACTTTAGTGGGAATATCACCATTTATGCTGAATATGGACCAAATGTTTCGAAATTTCTAAACGAGTGCTATAAAAATTCCATTTTATGGAATTCTACACTGCTAATAAATTAATTTTTCATTTTATCGGATTTTAGTAACTTCATTAGTTTTTAATTTAATAGAGGCTTCGAGGTAGTGCACGCTTTCATTAAGAATAAAATATAATGTTTTATGTAAAAATAATTAAATTTATTGTCCAACAATAATTGATTTTTAATATACGACAAAAATGTTATTTTAATAATAAGTAATAACAAATATAGTATAGAGTTCAATCTCATACAAATACTATTAATTTCTAATATATATTTCAGTACAATATACATACAACGTAACACAGTGCTATAAATGAAATTTTAAGTATTCCTCAAAAATTGTCAAATTGATTTATAGGCGTTAAATACATGATTTCATTGAAAATATATTATTTTATTGCATTGTCATAAACAAAAACACAGCTTTGCTTTTATTACCTTAAAAACTTCCTATTTTAATTTTAGCATTTAAGTTTCTCTAGAATTGCAACAAAATAGAAATAATGATAACATTAATTAATAATTTATATCATAATTATGTAAAATATATAAAGATTTAAGAACATATCTTTAAGTAATTTTAATGAACTGTAAATATTAAAATTTTTCATAAATATGATTTTGAAATAGAAGAGTAATTAATTTTAATGACTTCAGATAATAAATATAAATTCAAAATAAATGAACGTCGGACTTTTAAATAAAGAATTACTATATATAATAATATTAAATGTCATCATCTCTAACTGAAACCTTGCAAATTATTAACTAGCCGTAGTCCGAACTATTGCTATAGTAAAACATAATCGAACATCACAATATATTTTGGATACAGCAGCTAAAAGTTTATCTATCAAATTAACTATTACCAAATAAGCGCAACAACTCGATTAATCATTTCTTCTACGAACGTAAATGCTTTGCTGAAGAAAAAATGGCCAACGGCTATACGGATAAAGAGAAAAACCTCTGAGGATTTTCACGATGAGCCTTGGAATAGGCCACGAAAGAAAGAGAGATACAGCAATAGAGAAAGAGAGAGAGAGAGAGAGAGAGAGAGAGAGAGAGAGAGAGAGAGAGAGAGCGGGGGTGAAGAGAGAAGGACGCTGAGAGAGAAAGGGAACGGCCAAGAAGAGTTGTATAGTGCTAGGAATCGAGGTGCACGGAATAAAAAGAAGATAGAGAGGGGGTGCCAGAAGAATGGCAGAGAGAGAGAGAGAAGAAAGACAGAGAGACAGAAGGTAAAATACCGAAAAAACGAAGAAAAATTACGCGAACGCTCTTTCCATTTCTCGCACCTTCTACCCCCCCCTCTCTCTCTCTCTCTCTCTCTCTCTCTCTCTCTCTCTCTCTTTCACGCTGTCTTTTCTTCTTCTCTCATTTTTTTTCCTTTTTTTCCTCTTCATTTTTTGCGAACCGTCGACGGGAGACGGGGAGTGAAGGGAGGGGATGGGGCAGAACGCTCGCAGTGTTTATCCCCAGTAGCTAGCGCACCATAACCGTTTGCTATTGACTTTCATGTCTCGGCCATTACCATAAGTTCTTTCTCAGATGTGCGCACAAACCAGCCTGCTGCATCTCCCGCTAGGTTTCTCTCTTTATCTTCCTTTCTGCCCATTCTGTCCTCTCTCTCTCTCTCTCTCTCTCTCTCTCTCTCTCTCTCTCTCTCTCTTTCTCTATATCCATCTCTCACTGTGTCTCTCTATCTCTCCTTCTCCCTATTTCTCCAAAAAGCGGAGACAGTCAGGCAACGTAGAGAGCTCGACCGGACTTTGAGATTTTACGGTACTGCGGAAGAGGGGTTGGGTAGGTGGCAAGAGGGAGTGGTAAGCGGGTTTCGCGAAAGCTGATGTGTCTGGAATATCAAAGTAATTGCCCTGGCCATCGCGGTCACCACTCTCTCTCTCTCTCTCTTTCTCCGTCCCTCTCTCTCTCTCTCTCTCTCTCTCTCCTCTCTCTCTCTCTCTCTCTCTCTCTCTGCCTCTCTTCCCCTCATTCGATTCTTCTCTCATACTCTGTTCCTGTCTATCTATTTATACACCTCTGTCTCTTTCTTTCTATCTAACTCTCTATATTTCGCGCGCTGTCTCTCTCACTCTCCCTCTCTCTCTCTCTCTCTCTCTCTCTCTCTCTCTCTCTCTCTCTCTCTCTCTCTCTCTCTCTCTCTCTCTCGTCTTTCTCTCTCTTTCTGTCAACCTGGACGAGTGCTGTGCGACCTCATATATATGCCCATTCTTTTTTCCCCTGCTCTACACCAACGATGCGACTACCATCCAAACCTACGATACTCCCAACCTCTCGAATCATATCCTTTCTTGCCCAAGTGTCGGCGCGACTCTTATTTATCGTTATACAACGATACGTCGAAGCATCCTCGAGGTAGAGATTCTTCAGATGGGCCGAGAAGGGGGGTAAGTTAAAGGGGCCTCGTGAAACGTGCGCGCGCTAAAGTTCGAGAAAGACAGGAAAGAGTAAATTGTACTATATATATATATATATATTATATATATATATAATATATATATATATATATATATATAAATTTATACTCGTATGTAGGGCATTTTTCGGGCGCGGGAAGAATCTGTAAGGTGCAAGGACGATTTCGTTCGAAATCGAAAGGTGCCGCAGTCTATGTATACTTGTCTATATACGAATGTGATTTACGAACGTGTTCCGTAAAATCGGATTATTATTTCGCCTGCAGCCTATATTATCATTCGCTGCGCCTCGCGCGCGCGTCGTGAGCGCTTAATTCTTCCAGTACACACGGGCGTCCGAAAATTTGATAATATGCGTTCGGATTTAACGGAACTAACTATATACATACATACATACATACATATACATACATACATATATATATATATATATATATATATATATATATATATATATATATATTAATCTATATATATATATATATATTAATCTATGTATATATATATATATATATATGCGTGTATGTGTGTCCTGGATCCTTGCGAAAATAATGAATAATTCATCTCCTCTTTTTGTTCCTCCATTTCTTCTTCGCTCGCCGCGAAAAGAAGGATTCGGCGTAGCGGAACAATTTTTCATTGAATATCTCTCGTGAGATGGCCTCTGTGGGATGATCCTCGTCGGGACATCGAGATATGCGAGTTTCTATGTGAGAGGGAGTTCCCCCCTCTCTCTCTCTCATTCTCTCTGTCTCTGTCTCTCTCTCGCCCCCCCCTCTCTCTCTCTCTTCGTTCAGAGATCAAAAATTATTTTATGGCCGGACGATTTTTTCGGGGGAATAATCCGAGAAGAATTCGAGTGACGGATCAAAATGACTCTCCTACCGTTATGAGCTTATTCATGGCTATTTAAGTTCTTTATTCAATGGAGCCGTAAGATACTTAATCAAAATTAACGAGATATTTGAATTGATTCATACATCATGTAATGATGAAGTGACGTTTATTACTATATAATTTCCGAATGAATACATCTCTATCAATTTTCGCCGAACATGTCGTATAAGTAATAAAATAATTTTATCGTATTGGTTTGATCAAAACATTGCTTTATGCCAATACAACGCTAATCCACGGCTGCAATATAATCAATAAATCCCTTCTAACACGTCATAATCGTGACGACCGCGCTTCAAATCGAATTCATTTTACGCATATTTTTATCTCGACTATAATTCAAGGTGCTTCAAAAATGTTACTCCCCTCACTATTGCCATCGAATCCTTCGGAATCCCGCAAACGTACAATTCCCTCCACATTTTATAAGCGAACAGGCGAACGGTCTCCCAACGCCCGGGCACTTTTGGTGCGTATGCACAGAACGCGCCCCTGCAACTACGAGCCGTTCTAATACGTTATTTGAGCTAATGAATTCGTCTTTATACGAACTTGCTTTTCCCATTCTTTATCCCGACGTATCGCGCGGATAAAAAGATCCTTTTGGTAGGACGGCTGATGCATCGAGTATTGATGGACCAGCGACCAGTGCGCGGCAGTCGATCCTTGTCGTCGGGGAATTCGGTCACGAATCTGTCAGTTTGACTATTTCGAACGTTAATTTATTTATCGATTTGGGACGAATATTTGAAAAACTTTTTTCCTACTCATATTGACTGAAATATCATTTTCAAACTAACGAACGCATACATATATTTTCTTACGATACAATCGATCTGCTTCAACCCCTTGTCAAAATACACGAATAAAATAGTTCTAAAATAAGAACTCAAATAAGAAATAAATATCATGTTACAGGTCTATTCCTTATATATTGAAATTTTTACATATTATATAGCATAAAAATAAACTATATTATAGGTTATATTATACACACATATATATATACATCTTACCATGCTTAATATATTGGTGCAATTTATGCCATTATTAATTATTATAAATAATTTATTAATCAATCAAGATTTTATAGCAATTTCTATCCCTGCTTTACTGTGTACTATGAATCAGCCAATTCAGAAAAAAATTGCTTCAAATTCAAAATTCTCAGCCAAAAGTTCAGTCCAAAAATACAAATAAATTTTTTTGCCACATTTTAAATACTGAAACCTCGTCTATAGTAAGCGTCTAGCTTTCCACAAAACAAGGACATCGACATCCGGAATAACAAATTATCATACTCTATGATCAACATTTTACGATTTTACGATATTTTACGATACAGAAAAAAAAACCATATCATCTATGCAACCTTAAAAATCGTCTACGTATGATTAAATACATCCTGGATAATTCCGGAAAAGTTCATATGCCAATCTCTTTTGCAGTTCGAAACAGCTTCGAAGCAATTAGCCTTCCCGTGCTCGCAGTTATTTCATGCTCGTACGGGCCACATAAGTCGTTTCTTGAGTAGCTTCGTCAACTTCACTGTCCGCGCGTGCAACGCTCAGCCCGGAAAATCGTTACTTCATTTTAATTAGCCGGAATCCCAGGGACGAAAGTTCTCAAAGAGCACCGTCGTAGGTCCCTCGACGCGCTTTACGCGCCAGATATTAAGCGTACGGCAAGATAACTTCTATACTGCTTGTATTACAGTGTAAAATGGGCTCACTGAAAGTCTGTCTCACTCCTTGTTTCCAGCTGCCTCCCTCATTCTCGATCTCCCTTACTTTCTCTCTCTCTCTTTCTCTCTCTCTCTCTTGATATATATATATATATATATATATATATATATATATCCTTAGGCGAAGTTCACGAGCTTGACGATCTTTTCAGCAGTTAGTCACTCTCACTACTGTATAAGTATATTTAATAAATTTTGTATAATATTCCTGTTTTATATGTAAAATTAATGAAATTTAAATCAATTAACAACTACATCGGAATATAATTGATTATATATTAATTAAATAATACTATTGAAGAAGTGTTTTTATTACTATATCATGAACTTAATTCTCAGCTCTCGAAGGAATTTAATTACAAATGATTTTTTCCAGAAAGTTTTAATTGACTTTTATTCTATGCAGATTTTATAAATAATTTGATGTTTATAATTATCATTTTATAGAGTAAAATAGAACAGAAATTGTTTGTTCCTTAAATAACCAGTATATGTTTATCCTTAAATAACCAAACTCTCTATCAGAAGCTGTTTAAAAATCACTCAGTCTTTGTTAATTCGGTATAGTAGAAACTTAAGATTTCTAACCACTGAATTGTTCTATTATTTCAATGCTGATCACGGTTTATGGTTACATTATTCAATTGAAACCATTCATGATAATAAATTCACCAAATATACTCTATACCTCTATATGTATATTCCTATTTCAAATCCGATTTTTTTGCGAGCATTTATTTAGATCATCATGATGTAACCTCAACATCAGTTTACAAATCCATATAGACTAACGTGCAGAACGTGCAAATTTCATGAAAAAGAGGTTCATTCATAATCAATTAAAACTAAAGTATATATATACATAATATAATATCGTTAGATTTGTATGAGCTGAGTTCTATCTCTTAAATATAATAACAGAAATTAACTGTGCCAATAGGAAGCAAAATCAATTTTTCGGGTTAGAAATTAATATCATCTTTTATATTAATCAAACGAGAGAGAGAGAGAAAGAGAGAGGGATAGATAAATTGCTTTATATAATAGTAGAATAATTTACCGATTATCAATAGACTGTCTAATTTCATTCGTTGTGGTAGTTAAAGCCACCTGAATGTTTGAATTTTTCGGACTATAATTCAAATGGAACATGCAATTTCAAATGGTATTCTAAAATCTGAGAAATTTGTCTAAAGACAATAGATACGAAAACTTTAGAACAAAGGAAACTAATAGAACACCCTTCACATATGTCCTGACACCCATATTTATCAAGAAGGGGAAGGGATAGTTATGTTCATTATTTCAAAATATTTTCTTAAGAAAGTAAATAGAAAGTAATAGTAAGTCATATATATATATATATATATATATATATATATATATATATATAGCAGAATTTATCATAATGCCAGCAAGCATTGTTTAATAGAACAAATGGAAATTATATGTGTGAGAGGGAGAGTGGAAGAGGTTACGAAAAATATTAACTTAACTTAAGTTTTTAGCAATTATAAAAAATTTTCCTTACCCAAACATACGCATTACTTTTTGAAATTCCATCGAGTTAGCAAAAAGCCTTGTGCTATTTTCCGTTGACCACAGATTGCGGACCTCGCTCGCCGATAGTTTGAACTCTGAAGAGCAGTTAGATCTCGGTACATATAAAGGCCCTATTGCCGAGCTCCTCCGAATCTCTCCGTATATCTCTGTCTCTGTCTTTCTCTCTCTCTCTCTCTCTCTCTCTCTCTCCTCTCTCTCTCCCCTCTCTCTCTCTCCCTCTCCCTCTCCCTCATACTCTCGGCTGCAACCCACGTGCAACTTCTGTTACGGGCATAGAAACTTATGGATCAGGGTCGAGTAGCGATTTAGCCGCTGAATTTCGTACGAGACGAAATATCGTCTGATCAGAGCGAGCTCGTAATGTAGTCAGAAAACTAATATATTTTAGGTATTTTGTCAAAGAGATCAAACTGTTTTAGATAATCTTCAAATCAAACAAAATGTAAGTATAAATAGAATTAATATCAAATATATGACAATTACAATTGTTGAATCTCTCCTAGAAATTAAAATTTCTTATTAAAATTTTCTCCTAGAAATGTTTGACCTTAAAACGTTTGATGATTAATTTTGTAATATGCATTTGACTGGTGAAATGGACATTTTTCTAGATGTAAGCCATTATTATGTTGCCTTTCCAAAAATCATCAAATCATTCATTCTGTTTCAAATATATTTATATTAAATTTTCGGTAATTTTTTAAATTATTATTCTCGAAATTCTAATTTCTGCAGAATTTTCATTATTTACAATTCGAAATTGCTATTGTACATTTAAAATATTACATTAATAAATACATCACCAAGAAATACATATTTTCCTTAAAAATACGGAAGTAGTTGCCAACGACACCTATACAGATTTTTAAGTCTTCCGTGTAAAATTAATTAACTACTATAAATAGGTATTTTAAAAAAGTTTCTCCGTAAAATGCTTGCATTAATTATTAGCATTGATGGCGAAAAGTTACAGTTACTTAACTCAACTATGCGCTAACATAATAACAAAATGCCAGTTATATCATACACCCACAATGATCATAAAGCAGAGTAAAATCCTTAAAAGCAAAAAAGAGAGCACTACGTTTTAAAAAATTTATTACGTTCCCGACAAAACACCTACATTACTTCATATAATGTTAATCAAACCGCGTTATTGCTACTATGAGGAGAATAAAAGACACGCGCGCGCTCACGCACACAGGCGCAAACACATAAGCGCGCACACATGTATATACTCTGAGCCTCGGGCCGCGGAGGAAGCCACTTTTATAATATACTGCACCGCTCTAACTTTGAAAAAGCGAGAAGGGAGAGGGCGACTTTAGCCGTCGAGCCGCAGCGGACCTACTGTAACTTTTTCGCCCAAGGACTCTAGTGTAGTTCTTCTATACTTGTGTATAAGGCAACGGGAAGTGAGATGGAAAAAACAAAAGAAACTGAGAGAGAGAGAGAGAGAGAGAGAGAGAGAGAGAGAGAGAGAGTGAGACAGAGAGAAATAGAGAGAAAGAGAGAGAAAAAAGAATAAAAGAAAGAGATAAGAATCGATATTATCCCGACCACTCAGCACTTTCGGTCTCCTCTCAAACTGATCCTCCGACGTAAGAGTCGCACGCGCGCGCAACGCGGCGGCGACGACTGCCGTCGCTCCGCGGCTTTTTTCCCCCAAAAGTGAATTCCTAATCTTAACTGGCCCCGGCGACCGTTGAAACGTCCTCGAATGGAGGAATTATACCCAAGCGATAACCGTAAGGGTTTACTGCTACGTTCAGGAATTTATAGGTCAACCCTTTATGCCCCTGCTCCGCCGGCGAGGAAGAATATGGGAGTGAGGGGTTGGGGTGGAAGGAGGGGCATCGGCTCTGTGTGCGTTTCTTTCACCTTCAGTACAGGCGCAATTGTGACTGTAACAACGGCTCTGCTTGCCGTTAAACGTTCCACACTTCCTCCTCGACGTTTTAGCTAATTATACCAAATTTATCTCGTACGATCTAGGAAATAATTTAGCTCTATCTCCCTTTATTTCTCTTTCTTTCCCTCTATATAGCAATGCATAATTCGATCTATTCTGAATAAATGCGAATATTTATCCAATTGTTCGATATGCCCTACAGATGTCCATTTTCTTATCGTTTCTAGATTGATTTTGTTTACCATCAGATTGTTCAAATGTTGGTTAAAACGTAATATTGAAATTTAATCTATTTTAAAATACTGACGATATAATATAGTGTTCAATTAATTAATATCCAAAAATATCTTCTACATCCTTGTCAAATCTACTTTTTAATAGCCCATGATTTATTTCAACAACTTTTCAAATATATTCAAAGTACATTCTCCTTCTCTCTTTAACTTGAAAGAAAAAGAAACATTAACATATGCCATCCAAAAAGAGATTAATTTTCCCCCTTACGGAGAGATCTCCGAATCATATAAACTGCTTAATGGAATTAAAATATAATTTCATATTGCATTGTCTTTATACTTTTTAAGTTATGATTTGAAAAACGTGAAACCTTAATTTGTCTAATCAGTGAACCATTCTAGATTAATTTACGTATTACGATACAGGAACAGAAACGTATTCATTCAACTCTCAATTATGACTCTTGTTCAAAAGCTGTAAAAGGAAAAGAGAATTTAACGAAATGTATGTAAAGCTAATAATGGATGAAATGGGTGATTGTTATATTGTTTTGACCTAGTCCAACAATTACAATTAATAGACTAGTAACAATAGAATTAGTAAATATTATTATACGTATACTATTTAAACACAGTATGAAATTAAGCTTCCTTGCATTTAACAATCCATCGTTCCAGACTGGTGAACAATCGAAAAGATCGAACTCCGATTGTATCAAAAGATAAATAATGTAAAATAAAAAATTAATAGCAATGAATCAAATTGAGATAATCAACAGATACCATTGAACTTCGTGATTCCCGGACCCATAAATTTTCAATTTTCAAATCTTTATATGTATGCATACTAATAGCAGGAAGAATGCATAAATCGATATGCTCAGCTGCCGAAAATTAATACCGCAGCCCTGCCTCTCTCCTCTGCTCCCTTTTCACGGATCAGAGGAGCGGATCAGGATTCTCCCAACACCTCATTCTCTCGTTCCAACCCTGCCTTCGTAATTAAATAAATAAATCGAGCTGTAATAAACAAGCGACCGATTGATATTCGACAACAAAACCAAGTCGCCGCCCGACCTCCCTCTAAAGGTTAAAATATAACAGGCCACCCGTCACGTATGGATACATTATCTCCTTCGCTCGGTACTCCCGGCCAATATTCTAATGTACGGCTAATTCGATCTTTATTGCGACTCCCGTCCCCCCGGCTTCTCGCCCACAGGGCGCAAGAGGGTAAGGGGGAGGGGCGTTTTTATTCCCCGCACCCGTTTTACGATTACGATCGACGCGGCCGCGCGGCGTTGGCTCGCGCGAGCGCGGCGAAACGTATATATAACTTTTACGAGGCACTCCGCGGGGATGCGGAGCGCGCCCGCGCGCGACTTTGTTTGGCGGCAAGGACGAATAATACGCATACGGATAATACGCTGCGTGGAAACTGGATGGGTGCTCTCCCGTGCGACGTCGCGGGCGGGCAGACAGTCTGCGGACGAGCGAGACGCACTCGCAATCGAGATATGCCTCTTATTAATCCCAGCACGTATACATGCACAAGCAGACGCGCGCACGCATACACATATGCGTATTGTACGGAATGTCATAAAAGCGCCATAATGTGGTCGCGTGTTCATTAGTCGCATGGGAATTCGATAGAAGGAGCTTAATTTGTCATTCCTTCGGTTTTTTCTCCTTCGCTTTGGGTGCCATAATAAACATATCTACCGGGGTCATTATCGATCTATGATGAATGGTCGACAATGGAAAAGAATTCTTGCGTACAGAGAATATATATTTCTGATACATTGAAATGTAAAATTTAAATTTTCAGAATGAGGCTATATTGTTTTATTGAATCTGAGTGGAAATCTGACTGAAAATTGAAATTCACAAAATTACTGCGACTGCTCAATACATAATGACGCATGCGTTAAAAAAATACTGAAATCCTTTGAGTTACGTTCTAGTTTGATGTAAATTGGTATTTCCATCGTTGTTAATTATATATTATAACATTTATGCTTTTGTCAATAAAGTAACGTTTCAGAAATCAGAATCAGCTGTAGCACCATTCGCATATTACTGTGCGAATCAATTATATACGTGTCTGCAGCGCATCTGTCCACAGATTCGGCATAGTGAGGCACTGCTCTATTTCCTCAAATTTCATGATAATAAAATTTCGATTAAATTTATGCGCCTGATAAACATATATTAAATCAATATATGAATTATTTGTGCTTTTGATTATTTAGATTTCTCAGACACACCAAGTTTTAAGATATTTGTTGCGGTATCTATACATTGTTTATTTAGTTTCTATTCAACATATACTTTATTAAATGATTTCATTTTTGACTTATTGCGGTCATCTGAAAAACAAAATAAACCAATTTATGAAGACTATACTATTTAATATAAGATAAAACGACCATAATTCATTGAAATAATTAATACGACAAATATAATTTACTTCTCAAATACATATGGATAATTTTATCGGGGAAATATTCCACAAATTTCTGTTAAAATATAAATAAAAACTACTATTATGGCGAAATAAAAAACAACTATTTTATTTTTAAATACAATAACATATAAAAATTAAACCGATTATGCGAAATATGCGAAACAGCCTTACCTTATTCAAAATATATAATTTGAGATTTAATTTGTACTCATTTGACCAATATTGAAACGAGAGACTATAATTATAAAAACTAATGAATGACTCGAAATACGCAGTTCAAAGAACATAAGGTCACTAAATGTTAGTCGTATCATAATTAATATTAATCATGGTAAATGAAATATAATCATATAAGAGGTATATATTTCCAAAAGCTTTTCATTAGAAGCTTTCATATGCACACTGCTTTGTATATAATGAAATCTCAAATCTACAATTCAAAAATAGAAAAAAAATATTTCGCTTTTCACTTCTATGAAATGTTTTTGTTATTTCTGATTTTTAATTTACTCTATCTTATTTTATTCTAACTGTACTTATTTATTATTAAATTAACATTGTATTGAGAAAATAAAAATTAAATTAAATAAGGAATCACTGCAAGTAGCAATTTACCTAGCTAATTAAGATAATACATTATAAAATTATGGATGAGGTAGAAATAAGTTTCAAATAGAATTAAATGTTGTCAAATCAAAGACATAATATATAATAATTGATAATACAAATTCATATATTATACAAGAGCATTTCTACTGGGCCTCTATTCGATTTCGTCGTTTAAAATAAAAATTAAAATGATATGTTTGCTTATTCGACGGAGATATTTATACACACAATTGCAATAATATTGCAAGATATCGCAACATACGTGCTAATACCTGCGTATCGACCAATGCACAGGCAATTCCTCGCTTATTTAATCAATACCACAGCGTTTTGATTTACTCAGAAACTAAGCACATACATTGTGGAGAGATGGGCCATATAAATAATTGATCAAATAAACAACTACATAGGCAGTTTTTTTAATACATTACCTGCATTCATACTTCACACAGTCTCATATATGTACATATATATATACCTCGAGATTTGCAACTGAATTTATAAAATAATGAAAGTATACGTTTGCATAAAATTCGTTAAAAAACTTTTTTTTTAATTTTTCATTTATCCAGTGTTCACTTAGTATTACACTTTAAACATTGCAATTCTGTATTTCAAATAGTATTTCATTTTACTTTGATATGAACGGAATAAAATATCTACTTCTAATTAGTATGGCTGAGCAACTAATATCTAGGTACAGTAATTGGCCATTGATCATTTGTTTCCAATTGAAACATTACAGCTTGCAGGATAGAAAACTATATCACCCTGACGTTAACTGAGTTAACAGGAGGTTTCGCCCTTCACCTACACGTACTTTACTCAAATTCTCGATTATTAATTGACCATATATACCATACATACATACGGGCTCTTTTGCATCCAATTTATACTTAAGCCGAATATGCTGTTGAAAGGAAATAAACATTGATTACATTGATTTAGAAAACTAATAATAATTAAATAATAATTTATACTTCGAACTTTTCCTTCTTTTCTTTTTCCTTGTTAACGCGTATTATGGGGAGCCTTAAATAAAATCAATCAAACTGTCAACAATGTCATATTCTTTTCAAGCCAACAAAGAATAACGGAAAAGAAAGATTGAGAGGCGTGGATAAAAAGTTCTTACAAATCGATAATTCTGTGTCGACGCGGATGGCTGAAAAGTTTTTAAATTGGCCAAAACGGGTAATTCGAAGGATTATAATTGATTGGACGATCATTGAGAAAGTTCAATTGACTTTTTTCTTATCTAGAAACTCCTGTTGCTATTTTTTTGAAGTGGATGGTGTCATACTAAGCTTTGCTTAAAAAATCATTAAAGACGCACGTTTTGAACAAATATATTATACTTTGGCGTAAACACATTACATTAGAAAAAGGTATACCATTAGCATTAACTAGATTGAGAGAGCGAGAGAGAGAGAGAGAGAGAGAGAGAGAGAGAGAGATAGAGGCAAATAGAGAACATATTCATAGACCGGCAGGTCAGTATAAGTATGTGTATGTGTTTTTCATGCTAACTTCTATATGTGAGCCAGCTATTCCGAAATAGGACTGTAAGAAGAGTGTGCCAACTAGTCGATGGTCGATCGCACACGAGCGCTATGGCTGCGTTAAAGGATAACCGTGACTTTAGTTGCTGATTGATTGAAGAACTTATTGGAATACCAAGATCCACTGTTCAACATATTATCACGAATGACTTGAAAAAAGAAGCGCGCGATTCGTTCCACACGCGGTAACTGCTGCACAACGAGAGCAACGAGTTTTTTACACATGTGACTTGCTGGATATAATTGAAACGCAGGCAAACTCTCTAGAAAATATTACTACGAGTGAAGAAAGTTGATGCTTTGCATACGACGTTGCAACGGGGTTGGCGAAAATTCGCCGTGACCAAAAAAAATTAGACTTTCAAAAATCAAAATTAAGACAGTTTTAATCTTTTCTTATTATTCTAAAGATACCATCCACAAATAATTTGTTCCTGAAGATACTACTGTGAATGCTGCATTCTTCCAACAACTGATCTATTGTTTGTGTAAAAAAATCGTGCATATTAGACGCAAGTTGTTAAAACACCGCTCTTTTTTTCTTGCACGATAGTGAACTGGCACGTACTCCGTAACTAACACTCCATTCTTTGGCCAAAAAAATTGACTGTAATCGCCTTATTGAAGTCCCGCTGGCTACGTCCTATTTCCAAAATTAAAAATAGGCTTGAAAGGGAATCGTTTTGCGTCGATAGACGACATACGCGGGTGGATTGATAAGTTTCCGTCCTGACCAAGAAAAACAATGTTTTTAAGAATTTTTTTTTATTTCTCAACATAATCTACTCCAAGACTGATACATTCCCATAGCGGTGTTCTAGTCTTGTAATACCATCTCTATAGACTGATTCGTCAAGCTCCTCAAAATACCCATTTACATCTTCGATTACTTCTTCATTGTCCGCAAATCTCTTACCGCCAAGACAGTTTTTGAGGTTAGGAAATAGATAATAGTCACACGGGGCTAGGTCTGGAGAGTAGGGAGGGTGCGGCATCAATTCAAACTTCAGATCGTTGATTTTAGCCATAGAAACGATTAACGTGTGCGCTGGTGTGTTATCTTGACGAAACAAGATTTTTTTCTTCGCTAGATGAGATCGTTTAATTTTCACTTCGTGGCTCAAACGTTGCAATAAGTCTGCGTAGTATTGACCAGTGATAGTTTTACCCTTTTCAAGGTAATCAATATATATAATACCTCTGCCTAATCTAAAGCCATTACCTGCCGAAAAAATTGTTTTTGCCTTCTTTGGAGTTGGTTCCCCTGGTCCAATCAACTGTTTAGACTATTGTTTGGTTTCAGGAGTGTAGTGGTGGATCCAAGTTTCGTCAACGGTTACGAATCGACACAAAAATTCGTTTGGATAACAAATGTTGGTGCAAAATATTTTGTACATGTTCATCTGACATCTTACAGGTCTCAGCAATCTCACGCACTTTTAATCTACGGTCTTTCAGCACTATTTGATGGATTTTATCGATCGTATCTGGAGTTGTGACCTGAATGGGGTGTCCTGAGCGAGGCTCATCTGAGGTGCTCACACGACCCTTTTTAAACTCGGAAACCCACTGCTGAACAGTTGAATATGATGGGGACGATGTCCCCAGTGTTGAGTTCATCACTTCTTTAATTTCCTTCGGCGTTAATCCTTTCAAATAAAAATACTTGATGACAGCATGATTTTCCAGCTTTTCCATTTTACGAAAAACACAAAGGCCTCTTGTTCAGCGTGCTCACAAACCTAAACTAACATGGTGATCGGACTGTAACTATACCTACAAGCTATCTAAGGATGATACTATTGAACGCGACCTCAAGGTAGGCCTAGTGGCGCCATCTCTTGGTCAGGCCGCAAACTTATCAATCCACCCTCGTATACTTTTATATGAGATTGATATACATAGAATAAATAATTCAATACAACAACAATAATTACAATCAAATATAAAATACACAAAAATAATTCAAACATATCATGTCTAACAATGCACAGAAAAATGAAATATAAAATTGATGTGTGAGTAATAAAGATTAACAATATGAAGAAGAAGATTACCCTTGAATTTAGGAGGCTGATAATAAATTAAATAAATATTTGATTAAAACGCTCGATGATTCGACTATCATAAGAGAAATTTACTAGCTCACCATTAACTAGATAGTACATTCACATCACACTAGTAGCATGACACATTATCCTGGATGAATATCGTCGAAAGATCAACCAAATAAGACTGACAATTTTGTTTTGATTGCGTGTTGCAGCCCATTTATCCGGATTGCAGTAAAATGAGCAATATCATCATTGAGCGACGATACGATTATTGTTTGTAGAAGAAAAATTGAAAGCAAATTGAAAGACTAGCGAAATTAAAGAGCGCTTGGATGTTCTGTAGATCTTCTGTGGAGATCTGTAGAGCAATTGTATTATGACTTTCAGTATTCAGTCGGTTGTTGTTAAACCACGCATAAGTTCTCTCAAAAGAACTACGTTTTCTGGCACATTATCACCAATGATAACGTAACAAAAATCCACGACCTCATACATTGCAAATAAAGTACATATTGCAAATTGCCGATGAAATATGTGGGAGATAGATGATACTCATTGCAAAAGATAGCGTAGGTTATTTCCTGCATGAATCTTTAATCTCACACTTCAGACCATAAGCGCAAATGTTGAGACCACTTCAGATCAGTGCTTGACACTATTTAAAGGTAATTCGAAAGATCGTTTCTTAATTTCGATGAAACATTAATTCGCTGGTATGTATAAGAGAGGAAGGAACAGTCAAAACAATAACCTGCACCCGGAGAAAATACTTGGAAAATCGCACGGATTTTCCTGTCGACCGCTATGCTGGTGGCTACCATTTTCTGAAATTCACAAAATGTGACACATCGACTAACTGAACAAAAGTAAAATGGTCACGAAATTGTACTATACCGAAATATTGGACCAACTCGCCATTATCTTTGTGAAATATAATTTATCAAATTGAATATATCATAAATAATATATCAAATTTGATTCTGTGTGACTTTTTTTATTTATAAACTTGAAAAAGTCACTCGTCCGACAAAAATTTCAATCAAGTGAGAAAGTCATTACTACTACCGAAGGTTACTTTTTAGAGTTTGGGAAAATCTATTTCTCAGACGATTTAGAGAAGCTGAAGCCTCTCTAAGTCAAGTTATCGAACTAAAAGATATATGTTATTTTTATACTTTTTTAGAATATATTTATTCGATACTTAACACCAGTTAAAAGAAAAATAATTATGAACAAACCCTATTTTAAATGTATTAATTACAGTATGATTATACGTATACCTATATCTACTCGTTAGTATCGTAATTCTTCTCTTATTGAGAAATTTATATTCGATGAAATTTCAATATCGTGTCAAAATATACTGATTATATTACAAATAGTTATGTATGCGAGCAGAATATCAAAATTTTCATTTCTATACTGTATTCATTTAATTACAATTCTGCATTTTATTAAAAATAGAATTGACTTGAGTAAAGCATGAGATGGCAGTATTGAAAGTAAATATTAAATGATGACCGAGAACAAGACTTTCCTTATTGCTTTAGGAAAAATCTGACGAATGTACGTATATCTTGGCTCTTTATCCGAACACATCAATACATTTAGGTTATACGTTTCATATTATTTACTTTATTCATTACACTCTGCATTATTGGAACGACCCTGTAAAATTTTCAATAGTTATGCCCCGGAGCTAAAAGCCCCTGCGGTCGAGCCGCGGGAGGTGAATCCCGAGTGCGCCGATTTACCTTTGGCCCCGAAACCCATCACACACGCTTAAATATGTATACAATATATATATATATATATATATATATATATATATATATATATATATATATATATATATAGAATATGTCAGGAGCTTATTTCTACGAAGTACGACCGAAGAAGAATTACGGATTGTATCTAAGGTAGGCTAGGCTAATATTTAACTATAGGTTCAGAGGATGCAGAGGAAGTACGCTTAAATATGTAGAGGTAAAGCTTTTCTGCTTCTGAGCTGAACCGGTTATGAAAAAAATAGTTAGGTTAGATGCTAAACTAATAATTGCATTTTACAATCGATAATTTACTGACAGCATATAATGAGCAAATTGACATAAAATTATTATATACTCATACCAAACGAATTCTGATTAAAAAATTACAAGAAAGAGATGAACGATATGAGAAAGCAATGATAATATTAATATGAACGTATTTGAAATTTTTGTTTATCAATATCTGCATGATAAAATCAAATATTAAATGCTTATTAGCGTAATTATGCATGATCACAGAAATATAAAACATAGGTCAACCAACTAGCAATTCCATGATTTTAACTTAATAAAATTAATTAAGAGGATTATAGTAAAATTTCAAAATCAAACTCTGTCCAGTTTATTATATATAGATACTGTTTTTGGAACAGATTTTAATTTACAGATTTTTACTCGTTCTTTTGGTTCTTTTCTCTCCTTACTGCATTGTCATAGATTTGAAAACTGTATTATTAAACTGCATTTGTATTTCACTCGGGCCCGCATCAAGATCATTCGAGATATTTCATTTAAATCTAATGTCTAGATATTTTTGTAATATGAATATAATTATACTTTAAGAAATCATAAAATATTTTTTTATTTTAATAAATCAATGCATCAATTCCAAGCCTAAGGGAATGGTCCTAATTTGTTTCCATTTACATAATATTAATGAAATAAAAACACATATATTTTTTAATTTTCCACCTCTATTTCTAATGACTGCTGAATAATTTTTGGAAACTGTTACACCATTTCAGGTTTTACCCAAATAATTTTAAAAGTTTTATAGTAATGCTACATAGTATTATTTGTTTTAATAATATCACCGGTTTTTATTCACATATACTGATGAATTATTTACAATAATAATAAAGCCTCCACGCACAAGCCTGACAGTCTGAAAAAATCGCCCCTAAAATGTCCATTATTTCTACTAGAAACTTTTATGAGAGAAGAATCTCATATCATATATTCACTGATTTTGATCATAGTGAAACTCATTTCTTAGTATTTGAAACCCATTTTTCACAGTAACAACATCCATAAAACGATCTTGCACAGGAATCAGATTTTCTTAACGAATTAAGAGAAAAGGGTGCTAGGTATGCATTCTTTTTTTTTATTGTATCACTCGCCAAGTCAATTGTAATCTTATGCATGAGCTCGTTTAGTTTTTTTTCAATAAACTTTGTTACTTTTGGTTAGACATAATGTCGTAAATTCCTTTGATCATATTATACTTGCATTCAACATATATCGAGCGAAAAGTTAATTTTAAGTTTAGAAATATTCCGTCTACATGAAACTTATATATCTAAACCATTTTTAATACGGTCTTTATTGTTATTTTAAAAATATATTATTTATTATTTGAGAAAAACTTTTATACACTTTCAGAATTTTCCGGAAAAAAGCTATAAATGATTTTTTAGTTTTAAATCGGCCCTTTCCGTCTATCATATTGAATAAAAAGAGATGAACATTTTAAATATATATCATACTACCCAGAAGAACTCGTACGGTGGCCATAAATCATGTACGAAAGGATAAAAAATTACGTTATTTTTCTTCATTTAAGACTCTCCATCACACACTGCTACGAATGATTTTACCTCTTCGAGAAATTTTCCAATCTCTTCAAACGAGTCGGCCGCAAGATATGAATTCCTTGCAAACAGGCCAATAATAATATTTCATATATAAGCTTGCTTCGATTCGTCAAACAGCTCCGCTGGAAATTCGAACCATCTAAAAGCTTCATGAATGCTAACTTTCTTTAAGCTCGATTGACAGATGAAAGACGAAAGCTTACCTTCCGAGGCTCTTTAAGCATATTCTAAGAGTATCAATACCTTTTATTGAGTGCAGACTTCTGTGGAGACATGACACCCGCCACATAAGTACAATTCATATTTCGATCTTTCCTTTGCCTCTTCCCATATACGTTTCTTCTACGTAGGGAGCCCAAAGCTATTGAGCGCCGCCAAACGATATTGATGCATTACTCGATAGCCGACGCGTTCGCTAGGCAGCTATGTACACCTTTGCCTATGCCTCGCCCATTGGCAAAGATCAGAGGCATTGTTGTAGCGTTAATCGACGAAATGCCACGCTGCTGAAATTCTCCCCCTTGAGCTGGTGCTGAGTAACTGGCTTTGCGAAAGGGTTCGCGCATTTGCGCGCGTCCTGTAGCGTTATGAGAAGACTCGGCGGGTAATCAGCTCCCTAACGTATCCTTTTGGTCATAATCGGCGCGTGAGTTGGGTTAAAATCAGACAAGGGAAGAGCCCACTGCCAGACCAGTCGTAATGAATGTCGGACGAAGGCCTCCCCGGATTACGGTTTTATCGAGTTGGTCCCCTACCCGGCCCCGCCCTACCCGCGGCAGAACAAGACTTACTCCTTCGATTCTTATCGAACGAAGGTTTTAATAGCAATATTCACTGAGTTTGATGCATTGGCTGTAGTTTCTACTTTTACGTGGATGGAACGGTGGGTTGGTAAATCTTTTTTTTGTTGAAGATGTTCTTGTTTTTCTTTTATTCCGAGATAAAGACTTGATAAATTTTGAAAGATGCATTGAGCTTTAATTAGATTTTGAAAAATCTTTTTTATGAACAAATCATAAAATTATATTAAACAGTAAATGTCTTCAAAAGTAATAGTCTTAATATTTTAAAATCTTCAAAAATGCGTCAGACATTCTTTATATATATATATATATATTTATTAGTTTGAGCAAATGTTTTCTATTCTCATAAAAAAGTAATGCAATTAGTATAACACAAACACATCCAGAAATTCAAATTTACAATCTTTTTTCGTAGGGAAAAGGAAGCTTTTTTATTTTTTCCAAACAATACACAAAAGTTAAAGTTAGTAAGGAAGAAAAGCTATATTTAGCTTCTATATATAGTATGCTTTGTCAATAGACTATGACATATGTTACATTTCCACTAATAAGAATCGTTTACTTATACACCAAAGAAATTTGAATTTGAAAATTATTTTTCAAGTTTAATTGTTAATTATTTGCTTTGACAAAATAAAGGCAATCAGGTCAGTAGTCGTTGTACAAAAGACATATGTCGATGTACTCGATTACTCCGTTGTTGAGACTTCTATACAGTTTCAAAACTGATCAACAGATGAGTTGTTTGCGGACAGCAGTTCATACTAAAACGAAAAAGAACCACTTTAACATGCACTGAAGATAAAAGTAATATTTATCATCTTTTGGACGTAACGTTTATTTCAGCTCACAGTCATTGTAGCGGATTTAACGTTTAATGAAAAATAGAACTTGACTGCTTCGATATATCCATGTGAATCAATTTGTCACACAATCTGATTTATAGGCAAACATTTAATGGATTTTTCTCGATATGAAAGATCCATCATTTGCTAGCCTGATTGTAATAGAATGTTTTAAGAGAATTGAAATAAAATTTGTTGCACAACCATTCTATAGGGACTGATTTGACTTTCTGCCCTGTTTTTCTGGCCCCAAAACTCAATTACTCGCACTCAGGACAGCATCATTAGTTTATTGAAACCATAAAAATAAATTTTCTAAAAGACTTAAAAGACATTTAGAACGAAATTTTTAAGAAGTATTTAAAAAATGGAATGAACCATAGTTTTCCGTATAAAAAGAAAGGATTACGAGGAAAATAAAAAATATTTATATTACGTTACATGAAAATAATGCTTATTTTATCAGGCCGATTCTAATTTTTTATCAGATAATAATAATTGCACCCATTATCAAATTTATTATACCAAGGTCCCTGCTGATACCTAGATAGACAAAGTAGTAACCGGGCTTCAATAATAACGAGATATCCGATAGCGTTATCATTTGACACAAATTCTCGGCTATAATTACAGCTGCTCGGATCCTGAAATCAGCTTCTTAAACAATCGGCAACAACCACTCGTGCTTTATATCTTCTATATGCAGTTAGGCATCTGCGTATACAAAGAAAATAACGCGGCTTAAATTACTTTGACGACGTTTTTTACACAAACTCGACCACCTATGCGATATTCTTACACACGTCCGAACTGCGCCCCAGCACGCGCACGTCCCCGTCCAGCTGACTCCTCAGCCTCAACAACTACAATAGTCCAATTTTCAACGTACGCCCAATTAAATCGACCGCGATCCCCTCTCTATCCCACTCCGCGTTTAAGCTCTCGCGTGCGGCGGCCGCCCGACCGACCGCGGCGCACCGCCCTTAATCATCCGGCTCTCGGCGCACCGCGCGCCACCACCACCGCCGGTCCCCCCGGCTCTCGGCAGATCGGCCGAGTCACATTACGCGCAACCCTCTCTGTGGAATATCTCCTGATCCCTGCATAAAGACATGTACTGCTGCAACAGTGTTGCCGCGGCGAGGCTTAAAAGTCGCGAGGGGATTCGAATGATTCGGCGTCATCCGACATTACAGAATTGTCAATCTAGCGTGATGAACTAAAATTGATCTTCTTAACGTATTATTTTATATTATATTCTGTTATATTGTATTATAAGCTTTGCATTTAGGCATACAAGCAAATCGATAGGATTTTTGTGCACTGCAATATGTATATATTACCAACTGCATGTAACGGTAATTTTATAATTTGATTGTTCTACTGCTTGAACACATTGTATTTTCATGCAAACAATCATAAATTTATTCAGCTAAACTTATTCAAACTTTCTCTCGCTTTTATCGAACTTGACTACTTCTGCACTGATTCGATGCACGTTATAGGTACCTTGGTATATTATATTAAAACTTTTAAAATTAAAACTCGCAAATCTCCTTGGCTTGATATCGAGCTGGTTCGGATTCTTGTAAGTTATACAAGGAAACTTATTTTAGATATTTAAGAACTCAAGTGATATCGTTTTTTAGATATACACAAATGGAAATATCGACAGAAACGTCGATAACTAACTCATTATTATTATGTAGTGATAGTAGTGCATGTACATTAACAATTTGATTATGAAGCTCATGGTTTCACCACCGTCTCAATAGGTAAACAATGTACACTTTCTTAATTTACGAACCTATTTTTATACTCCTTATTCGCAATACGTTTTTTCTTTCATCAAACCTTTATAAATCTAAAATGCATATGAATAATATTAATTTGCAACATTCTCATTAAATTGACTTGGTTGCAGGCCGTTGTGATAGCTGAGAAGAATCACTTTGCTCTCGATGTTCGACCGAAGTCTGAGTGAATTCTGACACGAGTTTTGTACTTCAGAGCTCAATTCATACAGTATATTCGCATTAATATATGTCTGCGTTTATTAGTTCACGTTAATTCATATTAGAATAGACTGTAAATTTGCATTTTCATATTTAGTTTGTGTGTAGTTTCTAATTATATAGTGCAATATAAACATAGGAGTAGGGAAAGACACGTGGACTTGGATTCTGGCTCTTGAACCTCATCTGCCGTATAATATATGGTCTACTGCAGCGATACTTGTACAAACTATTAATAACTGAGTAATTTTGTCGTTGTTGTAACGATAAGAATTATGTGTAACTTTGTTCTGTATTTGAATGTTAAAATCGTAAAGTTTAGCGTGTATTTAGTAAAAGTTCGTTTTACATTTGACTGTAGATTAGAATTAATAAATAAAATAGTTTTTCATCCGATTTAAAATTTCTTTATAAAATTTCTTTCTTTTCACAATCGAATATAGATTTTAGAGAGTGTATTAGACACAATAGGGCTGGAATATTTGAAGTAATAAACAATCAAAAACTAGTATAATTACATTATAATTCAATATATACAAAAGAACTTAACGAGTATAATTATAAACGATATTAACCATATAGAAGAGGTCAGAAAACAATAATACGGCGCGGAATGCGCTTATATTAGTCCGAGCGCATAAGGGGGGTTCCTTAGCAAATTCAAGATCTCCTCGATAACTTGGCGTTACTTTATATTTTTTGATGCCCTTAATAGATTTTTTAGGGGTATCATACTCAAAAATCGATCCCTTCCGTGGCAAGATCAGTTTCTTCTCAAAAATAGTTATTTTTTAAGAAAATGAAATAAATTTAAGTGTTTAATCTATTCACTTAAATAAATAATTATATTTTAAAGATTTTATATTTCTTACATATTTTTCTTAAAACCCATATTTTAATATGAAATGCTGTGGGTATATTTGAACGCTTATTTCTACTAACAATAAAGCTAAGAAAACTTTTCAATGCAAAAAACTGTTTATTATGTAACAAAAAGAAATTCTATGTCCTTTTTTTCTTTTATTTTAAAACGTAAAGCGTTAAATATTGTTATAAAAAAATAACAAATTATACTATTTACTATTTTGTACATTTAGGGATGCCGAATTCACTCTTTAACACAGCTTATGTTAATGATCTGGTATGGAATCGATACGTTATTCGAAACATATGAGGGTTAGAAATTCGCAGTAAAATCACAGATATAAGACAAACAGTGAATGCAGAAGGTATTCCAAGCGCACATGGATCCTAACGGAGAATCGTGTATATGTAATTCTTCTTTCTATATATGGAGTTCCAAGGTAACTTGATGTTACTTTAGGCTCTTTAAAGATTCGTAATCAGTTACTTATTTTTCATAACGCGCATATTCTAAGACAACATTGCGAGCACCAACGACAACTGAACTTTTGATTATCATAGGACAATAAGCTATATAAGTAAACTTAAACATGCCCATTGAATTATTTTTCGCTTTTTATGCTTAAAATATGGATTTTACGAAAAATATGTAAAAGATAAAAATTACATTTTAATGAATTTTGGTCCTTTATTTATTCAATTTACCTTATTGGAGAAAAGCAGTACTAATCTTTTAAATACACGAGTACGCGTGGTGCTAGTCGCATGAAGCAACGTCATCATATCTTCTTCAAATATTGATTTTACGAAAAATATGCAAGAGACAAAACAAAATGTATAAAATGTAATGGTTTATTGAACTGACTTAATATCAAGTTAAAATTTATTAAATTTTCTCAAAAGATAACCATTTTGGAGAAAATCGATTTTTTGACCCGGTAACCTTGAAAAATCGATTAAACGCACTAAAAACATAATGTAACGCCAAAATTATCCAAGTGACCTTGAATTTACCACGGGACTCCTCCTGTGCATGGACTATAGAGCGTCTTTTATGATCTTACCTCGCCTCCAGGCTGAGTCAAATTTCGGATGGTAAGCCCGACTCGCCAATCGCAGTCGAAACTGTCGCACAGCCTAATAATCGTAGAGCGAGAGGTGGCAAGCCGAACACGTCGCCTAATTTTGAGCTTTTCCATTTGTGGAAAAGCTCAAAATTTATCAGTCACCTATTTGTGAAATCTTATACAATATATTTTGAGGGCAAATCTTCGGATTTCTCTTTAAAACACGAATAAAGCATATATCTTATATATATAATTTGAATATATAAGTTGGATATATAATTTGGCCTAGAAGGAGAATTTACTCGCGATCCTTTATTTTAACTTTATTTATTCATTTTTAATGAAAGATCGTTCTATTTCAATTTCAAGTATATTATTATGGAAAAGAAATAAATATTTTTTCCGTATTGTAGAGCCTATTTAATATCTTTGCCTGTTTAATATCACTATCTTTGTCTACACTCAGTGCGTTTTGGCACTGCCATATAACGTATTGGAAATTGCAATCAATACGAATTGTATTATTACATATCTAAATTTTATTTGAATTAAAATTATAATTCAAATACACATTTTTTACAGAAAATAATTTCTTTTAACGGTGAACAAGAAAAATCATAATAATTTTTTGTTGCAGAAAGCCTATTGAATAACCATACGGAATAAGCGATTCACCAACGATTCACCAAAAGTTAAAACCATAGAATTTTGAAGGATTTTCATAGTATCGTATTTTCAGCGTTTTTGTAGTATATATACGTCTATATATGTAACATTACTCTGGAATATACCGTAAAACTGAAATGGAAATTAAAATCTATTTTACTCGCGCGAGAAGTCAAGAATTCCAAACGGATCAAATCCACGAAATGAATATTCGACATAGCGCGGTATTTGAAATTATACAGCAGAATTTTTCATAAATTGTTTTATCGGATAAAAATACTCCTCTCACGAGCAGACAGACGACAGAATATGTAATTAGATGTTAATTTTTAATAATCGAAATCCAATTTTTTTTTCTATCGTATTCGTTTTACAATATTTATATATGAATATTGGTTTATTGCTTTTCAATAGCATATAGATAAATGAATGCTACATAGACTTATTCGACATTTATAATATTGATACAAGACAGTACTATAAATTGATTATTCTGTTCATATGAATTCAGAATTTTAGTAGTTAGTATTTCTTAACTATAATAAATTCCATATTAAATGATCTGACAATATCTGATTATATATACATATATAATTGAAATAAAGTTTTATCAGTTACAAAAGGTTTACAATATATGTATATATAAAAACATGTGTATGGCTTGAAATAATAAAAATACAGATATTCGTGGCCATTGCTGTTCAAGTTACAACTCCTTTATTCTCTTATGAATTCGCGAATATTCACATAATCAAAATAATAATAATAATCTTTAGAGTTCTATAGTTGAAAATTTACAAATAATTCAAAATAATTTTTTTTTAGATCTATAATATCGAATTCAACGTACCTTACAATAAAATTAATAATATAATTTGGGGAAAAGTAATAATGAATATCTGTATTTTATTTTTAAAATGTTTGTTAAAAAAAGTATGTTTTAGTCGTAATTGAAGAATATAGAAATATGTATTTTTAAAATGATTATTATTTGTTAAATATTGCATTTATAAATAAAGTAAAATCAAAATATTTCATCAGTGGCGTATACTTTTATTGAAATAAAAATATTAAACAAAAGTAACAACATTTTAACATGAATGGCTGTGCTCTGTGCTCACCAGTTTCTTTAGTCCGAAATTCGGATAGCATGTATTTTAAACTTTATTTAATTGGCATTAAAAAATAACAGCTTATTTAGGTAAATCTTGCATAACATTTTATTTTTAAACGATATATGTATTGAAAACTGATAAAAATTAGTCAAGAATAAACTCATTTAAAAAAAAATCATTTAAATAAAACAATGCTTCTCGTTTTCTTGGAGGTAAGAAAAGGAATTAAACTTTTGGAATCCATTCATAATAACGGAAACACTAGTTCTAGCCAGAGGGACAAGATAATTTTCAGCTTTCAGCTTTGATTATAAATGCAAATTTCCCGAAAGGGACGACTGATATCTTTCCTTCTCCAATCCAACTTTCCTCTCCGTCTTGCAAAAACCGAAAACTCCGCAAACAGCTGTAAAGAGACAAGCGAGGTAGGGAAAGTCAGGGCAAAGGGGACAGCCGCACTTACTCAATAAGCGATCATACTTCGAAATGACAGAGATACTTTACGGTCCGGAAAAGTTTAACCATTTCTGCCTGGCAAACAATCATTTCGTATTTTACGATCGCTTACTTTCTCAAGAGTAATAAAGATCTTCATAAAAACCTATACACCCCTATCCCCTCCCCCCCCCCGAACCAGAGTCCCATATATACGCTCGATTCAAAGGAAATCTCATCGTTCTCAATGAATTGATCCTGGCAAAAAAGAAAAAAAAGACAAAAAAATGTACTTTCCTCGCACGTACACAAAGGGATTTGGAAGCGAGGAAAATCAGTTTTTATAAAAGATGAAAGTTTTCCCATCCTATCAGTAGAAATGATTTATATATTTCAATGTAAAATATTAAAAAAAGAAAAAAATTCAAATGCTGTGTATGAAAGTAGATAAACAATTTTTCATATGCATTGATTCGAAATAAAATCTAAGACAGTCTTTTAAAAATAATTTCAATTTTATAAATCTTATTCATCCAGCATGAAAACATTTATCAAAATATATAACAAAAACAAACGTGTAGTATTCAGCAGTTTCAACTAGATCAAAATAATTGGGATCGCGATAATAGCAATGAAGCAAAGAAAATCATACTATTGCATAAACCTTTAGATTGACGAGATTTTTAGCAACTTTGCAAACCCTATTTTATATGAATGTGGTCTAAAATCAGTACTAAGTCAAAATAAAGCTATGAAGCTGTTTGCTTGCGCCTAAAGGCGATTCTACCCCGCCAAGGTAAAGTTTAATGTAAAATTTCAAAAAAACATTCCATTGCACAATTTTTCTTTTATTCTTAACACTATTTATGTTTCATCAAATGAAATAAAGTTTTTTTCATCATTATTGTTTAGAAAAAATTATAGAGGGCACCATAAACCAATACTTTAATTTCGATATTATTTACAACAGTCGAAAAAAAAAAAATGAATAAAATGTTTTTACACCTCTAGGCATTTTTAAGCGTTAAAAGGTTAATGTGACTAAAGAAATACAACTATTGAACGTCAATATTATAATAAATACAATGTTTTATACTTTGTTTTGCTGCTAATTTCGTGATTTGCAAAAGAAATAATACATTACTATTGCAACTTCTAAAATTGTGTGTGTGTGCGTGTGTGTGTGTGTGTGTGTGTGTGTGTGTGTGTGTGTGTGTGTGTGTGTGTGTGTGTGTGTGTGTGTGTGTGTGCGTGTGCGTGTGTGTGAAAACTAAGGTAAAATAGCAAAGTATAAAATGGCTTAATTAATAGAAATAATACTAAAAAGGAATGAAAAAGGTGAAATTAATTTTCATACATAGAAATATTTTTATACAAAGAATATATGGCTCATTCAGTCTGCAATACTCTCTATTTAAATTTACAAAATAGCTTGAATATTTTTTAATTTAATTTTTAATGCCAATGAGTTGGATTAAAACAGAAATGAAACGATTTTATTTGTATAAGATTACTACGTTGAAAAACGATTACTCTGTTTTTATTTTTATATGCAAAAGGTCATAGAAAGGTAAGTTCTCACTAGCTCAAGTCGGAAGAAATTAGTGAGACTGTATCAAAAACTGATAACACTAGAAATATTTATATGAAGGCAGCTCTAGCAACTTCACTTAAGTGATCAAACTTCGTATTGTACACTCTCGAGAACTGATCAATTAGGGCTATTGTAAAAGTTTACCAGCACCTATCCGACTCTCTTACACCGATTCTTCAATTATTTATAACTCTTCTCTCTTTCCTTGGCTCGAGTAAACTCAATCGTCTGAGTATCGGTACTCTGTTCGAACTTCCGTTCGTCCGACTCGAAGATAAAATCACCGATGTATTACTTCAGTTTTCGCGTCAACTAATCTCGGATATCTTTGCAGAATTGAGTTTCCCGGAGAAAAAAAAACTTTTCTCATCACAGTTTCGAAAAAACAAGTACAGAAAATACAGAAATGTGAAAACTAGTCTCCCAATGGACTTTTCTCAAGTTTACTCGGGCTAAATATTTTTATCTGCATTTTGAGAGGAGCAAAAAATGACAAATGTATTTAGCATTTTACATAGACATGTAGAACTCGTGGTATCGACTGGTGTGAATAAAAAATTCTTAATGTTCCATTTATCTCTGATATCTAACTCACGGTCTTTACTGAACTAGCACAGCACTGAGAACAAATTAAGGAGTTCTTGTCTGTCTACTGTATAGATAGTGCAGAAGTTCCTGAGATAATTGTAAGGAAGTTAGGCTTTACGAGTTTGTAAACATGATATAATATAAAGACGAGCTTCATGCATAAAACGTATGAAATCAAGTGCTGCAGTCTATTGCAGTATATTTGACGCTTGTAGTGCACGCAGTTCATTGTAAAACAGAATCAAATTCTTTTTCAATGAATAACGAGCTAAATTAAGTATGTAGTAGGTAAGACTTTATCCGAAGACATCAATCGAGAATGCTATTTTGAGTAGTTATTATAATAATTTGTCTAATAAACTAACTTATAAGGTAGTTGAGTAATTCTTCACTTGATTCTGAATCCATCAAATGATTTATTTTATAAATCTTACTAAAGACAACAAAGTCAGATATCGATGTGATATTCCTCTGAGTTAAAGGGCGCCCACGGCTTCTGATCATGTCACTGATATTCTGCGTTAACGTCGTTCACTGAACAATCATAAATACAGTATGTAACCATGCAATTTGATGTCAGAAGAAATGCACATAGATGATTTGAATAACTCCTTTGGAAATTTCGTTAAAATAATATATGGATAACATTTATTAACGAACTTTTCCTAATTAGAATTTTAAGCATATTTTTTATTCGATAACATGTGAAATAATGAATAATTTTATTTTGAGTTCTAATTGAAATCATTCACATGCAATGCAATCCGTATCATGTAAAATAGTAGCAATCAATATGTGTATAATAAACATATTTCCATGCAAGTTTGAACAAACAACAGAGAACCTAACGCAATTTTAAGCTCTGTGCTTTCGACGATGTTTTATGCAATAGACACAACGTGGAATATATTGAAACATTTATTGTCCTCTTTCTCGATATACTTGTAGCCGAATCTAAAAGAATAAACAAGCCAAACAAACCCTTACGTGCATCCCTCACTCTTTAGATTTGCCATTCTAGAAAGATGTCAGTGGTGGTATATGGGGATGAAGGTAAAAGGGACACGATCGCAAACACATAGAAGTCGCAGTCCGTGTCCTGTCTCCCCACACCCTCACCCGTTATCCTTTACCGGTAGTCTTTTGCAATCGAGACGACGCTGTCCTTGGGCAAGTTCTCCGTGAGAAAACGACATTACCGCCCTCTTCCGCCTCGATCACCATGTGTATGTAAGTATGTACGCGTGTATGAACGAATACGAGAAAACTGCTCTGTGCGCAAGGGTATCGAAAAAGAAGAAGCGCTGTGGTATGTTAAAAAAAAAGCACCTAAAACGGCGTTCGTAGTTTTCAAAGAAGCGAGAAGCAGAAAAAGGTAAGGGGAAGACACAGACGTGGCAACGGTTGGTCTTCGAATCGGATGATACGGGAGAGGGGAGAAGAAGGAATCGGCGGCGGTGCGGCGGAGCAGTGAACAAGTTCGAAGCAGCTTTTATAGCGTTGGGTGGGAGGGGTGGGCTCGCTCCGCAAACTCGCCGTCGACGGCGCTCTACCTGAGCGGCGTTTATTGCGCACTCTGTCTTCCCTCCCCTTTCCTCCTCGTCCCCCCCCCTTTATAAGCATCTCTTTTACACCCCTGGAGCTGGAGAGGATGGAGGTGGGGAGGGGGAGGGTAGGCCGAGCACCGAGAAAGTTGACAAAGGTATATGCGGCGCAACGGGACGAAAGAGGCGTCGCGCGTTTAAATGCTCCCCTTTCCACCCTCCCGACTTCGCTCACCCGCACCTCGTTGTGCGGGGACTATTTAATGGGGAAATTTTCCTCCCTCTCCCCGTCAACTCTCGCGAGGGGTCGACCGTTTCTTTTGACTTGGAAATCTCCGGCGCGGACCATGACCGTGCGCGCGTATTATTTGGCTTAAAGGATGCTCCCGTACTTTTTCACGAGATGTATATGTATATTACACATACACACATGCATATATATATATATATATATATATATATATATATATATATATATATAACAGTTAATTCTTCCACGGTTTGTCGGACATATAGGGTAGAAGACGCTTTTTTTTTCGTTTCGCTTCGAAAATTTTTAATTTACAGCTGGCTGACCCGAATTGGCGAACGAATCTGCACGTTTTTTCAGAACATTCTGCATGTTTATTCTTGTGCAGACTCGCTGAATTATGATTACAAGAGTAGAGTCTATTTCTTGTTCTAAGAGAAAATTAATTATTTTAAGTAATTTATTATTTACTGAAATAATCCATAACATACAATAATACCACGTTGCTCATATTTTGATTATTCAATCCTTGATTATTCGATCCGTACGCGATTGAAATTTTAAAAATTTCATGTAAAATTCAGCAGTATAAAATCTTATAATCGAGTTCTTGTATGCATTTTTTAAATTGTGTTTAAAAATTAATCATTATCGATAGAGATGTTCTCAATAAACGAAATTATGGAATAATATATAAGGATAAATATAAAAAATTTCTCATCTAATGCCATTATCAGTATAATATCAAAAAAAGAATTATATTAAGCTTTTAGTCAATTTATACGGATTATTATAATTTAATAAAAAATATTCTGTGCTACATTTTTCATACCTACCGTTCAATATTTAATAACCGATCAATCGAACGAAATGCAAATAGATTTTTTAAAGTTGGAGCTCAATTTCTGTCTCTAATTAACGAAACGATCACTGCATGAAAAACGAGAATACAATCGTTCTCCCGAATGCACTGTTAATAAACGCAAAATGAAATGTTGGAGCGGTCGTGCTTAAATTTTTGAACGAATCCCACCCGCGATAGTAAATGCGATTCGCATTAATTAAATATTATAGGTCTTAAAAATTTCGCGATTTAACAGAGCTTCATATGCGATTTAGTTCAATTTGTAGTTAGCAATTTTGTTCCCTTCAATCTATATACGTATTTTAATTATTTAATTCGTAAAGTACTGCTATAATTTCGCTACCTAACGTTTTTAATAATGATATTATTTCGAGTTTTATCTTAAAAGCTTTCATAATTATTTTTGGTATTACTCAATAATTGTACAGTTAATAATAAAAGTTCAAAGTGAAAAATACAAAAGATATTACGTAAAATATACTGCTCAGATAAATATTCTGCGACCCAACAATATGTCAATTCAACTAAAAATAACTAATCTAAAATAGCTTCTTTTAAAACAAAAGCGCATAATCCATCGTTTGTTATAATAGTTGCACATTGACAGATATAAGTATACTTATTTATTCACATAGACTTATTAAATAACAAACTATTTGATTAAATTTTCATTTGAATAAGTTTATTTTGCTAAAACATATAACATGGAAAGATCGAAAAAGGAAATAAACATTTCAAATAAACATATATATATATATATATATATATATATATATATTGTATGAAAAAATGTCACTATCTAACAGTAGACTTTAATATTGAATTTTAAAATTACATTTACTTTATATTAGCCAAGTGCTGCGCAAGTTTATATTGAAAAAACAAATTTCAGACAGAGGCACCTAAATAATTCATAATAAATATATAGACAGCTACAAACATATCATAATTTATTGAATGCAAATGACATTAATATGATTAATTAAAGCGCGATTCAAAATAGCTTCCTATTTCTTGTTTCTGCACGTGTATCTTTTGAAATTATACACACCTTACTTCGTTCGGCTTTATCTCGCTTCTGCTGCCTCTGCTGCTGCTGCTGCTGCTGCAAATTCATATCAAATGGCCCGAAGCAAATGGGAGCAAGTATATGCCATTAGATACGATTAAAACTGTTAAGATGAAAATCTGATATTTTTTCAAATTCAGCCTCGTATTTTGAAAAAATTGTTTACATTTATTCGCGAGATTTCTCATTCTGTACTATAAGTGCTATGACTAAGTTCTAAAACTAAATAAATATGCAGATTAGGCACTTTGAAAAATAAAACATGCATTACGTTGATTTTAAAATATATCTTCACGAGAGGCAAATAAAGTAAGTCAAAGATACCTCGTTAAAACATCGCCTTACGCGATCTTCTCCGACTCCATAATATATCTCGAATTACTCATTCGCGCATTCATATCCACCGTTTAAGCAACCGTCCGGAATATCTCGGCACGACGAAAAACTCCGCTTTGGTCCCTGCGTGTATTGCTCGTTCGCTTACACGCGGAGAGGAAGGAAAAATGAAACGGGTTGAACTTACTGGGAGCGAGGCGTTTTGACGCTTGATTGCCGCTGCCCGGCCGAAAAAAAGACAGTAGGAAAATTGCGGCTCCCTCATCGCGGCGGTTTGCTCCGACGTAAACGCCTCTGCGTAAGGCGGGAAATGCGCCGTGAATAAACGAGGAAGTTTCTGTCTCACTTTATGTTTTTACGGAAATAAAATATATTTCCCAAATATCAAGAAAGAACTCGGTATCTAGATTTACCGGAAATGAATACAAATGTTTTTATCTTAAACAATTTAATAATATTAACAAAAAAATACACGCGATAAAAATGTTCGCATTTCAGATAAAATATCGCAAATATCTTAATTTATAAAAAAAGTAACGCTAAATAATATGGTCCAATAAAAAACTGACCCATGTACTAAAAATAGTACAGATTTTTCAGAATAAATATTCGAAGACCAAGTAACGATCATGTTATCATGTTTATTGTACTATGCTCAGAAGTTTTTATAACGAGTCACTCTTTCCTCACATTACAATTTTAATAATATTCACTCCCACACGTTCACAAGAAACATAGATTTCTTTAAATCTATTTTTTGTAAATACAAAAATAAAACCAGTGTGCAGATAATTTGAAGACAAAATAATACAGAAGATTATTATCTATTTGTTAGAATCAATGAATTGTAGTGGCTAGAATTTGAAATTCAAATTCAGGACTGAAAATTAATACGTCTTTCTGTTCGACTCAAAATTCTTACTTTTAACTGTTATTTAGGAAGGAAACGATCTACACATGATAATCTAAATATACCTATGATTATTTATAAACCTAGATTGTCTTTTCCATTGCATTGAATTTTACCGAAAAATGAAGGCTTCCATATCTTGACCTCAAATAATCTTTATGATCATGTTAAAATTAAGGTGACGATGTTAAAGTCAAGTTGGAGGTGATTATGTTAAAGTCAAGTTTAAGGGAATCCTGTTATACGGAGTGAATCATAGTTATATGAAGTTGTTGTTATTCTCTCTACAAATCTGATTGTACGTGTTATAACTATAAAATCATGGCAGGCTTTTTAAACAGTTTTAAATATTTATTTTAACTTTTCACGAAATCCGGCAACAAGGCCCCTTATTTTTATAGAAAAATTCGATTCAGCATTAATATTGTACTCAATTTATTTAGATCACTTTTACAATTATTAGAAATATATAAAATTGCTGACTGTTATCAACATTAAAACCAGTTCCTTCAACATTGAAACCATCCTCTAGTTCGAACTGATACGTGCTGTAAAATCATACAGCTGTCAATTGATTATTTAGCTTATGAAACAATTTATTCTCGAGAGTATCCAGAAATTTGTACAATAGTGGACTATATTTTTTACGACTTTTACGTCAGAGTAATTAAATAATTATTTCTCGCTGTTCTATGCGTTATATGGAATATTATCTATGCATTTCCCTCCTATATAAATTATAGATAGTGAATATACTTAGCAAAAAAAATATGCAAAATTTTAGTTTAGCCGTCGATTATTATCCTATACAAGTAATTTGATTTGACTAAGACACGATTACAAAATACGATTTCTTCTCAAAGAATATTATCTTTGCTTTTGTCCACAATTTATTGTCATCGATTACAGTTAAACTAATTGGCCATTTTCGGCCAGTTCTATGCCAAAATCTATATTTAAAAAGCAAAATGGCTGAAAACTCGATAATATACATAGCTAAAAATTACATCGTTTTTAAATGTTATCATATTGCATTTATTATTCAACTTAAGCTATATGATTTTAAAAATGATGTAATTTTTACCTACCTTCATTATCGAGTTTCCATCCACTTTCCTTTTTAAAGATTGATTTTGACATAGAATATATATATATACATTTCTGATTTCAAGGTTTGTCGTAAAAAAACTTTAATTAAATTTATACATGTCAATTTTCATACTAATAATTCTTTTCTACAATATCCATTAATGTAATAATCTTTATTTGATTAATTAAAAACCCTTAAGTTCATCGGTTATTGAATGGGTTTTATGGCCTTTTCAATTTTATTAATTTATGCGCAAACGTTTATACACTTTTAACTTCATTTTATATTACATATTGAAACGCATTACAGATACATATAAACTATACAATACATAAGTAAAATAAAATTTTGATAGGGCTTATATAACATACATGTAAACAAAAAAATTTTCTTTATGTCTTGGATTCGAATTATAAGATTGTCAATAAGTGGTATGTTATGTTACGTAAATGATAGGGTAATTGCAATATTTTTAATGTTAAATCATTTTACAAAATAAATATTGGTTTGACATTTAATTTACTACAATATTTTTTGTCCAATTATTAAGTTTTTGATCAATAAAATTATTTTGATTTCTATCATTCCTTTTTTTTAGTAATTTCAAAATATCATTATGAATAAAGTTAAGTATAATTGGTTGATGTATTAAAAAAAAAAAAAAAAAAAAAAAAAAAAAAAAAAAAACACGAACCATTCATTCACATGTTCAAAAAATCGCACATAATGTCGTTTTGGTGAAAGTCTTATCGATGTACATATATAATATTCTAACATTACAGTATTCTGATAATCCTACAACGAAAAACTAGTAATACTGAATATTCATTGAGATACTTTATGTATGTAATTTTCATGATAACATCAATCTCAAACAAAAAAAGTATTATTATATCATAACTTTAATTTATTCATGTAGGCATGTAGTAAATTCTGTTGCTAATTAATGATGTAATAATATGGCCTTAATTTAATTATTTAAGAAAACACTTTATTTTATTATGAACATATTATCTTATGATTTAATTTTTATATACTTTTTCATATTAAATTTTCATACTCATGTTGTTATATGATTTTGAAACAATTAGACTTGATAACTTACCGTTTAATTTTTGAAAATTATAAAATAATTTTTTATTAAATTAGTAAATTTTTCTGCCTTAATTTTGAATCAATTATATAAATACTTGAAAATCAAAACTAAAGTTTCTGTTTATAATATTCTCGAGGAGCATAAGTTGATTGATTTCAATAAACTGCGTATTAATAAATTGTCTCTGCACGTTAAAAAACTGCTTATGAATTAGTCTCATTAATATTTAAAATTTTTATAAATTTTATATTTACATTTGACAAAATATTTTTAACAACATTACATATATACATAAAATTTACAGTGTAAAAACTGGAAAAGAATAAGAAAAAAATTTACATTATTCAAAATATTCACGTACGCTGTAAAGTCCTTTCCGCCCAAGGATTAAAAGTGGCACGTAAAATAAATCTCAACTATTTGTGTTAACTGCTTTAAATTACACTACCACCAGCCGAGAGAAAGAGAGAGAGAGAGAAATAGATAGAGAGAGGTAGGAGGGAGGAAAGGGAGGGAGACAGAAGCAAGGAGGGAGAGCTCGTGCATCTTATACCCTTTCTAAAAAGGACGTATAATAAAGGGGATAAAGTAAAAGAGATCTGGACGGCGTTTGGAAAAAGAGAGCGTAACCGGAGAGCTCGCGGGCGACACGCGCGTTAAGTGTAAGTAGAGCCTTTGAGTGCGTTCGTAAAAAATAAAGGCCCACGTATCGCGAGTGCGAAAACGTATATACAGTTTCCATTACTGGGCAGAGGCGGAAGGGAATGAAAGAAAGAGAGGTTCTGTTATAAAAAAAAATAAATAAATTTTTCTGAATATACGCAGGATAGAAAAAAGAGAGATTAATAAAATAGTCATAATGATCCGAGATGGCGTCGGTATGCGTGTGTTTATGGAAATGATTTAAATTAATAACGAGCAGCGAGTGTTGAATAAAGGATGCTTTGCCTAACGCCTCGGCACTGCGGCTGACACGAGCCTGTCTTTTTACTACTGCGTCAGACATCCGCAAACCTAAGGGGATAGATAAAAAGATACTTTGCCGTTCTCACGTGGTATATATTATGGAATTGTTCTAGGATGCTTCAAATTATTGACGGTCCTAGTGTCAAACTTAACCTCCAATTAAATAATGATAACAATAATAATAACAACAACGGAAAAAAAAATAATATTAATGGTAAAAATGAGTCGATGTTCATTGAAGGGAGATATATTCTACATAATGTTACTTTTACAAGCAGTAATGACAAACATTTTTTGGAAAAAAATTCTGAATTCTAATAGTGGAAAATCATTTTGGACATTCCATAAATTAAACACCTATGTCAGTTAATTTAAGCAAACTAATTTTATTCTTCATTAATCTTTAAAATTGACCTTCTATTAGAGATAAGGCAGACAGGCAACATTATCTTGTTTCAACAAATATAAATAACGCCTTCCAATATAACCATAATTTTAGACGTACCTGCTTCCCAGATTCTATTTGGACTGAACTATTCCTAACGAAAACAGCTTTGCCCAGCTGAACCGCTTAATTTTCCAAGCCACCAAAATCACCTCCAAACTCGAAATTTCACTATATATATATATATATATATATATATATATATATATATATATATATACACTCTTTGTTCTTCAAGGTATATACGCTCGACAAACTAGCGACACGCTCGTCATAATCGCACCCTCGTAATTAATAAGACTTTTAATTAAATCGGAGAGGGGACCTCGGGGCGAACAATCGCGCCGTACGCGGACGATCGAAATTACTCCGTGCGCCGCGCAGCTGCTCTCCACCTTCACCTCTTATAGAAAGAGCCACGCGGGAAATGCAACGTCCAGTTCCCCTGACCGGGGAATTTGACGCCTCGGTCAGCTTTCACGAAATGTATTTATAGCTGAATTTGCAGTTTGTACATATTATATATATATATATATATATATATATATATATATATATATATATATATATATATATAAACACACACACGCACACGCACACACACACACACACATATATATTTATTTATATATATATATATATATATATTTATTTATATATATTTATTTATTTATTTATTTATTTATTTATTTACTGATGTATATATATATATATATATATATATAATTATTTAATTAATTCAGGGAGATGTGCGAGTATGTGGGCGTGTGTATGCATAGCTGGACCAATTTGATAATTTCCGAAAGCTGATACAAGAAATGGAGATAAAGAAGGAACAGAACAAGCTCCCTCTATATGTACTTAAGAAAACCCTCATTACATTAAGGCGAGAGCTTCGTAAGTAGACGTGGGAAGAAGGAGAGGGGGTACGAACTGTGCGATAACGTTTATGCGCTTGAACTAATTATATTGCTTTGCTTTTCAGCGCTCATTTTCTTCTGGCGGCTTTGAGAGCTTCGCCTACATATATATATATATATACATATATATATATATATATATATATATATATATATATATATGTAGAGCTTGCTGATGATCGTTGATGATGGTTTAGGAGGGTAATTATTATTTAACGCTTCGTTAAAAACGTGAACGATTATTATCGCTACGCGGAAGTATAGGCAGACGAGCGGGAAATTTGTAAGAGAGCTAATGTTTCGTTAACTTCTTTAAAACCTTCATTCCATTTTTGTTCTTTTTTTTTACTCGCTAATTACATTACGATACCTGTATCAAGCAACAATTATAATATTATAATATTATAATTAATGTATAAATTTTCTTTACCGTTCATAGTATGTTCATAAGTTAATAAAAAAATCCAGGGTTCGCTGTTCGTTCACTTGTAAATAATTTAAAAAGGCAGGTGTATAGGTAAAGCAATGGGAGAGAAAAATCTGTCGATAGGGTTAGAACTGACAAGAAGATGTTTTTTTTTTTTAAAGATCAACCTTCATTAACTTAGGCCGCATATATTCAAGTTTTATCAGTGCTTATTCTTGACTTCTTCGTCTGTCAATTATCAGCTAATCAAGAATTTTCCAAGCAGAATAATTTTATTCTAAAAATTATTATGTAAATTAGGTGACACGTACTCGAAAAATGAGAAATAAGAAACTAATATATTCCACTGATGCTCGATCTGACGAGCAATAAGAAGCGCTCGAGCATATTGAGCCCGACCTTCACAACAAATATCCGCACTATCCTGTGTATTGACTTAAATAACTTTACTTACGCGAAGAAAAATCTGTCTATAAAAAAAAAAACACAATTTTTTCTCTGCTGTTAACTTTTTTACTTTCGCATCCTATCTTTAGTGAAAACTATGAGAGCGCGGGCCGATAGGTACAATCACGTGATATCTCGCTATCAATAAGAAAGATCGACCGTGGTTCTTGATAGTTGTTTCCCATTTATTCCAGGACTTGAAAAAACTCATGGCTTTCAAATCGCTCTAAAGACAATCCTGCGTTATACCTGCGTTATAAATTTCAACTACCTACTTTCTATATTCCTCATTTATATGTAATATCATAAATAGTGAATTTGTGAATACTTAAACAAAAGTGTTTTTTTCATATCATAAGTAGATCTAGAATAATTTATAATGAGCCAAATAAAAGATTACTTTGCCCATTTTGTTATTATAAAATCGGTTTTAACATAGATAGATTCAAACGAATAAAACAGCTGAATTTCCTTTTTACTATTGTCCATTTTTGCGCATTATATCGCCCCTCCAGAGAAAATGCGCAGAACACACGCTGCAAAAGGTAACATATAGCGTCCTTTCTGTATTTCTCGTACTCTCTCTCTCTCTCCCCCACTCTCTCTATGTCTCGTTATTTTTACTTGGCTAAGTGCTGTGCGAGATTTCTACTAAAAGATCAAAAAACTGGCCATTAGTACTAAAGCTGTCCTGTCTCGGAGCTGTTTTACGAAATAATTACTCACGAATGCAAAGGGGCTGAAAATCGAGGGGAGGGAAGATTGCTAATTAATATTTAATTCAGAAAATTTTCGCGAAACCGTTGGATAATTCCGAGAATTCTTGCTTTGCGAATACATGAAGATTTGCATTTTTTAATTGGAACGAATTATAAATTGATATAATTAGAGAGATGATTCTTTTCGGTCTATATATACATATATTATATAAGTTCAATGAATAATTCATATCCTAAGATTAAGGATCTAATAATTTCATGTTTCCAGCAACATGTAATGGAACTCCCTTTGCATATTTCTCATGCGAAACGGTAGCAGTTCTTGTACTTTAAAATTTTCTGAAATTGGAATCAAATAGTATGGTAAAACTACATTCATATATATATATATATATATATATATATATATATATATATATGTATATATATACATTGTCGTTCGAGGTTATTTTAATAGAGATTTCAAAGTATATATTTCATGTGAATTTCTGTCTCTCTCTTTCTCTCCATTTCTCTCTCCTAATTTGCGCACCTACCAAGAAAGATAACAGCCTTGCTGTCCGTCGGAACAATTACGAACTCACGCGAATTCAACTTCTCCCTTGAAATACTTAGAATACTTGGAAAATGTAGCCAAACAATTACAACAGTTTACGGTCTTGAGAAGTTGCGAGTTTCACGAAAACTCGCGCGCGCGCGCGCGCCCAATCTCTCTATCCGAACTTCCCACGAGGATGGCGTCCTTATCAACATACGAGCGGGATTTTTTAAGCAATACGACGAAGTTTATACCAAAAAAAGCTATGCGGCTATCGTTATCCCTTGTGCCAAACAAAATGGTTTTGATTGAAGGTGATCTAATTGCAGCATTGAAAAGAAAACTGGACTGAAACAATATTAATATTGTTCCCTCCTAGTGCGCGTATCTCCCTCACCGCATGATCAGAACATGCGCCCAGGACCATATTTTTTCGTTTCGTTTAGGTGGAGAAGATGGTGATTCGGTTTATACGCATGTGCGATACCGAATCGGGGGTATCTGAGCTTAATTACGACGAGTATGAAGAAATCAACGATCCTCAAAAATCACTGGCATATTAGTTTAAAGATATTTAATATTGTATTATAAGTACTAGATATGAGGTATATATCTGTAACCCTCTTTATTCAACAGGGTGACACGGATACTTGTGACGATAACATCAGGACAACAGTGAAGTACTGCCCGAGCCAAGTTTATTGACGGAGAGCTGATGTAACTTAGCACAGATCGTGGATTATTATTTTTGCTCGTTGATCTTACGTTTCCCATAATAGACTATTTATGCAATTTAACGAAGAGACTCGAATGGCGAGACTCAAACCACAATAAAGACAAAAACGTTGCCAAAATCAGCGTCTGATGCCCGTTTAAGCACAATAAGCACACTGTCTTATTTTGTTTATCTCCCAGAGCTCGTCAACGGTAGATAATTCAGATAGAGTATGGTAAGAAAGAAAAATCGTTAAAAATTAGAACTATTAATATTCATGGAAACTAGGAATTGCTACTGAATGCTACCCTTCGTAGTCTAAAAACAACGCTCATTAGAATTGGAAGAGAATTTTTCTGTTCGACTTCAGAAAACAGAAATTCAAGATTTCCAGAATTTTTCTGTTATTTTGTAATATAATTTTCAAATAACTTCAAATTTAACCAACATTTTAAGCCAGCTTTATAGATTAGGGAAGCTCTGCCTGCATTGGAATTACGGGTCTGACCTAATACATTGGAATCCTTAATCTAAGTAATATTAACCAAGTAAATTCAATGCATCAAGCATGTGGATTAGACGTAATAAACCTCATAAAAATAAAAGAAAAATAAGGAACATAGGCAAGCTCATTATTTAGCATGAAAAACTATTATTCATCAAAACATGTTCTTAATGTAGTCATGATTTTCATACTAAATAAATATTGGAACAATTTTCCAAATTAAAATTAATACTTTTGTGTTCACACGAAGATTAGATAAATAATCCGAAGACTCGTTGAAGAACAAAAAAATATTTTAATAAATCTTATATTGCATCGCACTAAGAGAAAAAACCAACGACGGAAGAAAGAGAGAGAGAGTAAGTGAAAGACAGCCAGGGATGCATAGTTTGTAAAAAGCGATCTATCGGCGCAAAGAGAATTTTTGGAATGTAAGGAAAAAAAGTATAAAGCACAAGAGCCAACCTACTCTTATATATATATATACATATGTGTGTGTGTGTGTGTGTGTGTGTGTGTGTGTGTGTGTGTGTGTGTGTGTGTATGTATATATAAGTACACGTGAAGCTTCGCATTGGCGGTGGCAGTAGTCCTCAATAAAGCCACAGCGCGTCTGCGTCGGCGACCACGCGGCCGCCGCATTTGCGTGTATAGTGCATTCCTCGTATAATTCGACTCGCCCCTCGCCCCCCACCACCCCCTCCCCGATCCCGCCGCTCAGATGCTTACGTGACGTCTGACGAGCTTCCGGGAGTTGGAAAGGGCCGCTGTACGATGGTATTGGGGAGGGGTAGGGGAGGAAAACTCCACCGCACCTTCGCATAATATAGCGCAAGGGTCGCATCGCGCAAGCTCTCGCGGAGCCGAGTTTATCCGCGCGCGCGCGCCCGCGCTCATAAAAGCAGTAAATCACGTACCGGCGCGCGGTAGAGCGTAGTAGGATGAAAGGCGGGGGAGAGGACGGAGGGGAAGCCCGACGCCCTGGAAATTTACTTCACCGCCGTTATTTGGCCACTCAGTTCGCGGTCTCTGTCTCTCTCTCTCTCTCTCTCTCTCTCTCTCTCTCTCCCTCACCCTTCTTCCCACTCATCCACACTCCTTCTGCCGCAATCCTCCGCCTATACATGCGTATACCGTTGCTACTCTCTCCTCCATATAGGTATAGGTACTCCAAGAGCAATGCACTGCGGGGCAACGTGCATGCGTATGTGCAAATGTGCGTGCTCGTGTGGACATCCGTGCGCGCGTGTGCGTACGCGTATGCACACGCCTGCGAACGCAGTATATCCTGCCGGAACCGCGCAAGTAATTGCACGCACAGCTGCACAAGCTTGTATATAGTGGCAAATCAAACGGAGTCGCATATTTGAAGTAGAAGAGGGCAGGGGATAAACGGGGGCGGGGGGTTGGAGAGCCAGCGGCCGACCAGCCGGACGTCCGCGTGGCGCGGGGGAAAGCCACGCGCCGTCGAATATGACCCGTATTAATGCAAAATATCGCGGGTACATTTGCATCCAGGCTGGCTCGCGCGCCTGGGGTCTTAAACGCGGCTAGGCTGCTCTACGCCGCTTGGTAGAGAGGAAGAAGGGGGCGAGAGGATTTATCTTAACGCGTATACGCGTAATAATTGGAAAGGCCGGCCGAAGACTCGGGTACAAGGGAAAGAGAGAGAGAGAGAGAGAGAGAGAGAGAGAGAGAGAGAGGGAGGGAGTAGATAGAGGAAAATAATTTTCAGTCAGTTTACCGGCCAAATTCCAACCAGTTTAAATTGGCTTTAGAGAAACTTTGCGTGCTAATGTATTATACATGCTGGAAAATATGGATAAGATGCGGATAGGGGTGGGGTATGAAATTGTTTTCAGTTATTTATATGCGGAACGAGAAACAATCAACTATTGCCATCGTTAATATCGTGCAGAAAGCTTTAAAGATCCTCCTTTATGAATACTAGTGGAGCAGAGCCCCGGAAATTTTATGTACTGGGATAGAAACGGTCTTTGTGTGACCTGTTGCATCAAATTTACGGAAACTTACATAATGACATTATCGTTAAAATAATGAACTCACTCAGAACTATCATTATCCTAATAAAATTATTATAGAAATATATTATCAATATGATAATATAATTCAAGTTAAGCAACTTTTTGCATATTATCTGTATGTGTGAAATTTTCTGATCATGATAATAATAAAACGTATGCATAAATTATACAAATAAAAAAAGATATTTTAGATCAGTGGTATCGTTTAAACATAACCCAAAGTATAATTTAAAGCGCCAATTCGAAACAAAAAACAGTGAAAAAAAAATTTTATGAATAATAGACTAATAAATCTGTGGTCACTATTAGTGGCGCCTTACATACATGCAGTCTCCCTTTTATAGACAATTTTCCAAATTCATTTCTAGTTAAAGAAATTGGTTCTTAAACTTTGTAGCTATAGTTGAAGAATATAGATATAGATTATTAACATAATTAATAAATTTAATTTATTAAATAATAAAGTCTATAAATATAAATATAAATATAGTAAATTAAAATAATAATAATGAATAGATTAGTTATAGGATATGTATTGGAAAATCCAATAATAAATGGAATCAATATTTAGGTATAATAAATAATGAAAGCATGGGACATCGACAAACCTCCGTTGAAGAAAACCTTTCTGTTAACATGTTAATTTTAGGTCACTTAAATAAATATATTCCTAAACCGACGCGCGTGAATAATAAATTGAATATGAATAATAATCAGAATCATCACCGTTCCAACTTACGAATATGCACATCTGTACAGTGGAGCACTTCTGTACCGTTATTTGGTGCCGCCACAAGCAGCAGAGCATCCGTATGGTAAGTGGGAATCAACGGGATTGGGATATATATCGCATTGGAATATATATATATATATATATATATATATATATATATATATATATATATATATATATACATATGGGATCCAACAGAGGAAAAAGAGTTACAATAATGACCTAATACTCAACGCTGCTTTCGTAACGGCTCGGGCTCAAAAGCCACCGAACTCAAAAAGAGCTTATAATCCCCTCAGATAGGTAGGATGTATTCTAAAACCACACGCGCGCGCATGCACGCATCGTGTCTCTGACGCGCTAAACAATTATAAAACTAAACTCGAATTTCAAGTTACAAACTTTATATAAAATTGCCATGAAATCGAAATTAAATTGGTCTCCATCTCTTTTGTGGATTGAGGAACAAGACGTGTCGACTTCAAATATCGCTGAAACGTTGTCTTGAACGTGGATGTAAACCTATGAAAAGGCAAGTATTATACACAACACGATAACTGAGAGCTATGCTTTCTATATCGTCATTTTTATTAGATACTCCGAGTCACGCATGCATATCACGTGTATCACATATTGGCACAATGGTGGTTCAATCTCGCCCTCCGACCATTGAGCGGTAACGTCGTCGGTGCGCGACGCTTACTTGGCTGATACGACGTGCTTCACGTAACTCTGATTCTTCTCGACAGCGCTGCTTAATATCCGATCGATATTACACCCCAAGTGGTGCGAACAGAAATGAAAATGATCGATGACCTCTCATGATGGGAACTTTCTACACGCCAGCGGAACGTAATAATTAAAAATATACTAATAAAAAAGAATTCTTGAAGAATATAGAAATGAAAATTCTTTCCTCATTTATTCTTTCTCTTATGGGCAACTTTACCGCTTGGAGATATTTTAATTTTTTTTTTTCGTTAATAATTAACAATAAGAATTTGTTACTCTATATAGTTACAGGTTTATTACGAGAAGTGTGCCAGAGGAAGGGCAATTAGTGCTTCACTGACGAAGTGACGCGAGTTCTCTTGAACGAAACACCTAATTTTTCAGAAATTCTATATATAAGCCATTAATTAAAGTGGCGAGACAAATATTAACAGTTAAACATCAACGAGAAATTCATTTTCACTGACGATTGTTTCGGATTGGCCATTTCCATGATATATTTGATAATATTTTAAAAAATGACAAATCATCTGAAAAATCTTCTATTATTAAAAACTAATCTATTATTTATGAATCAAAAATATGGATCTTAATATGAAAGACAATCCATGTAAACTTGAGAGAAAAATATCTTCTAAAAAGGTAATACATCCCCTACATTAAATTGAGATAAATTATTGAAATGAAATTTATATAAGACAATTTATACATGCAAATACTTAGTTGCTTAATTACGACTAGATAATAAAATTACCTTAACTAGTTAGCCTTTTATTTATAGTTCTGTTGATTTCAATTTGGAGTTGAAATATTTTTTTACATATTTATGTTAGATATTCTATTTAATCTATAAATAATTCTTGCCAACTGTTCATTCGCAAGAACGATATTTTTAGAAATCACCGCAAACGCAATTGTTAAATTTTGCCATTGGATTTGAAAATAATTAACTTTTAATCGATAAATATGACATAGCGTCAGTCTGCCGATTTTTCTTTGGAATAAAAACTTAATTTACTCCGCTGTCAAAGCGAGAGAAAAGGAAGAATTCCCCTGAATTTTTCGTTAATGAAGAGGGAGGCGGTAAAATTGTTGGAAAAGTAAGGAACTGAGGGGTTAAAAGAGCAAGTCGAGAAAGCGAAGAAATTATATAAGTTTTCCTAGTCGGGACAGGAGAAACGTTTGTATAACGCCTGTCTTAAACACACAGAAGGTAGTGACGTTCGCTCCTTGAACAAATCGTGACATTTAATCCAGAGAAATAAAAAGTTTTCGGTAACGCAATTTTTTAATTATATAGATATTACGATCATTGATCGCTGATATGAAACCTACTCATTATTATTGCTAAATAGTGACGCTTAAATACGAGGTGTGTTCAAATAATAAGGTGATTTTGAAAATATCGAGGACTACGTACGTTCGACTACCGATTTTTTTTTATTCTGTATTGTTACAGGTCTATACTGTATAAATTATCGTATACCGTAGGGATATTATAATAGATAAAATAACGATCCATATTACACACGTACTTCCAGGCTCAAATTTAATAATGCAGATTAGATTGTGTAACTCCTCGGGCGACTATATGAAACTACACGATAAATAATATAAAGGAGGCAAAGTTTAGTGCGAGACATGAAGATTATTTATGAAGTCTTTCACCCCCCTTGCTTAAAGTCATCGCTATATACGTTTGCTTTGATAACAACTACGGGAATATATATATATATATATATCGAGAGAGAGGGAGAGGGAGAGACGATGCATTCTTAAAATTCTTCGATGCATGCGCAAAAACGGCAAGCTCGTAAATGTAAAACGACTCCCCGAACAACTCATGAAACTTAATTCGAGTCGGCAGCCCACTTTCACGGCGTCGACTCCTTCCACATCGCCCCCCCCCCCAACGCAATTATAATTTATCCCAGGATTTAATATTTACTTAAATTTCCATTGCATCGTGTATCGTCCTGCATGCACGTGTATATGTATACATACAAATGCACATTAATTTCCATTATCATTAAGTGACGTTAAAAAGGCGGAGACTAAGAGAGATTTTCCAGAAATTAACGCGTTTAATATACGCCTGATTAAATTTTATATTGAATAATAACCCGTCGCCGCTCGTGTATTTCACGAAAGCCGGATCAATACAAAGGACATTATGGATCGAAAGCTTGAATTATTTTGCGGCTGGTCGTCGTAAGCTGTATTACAATAACGATTGAAATTTGATTATAATGCATATAAATATAAAAATAAAAAGCAGCACAACAGAGTTTTTCTGAAAAATAAGATACAATGAAATACAAATGTTGGGGAGTGAATTTATGGATGCGTGCGAGCCGTTTAAAGAGGCACATTTTAAATGGATTTTTCACGGCACTGAATATCATATATATATGCGCGTATCTTTGGCGGCGATCGGTAAAATTTAATTCATAAATATTACATGCTGCACCGTATAGCCCTTATAGGATAATCTCATTAAATATGCGTCGATTAATCACATCACGGTGACCGAAGTTAAATAAAAGGAAAATATACGACATGAAAGCGATTTAACGATGATTTAAATGGAATACGAATGCAAAGATAAATCTTTGAGAGCATACGCAAATCGATAAATAAACGTTTTCAGCTTAATATATAACATATATCAGAGAAATTCTTAATTACATAAAGTAGCCTTGCGCACGTTTTTCATCGCGTTTAAAGGCCAGAAACAGATCGACAAATAAATCGCTCGGGGTGAATAATGGGTCGTGACCCTTAACGTGTCCCCCCACCCCCTAATCGAGCCGAATATGACCCCTTCGAATAGCTCCATCACGTCAGAAATTGGAGATAATGCGCTAAATCAAACCGTTCGCTCGTCCATATAAGACCTTAAGTCGGCTGATATTACCCCGTTCGCGGTCGATCCATAATGCGAAATGCGTCGGCATGGTATATCGCTTCTTATTGGCGCTGTATTTTTACTCGAGTAGTATAATGAAACGACAATATTTATAGAAAGATGTCGCACGTTGTTACATCTCCGTTAATTATAAATAATATAGAAATCAAAGATTTTGTAAGTTATAAGACACGTGCGATATAAATAGATAAATTAGATTTGAAATACAATTGAAGCAAAGAATGAAGAACATGCATTATTTAAGAAGAAATTAATGAATTAAAATGCGTAAATAAATATCAATTGTACAATTAAATGATCTCCTCAACAGCGAAGGATGAACCGCATAAGAAAATGTAACAGTTACTGGAGCACACCGTGAAATATTTAAATTTGATATTATAGAAACATCACAACTTTTTTTTTAATCCAAATAAAGCTTTCGGAGTGATTAAATCAAACTTTCATTGTTTTCATTTCGTCTCTGTCTCAAGATGTGGTATTTAATTTTTAACTTTGGTAACCCATGTGTCAGTTTCAGTAATGATAAAACAATTGATATTTGAATATGTTACGTGCCCCGGCATCGTTTATTTTTTCCTGTAGAAACAAAACCATTTCCTTTAAGCTATATTATTATTTTTCTATTTTGTAATCTCATTATAATTTACAACTTAATCCTATAAAATAAATAATACGTATTTCGAGCGCAATGACAATATGAGAGCATAGTATTTATGAACAATTAGTTATCGTACTATATTACGTATTGGACGTATCGCAGGAACAACACACACATTAAGAATAACACATTCAATGACTTAATACATTAAGTATAGTTACTTCTCGGCACTTGGAGAAGAGAATCTTCAGATATGTTTATTAGTATATTTTATATACAATCTGATAGTATTTTTATTCTAGACATTCTAAAATTTGAACAACCCATACCTAAATGTCAAACAAACATCGTTGTCCACACTATATTTAATAAACATGAATTAAGAATTGTACTTATGTCGACTGTTTTGAATTAATTTAATAAATATTATTACCGACCTTACAGTCTTTATACTATAATACAATCTGACTCTCATTATTTTAGCATAATATTTTATAATATAAAGATTGTATAACCGATAAAAAAAATTTATTAATTTCATAAAAATGAAAAAATTTCAATGACTGAATAAAAAAGATACTGTGCACACAATGCAACTGTTTTATTAATGCATTTCAAACTCTGTTTAATAAACAAAAACGTGATTGTACAAACACAAATGATGCTAAACGATTAGTTCAGTCCCACCCAAATTCGGAACTCTTGCAGCAAATTCATAAAAATTTTATTAAATCATTCTGATTGATTGCAAAACATAGTTGCGTAAGTTATCATAAAACTTTTCAGAAAAAAGAAAATCAGCTTAAATACTGAAGAATAACACGTGTCAGAAGTCTATCTACACAATTGTTATATTGCACTTCCTTTTCACACGCACTCTGATCTTCAGATAAGTTCTTCTTCTACAAAAAGATTCTCAGTAACTACTATCGATTTATGGGGGGCTAACTGCAATGAGCTAAGGGATCAATTTTCTATTATATAAAAACATGATTGATCAACATAAAGCATATTAAGAGAGCAATAACAAATTCTCCTAAAGAATACTTGCACTCCTCACACGTGAAAGTTTATTACCTTAAACATCCCAGTAAATAGTATATTGCAGAGAGAGAGAGAGAGAGAGAGAGAGAGAGAGAGAGAGAGAGAGAAGGCTATCTTTTCAGCCGGAATATGATGAAGGTAAGTTAGGACAAAGTGCGAACGATAGTGGGGGCGAGGAGGTGAGTTCTTCTCCCTCCCCTCTATATGCCTTGTACCATCGGGAAAAGTTAGAGTTTCTAGCAATCACCGCCAGGAGACCTGACGCCGATCGGGTCCTTCCTCTCCCATCTTGATTTTTCGGGATGCACGCGCGCGCTCTGATCAAGTTTTGCGTTGGGGAGAATAAGTTGTCGTCCCGCCGCCGACGCCACTTCTTCTTCTTCTTCGTCTTCTTCTTCTTCTGCGACTTCTTGTTCTCTCTATCTTATACTTCTTGCTCGGGTTCCGTGCCCGCGTGTGGCCGTCGCACTCGACTTTATCTTACATGTCTATATGGGAGTGGCGAAAAAGACAGTATATAGAGACTAGTTCTTGAAGATAGTATATGTGCGTGTGAAGCGGAGCAGCGTTCCCGATGCCACTGGGTAGATGAAAAGATTGAGCGACGGGGGAGGAATCGGGGTGGGTGCTTTGCGAATATTCCGAGGAACGAGTTGGAAAAGATTTCTAATTTTGAGTGCGTGAAACTGATGACGGCGAATGGAAAAGGAAAATGAGAGAGAGAAATAGAGAGAGAGAGAGAGAGAGAGAGAGAGAGAGAGAGAGAGAGAGAGAAACTTTGTGAGTGTTAAGTAGAAATTGGTGCAACGTTAGCGCTGATGTAACGTATCATGTAGTTCATCACGTTGAGATGAAGTAAAGTTTATGTCTTTATTCATTCGACAATAATTTTTTCACAGTTACGTACATCATAGTAGAATGTAGATATATTTTATAAAAGAAGAAGGTACGAAACAACTTACGGACAAGATTGCAGTGTAAAGAAAAATCTATACCATAATTTTTCAATCATAATGATAATAGTGACTTTGTTACTGTGAATCTAAGTTATGTAAAGCTATAGCCTTGTATTATGTACACGACTCTGATTGAAATCATTTATATAGAATGTTGTAAAATATTTACTTCCTTAATAATGGTTACTGCCACGATAAATAATTATGTTAAAAAATAAAATAAAAATTTTAAAAAACTTTTTTAACAATTCACACCGATAAATTATTATCATTATATGTTATTTATTATTTACATTGGCGTTTTTTCGACATCAATGATTTCCAATAAATTTTTTTTATTGATCAAAAGTTTATGATCTATTGACATGATGGGGAATAGGAGAAGAAAAAATTATTGCAATTTTCAGAACTTGTCCTAATTCCCAATGGAGCCCTTGGCTGCAGAATTGCTTGGTTATATTTTCGAACATAGCTTGAAATTTCATTTATTTTCAGAATGTTCCGTAAAAATAAATAGAATGTATTAAAAATATGTCGGTTCGATAAATCGATTACCAACTATAATATAAAAAATTTTAATTAAATACTTATTTTGAGATTTAGCGTATCATAATTTTTATGCGTTTGATAATGGAATAAATTATCTGTTGTTATGAAAGTATACTATAAATTTTTAACAATAATTCTACTTATCTTCATATCGCGCAAAATAATTTCATTCAAATTTATTCAATTTCCCAATATTAAAAAATACGATATAAATTCGTGCAACGTTATTTAATTCAGTCCCGCGAATCAGTTTTGCCAAATCTAATCTGACTTCGGTTAAAAAGTACGTAATGAATGCAGAAAAGTAAGAAATATAAATAAGCCAAAGTATTAAAAGATTTTAAATGCTCTGGCTTTTATGAAACGAAAATATAGAATCGCGAAGGTAATAATTTTTGCCCCTTGTGCTGAAACTCGATCCTTATAAAAGTGACGTTCACCAGTACAGATATACACGTGTACGTATATACGTATATTTGAGAACGTATAATACCGTTCTGATTAATATTTTCCATCTCGCCGTGTATCCGCTGCGACCCCTCCCCTCCTCCTACCACCTCACACAACCCCTCGGTCCACCCTTTTTTGCGTTATCAATCTTTTCGCATGAATATTTAACCGAGGGTGGGGAGGGGGCTGAAGCCTTCGTCCCCGGCATAATGAATATTCCATTCCGCAAGTTTTTCCGCCGGTATATAGGGCCCGCGGCCGGGGAAGACGACGACGTCGCCAAGACGGCTTTGAACTTTTTTAAACGAGTCCTTTGTAAGCAAAACTGATATGCAATAAGGATTAATTCGCGAAATCGAATATCCACGCGTCGGTTTCCTTTTTAAACGCATTTCACGTCCGGGCGAATTTCCGCGCGTTCTTCATTCCTTTACCCTGCACATCCGATCGTCTCTCCTATAACGTTAGCACAGTGATTTTCAACTGGTTCTCTATATATATATATCTCTCTCTCTTTCTCTCGCTTCTTCTCTTAAAATTACAAACCGAAAAACTTTATTGCGAGCTTCATATTTCAATCGAGTCGCTCGTCGGGAATTTATGCACCGATTATGCACCATCGCCCAGCTTTGTTCGGAGAAGGGGATAGGAAATAAAAAAAAATAATTGGAAAATTTAAAAGCAAAGCCAGGTGAAAGGGAAAGAGAGTAGTAGTAGAGAGAGAGAGACGGATAGAAAGAGAGCTGATCCCTCAAATTATAATTGTAAAGCACAATACACACGAGAATTGATCGAGCTTTGGAACAGTTCGGGTGCTCAACGACAATTGTGAGAAAAAAAATGGGAGAAAAAAGAATAAAGCCAATGAATAACCGAGTTTCTTGATATATTGAATGAGACAATCAGAAAAAATCGTTGTGTTAAAAATGAACTACTCCTGTTTCAAATGTAGGTTAATTATAACAGAAATAATTGAGTTTTTGTTTGTGGCTTTTCAGCATACAGTTGAAAATTCATTCGCTCTTTCTATTCATTTCGATTGAATAAATAATTTAAAATAAATATTATGTTATTGATTAGAGGATTATAAACATAAATGCAAAAAATACAAATATAATAAATTGAGAAACTTTCGATACATAACTCAAAAGCGAAATATTTGAATATATCGCTTCAAAATGTTGAGTTTCCATTTTATTACAATCCTATTACTTTGCTTTAGATGAACTAATTGGCCATAGTAAACTTTTGGCACTTTTCCAAAGAATACGTTAACTATGCGCTTATAGAAATTTTCAGGCTTAAGTCACTCTGAATTATTAATCTTTCATAATAAACTATATGGACTATAGTAAACAAGCTTAACATTATAAGGATAAAATCTATTAAAAATCTATCTAGATAATATGATCACGTTCGTTCTACTGTTTTTAAAAGTTTATCGTTAGTTTTGAATATATAATTGATTATATGAATTGTTATTTTTGCATATATACTTTCCGAATGACAAAAATCTATATCATAACGCTAAAGTTGTTATAGATGAATTTGGTGAAACTGATTGCTACGCTCAAATTTCGGAGTTTTAATATCGAGAACTTATCGAAAGACCCTTCTCTATAAAAAAAAACTACCTTCTCCAAATATAAATTTTTTATGCTTAGGATTTTTGATGAATGGTTCAAATTTTGCGGATAGATGATTTTGAGCGAAAATTATCTCATCCACTTAAAGAATCCGATTGTCGGAATATTGTTCATAAATTTATTGCATAATCTAGGAAATAAAACTCGAAGTATAGTATTATTCTGATAGTAATCTACGTATTGACTATCTTCACACTCTATGACATTCATAAAATTCGAATCATAAGTCTCTCTTAAAAGAATTGAAAAAATATATATTTTAATATCCTCTTTGGATTTTCGCATTTATATACACCTTTCAAAACATATTCTAGGCAGGATTTATATAACTTTAACAACTAGCGATTAGAGATTTAGTAAAACAAATTGAAATATTCAATGCAAAGATATAAGTGTAAAAACCAATAGTAGAATTTCTGCGCTGATTAGTACCCATATTTGGAAGGAGAAATACAGCGACGTTAAATAACATTAAAAAAAATAGTGGAATTTGAAGTTTTTATTTGAATTTTTTATTTTAGTTGGAATTTTTATTTAAAAGTCAGATATTCCAATTGGAAAATACGAAATTTTAGCTGACTTATTCATATCGTAAGTGAAAACCTTCTTATGTCAAACTGTGTTTAGCAACCAAACTCTATGATATCATTAGATTTATCACGGAATTTCGGTCAAATTTTAAAAATATCGAACCAATAGTCCAACACATTAAGAACTCTCGCATCGAATAATTGAAATCTCTGATATGATTTTATGACATTCCGATGATAATCAAGGTCGAGCACTGGGTAGAGTTCGATAGCGAATCAGTTCACTCGTTACCAAAAATCCACCATTCCGTTACATCGTCGCCAAATTGTATTCTTCCGTCCCTCTTTGCACCTTTTTACCCAGCGTTGCTCGCCACTTATAGATACCGATTTAATAAACAAGCGAAGCTTATTCAAAAGCATTGCGCCGAAATCGCTTATACATAAACGCGCGCACTTTCATGGGAGCTCTCGAACTTGCCATATATATATATATACACGCGAATGCTTTTGGCGTAGTATATATCGACGGAATAGTTTGGCCGAATCTTTATGCCCGTATTATCGGCTGGCTACTGGCGCGGAACGACCAACGTCCCGCAAGTGTATGAGAGGGCCGTATTTCCTACTACCTCTCCACCCACCCACGCGTCTGTAGCCGGCAGACTGCAACGTTCACCCCCCACCCCCATCCTCCTCTTCCTCCACCCCTATATTCGGCGCAAACACTGGTAAATACGTATAGAGCGGTTCGCCAAGGCTAAAGCGCAGTATGTATGCATATATAGTTGTTGCGCGTATAGTTCGGCGAGGAGCGCGCGAAATTGCACAGGTGGCGAAGGGGACGGGGATGGGGGAGCGGACGGGGTCTCGAGCTTAAATTGGATGTTGATGAAACGAGTTTCTAATATTCTGCTTTATACCGGATGCGTATGAGAGAGCGAGGAAACGATAGAATCGAGTTAGCGTAGGGGGATGGCGGACTTCGATAAGAAGTTATAGTATAGTTGGTATATGACGGGGACTGAAGGAATCGAGGACTTAATGGACTTTTGTGTTTGGATTTTGGCTTGTTAGGTTGATTTGTGGTAAAAGCTGTTTTAATTTAAAAGCACCGACAATGAGAAGTTTTGGACAACTATGTGGGGTTTAAAATTATAGATACTTGAAACTATTAGATAACAAGAATCCTAGGTTCGAGTCGAGTCTATATCTCAGATTCGAATAGATCCAAACCTGTTCGAAGTTCTTTGTACTGATCCAATCAAATACTTGAGCCTCTTAATAATTCGAAGGGAATCATTTTTACAATCGAATCTTAGATTAAGCCATATAAGATTTTAAATCGATGATTGACTCGAACACTTGAGTAATTTAACTTTAAAGATTTGAACCTAAAAATCAAATAGATTTTATATTAGAATTTTAAAATATTTGAAAAGCGTAAGTTGATTTGATCATTCAAAGTTCGAACATGATTTCAAGGTCTAATATATATATATGAATTTTGTTGTGGAAATGAATTAAATGATAGATAATTAAAAAGTTATTTATAACAATAAAATTAATAATTCTACTATCGAAATACTATTTTATAAAAAATTCAAAATTTAATTTAAAATTAAATTACATTTTATTTTCATGTAGTAGAATCAATTTATATATGTATGTGTGCTAGCTTACCCAACACAATATCACTATTATATTATCATCGACGAATTAATTGCTAAAGGTTTTCGTTCAAAAACTGTTAAAAGAGATTATTTTTAACACGATTTAATATTGACATGATATTGAATTAAATAAATTCTAAACTGGAGGAATAATTTGTATATCAATTATAGAGAAAAAGATTAGCGAATCAAAAATTTTATAAATAATTGTTTTACGGTGAAAAAGCTTTTTCCTTATCTAAATTTTACATCAAATCGCTATTTTTGAAAATTCTAGAGTGTAAAGGAACTTTTAACCACAGAAACTGTTCCTTGACATCGTCACGTTTGTACAATAAAGAAATTCAATCGGAATGTAGCTGTCCGTAATTTCTCGATTATACGAAATTGATTATCTTCTTCAAAATTCTATATGTCTATATTCTACAACTTTATATATTTTTCCCTGTAGTTTGCATTAGATATTTTTTCTACGTTATCGTAGTTTACGTTTTTTTTATTGTCAGAAATTAATTATTGATTAGGCATTATTTTTATGCTTGATCTTAGAAAATATTCAAAAAATGCTTTCCGTAATGTTTGACAGTATATAATGAAGTAAATAAATCGTACAAATAGTAAAATAAAATAATAATAGTGTAAACAATATATTAAAAAAGCTAGATGCGGCGTTAGTACGATTATGACATTAATAGATAGCATAGCTCGATTTTCTTTTTTCAAGATATAGAAATCGGTACATCATATCTATCGAAAAAAGTAAATCTTGATCAAATAAAATAGAAAAGGACAAACTATCCCATGTCAGAAAATGACCTGTTAAACTCCTGTCCAACTGTATATACAGCAAACTCACTACAAAAAACTATGCCCCTAAAAACTAAAATCTATTTCAGACATAGCGTAATGGGGCTAATAATAAATAATAATTTTTGAATATTAAATTGAAATTTTCTAAAGTTACAATATATATATATATATATATATATATATATATATATATATATTGATTAGCCGATTCTTATGTTTTCTAGGGTCTTGATTACAAAATCCTTGTGGCTTTTCACAGAAATTCAATTTTCATGAAGAAAACTATAAAAACATAGTTTTTTAAACATAACTCAGAAGATATTCATTATTGCAAAAAATATTACGAAAAAATTTGTCGGTCTCATCAAAATACATCTTTTTGATCCTATGATTCTCTACAAGTATCATTTGTCAAGAAAAATGTAGTTCAAGGTATTAAGTTTATGGACAACCTTCAGGGGTCTGAACCGAAATTATTGAACATTTTTCTAAACGCATTGGTTGTACCGAAAAACTGTAGAACAAAAAATATATATTTGTATAAGCTCTATAATTTTGATCTTCAAATTATTTTTTCCGAAATAATTCGGAAAACAAATATTTTTATGCAATATTTATGGATTTTGGAATTAATATTCATTTTCCCTCTACAGCCGTTTAGACATTTGTCATAAGCGACCTCAGAAAGCATTCAAAAGAAGCATATCAAAGCAATTATTAAAATAATTTAAATTATACGTTCACTGAGAACAACACAGCTGCACTCTCATAGCGCGAGAAATCTCTAATTTTCTTTAAACAAACTGTACCTATTCAAAAACTTAAAGTTACATCCTGGCGCAATTAATAAGCGAACTCCAAAACCGATGCCTGACAGAGATGCGAAACCTATATTTCAAAAGATCGCACGGCTTCGATCGAATTATACATTCGAATTATGCGCTCGAAAATCAATGAGTAAGAAGGCCGAGCGTTTCTCTCCGCCTTTCTGGGCACATTGAGAGACCATGTGAAAGCAATGGGATGGAAACAACCATTGCTGCGGCAAAGCTTCGATTTATATCGTACAACTTCGCGCCAATCACCGGGGGGACGACTCTCATTAGGGCGGGATGCACAAATCTGCCACTCCGCCAACTATATTATGCATACCACGTGAATGGGATTCGCGGGCGTGCGCCGCATGTGCCGTATGCGTGGCTATATATATATATATATATATATATATATATATATATATATATATATATATGCAAAGAAGGTGAGAACGGAGCCGAGTCACAGAGAATTCAGAATATAACGATAATGTCCAGGTTTATATAAATGTAGTCTTCTTTTTAAGATATTCCGTTATTGGTCCGAAATTAATTCTGATTCATTCTTATTGTCAATATGTTTTAAATCAATAGACTTTTTTTAATAGGCTTGTGGTTAATAAAGATAAAATAAACGATAAAAATAAGAGAAACAGTGCAATTGACAAATGAGCCGTTCATAAAATTTTCATAGAAGTTATACAACAGGTTCAGAAATTTCTATGAACAAACTGATAAAATACTCATCATCTTCATTTAAACATTTTTTTCCATAACAGCTTTTTAAAAAACGTATAAATTCAAATAAATTTTTTATTAATATTTTTCATAACAAATATATAATTTGTTATCTAACATTCAATTTTAATTTTTATTCATTTCAGCGAACTTCCCACAGTTCCATGTAATTAAAATTCTGTTAAAAAATCTTCATGGCTAAAAACATAAATGAATTTCAGAATATAGAGATTATAACCAGAGGAACATTATCTGTCAAAATTTCAAAGCTTTCTCTTACTCAATATAATGAGATGAATATATGTATTATCTACAAATGCGTTCGGTACGCTCCGGTAACTAATCATTAGTACAGTCGAGTCTCCTATAAGACGGCGTTATTATAACGCGATTTCCGTGCAGCACAGAGCAAATATTATGCTACACAGCCGCACTACCACGTAGCAGTAGTTTCTATACATAAAGCCGCATCGGTTAATATGTAATTTGTCTTGTTTCTATACTTCTCATAATGCAATTTTCATTAACGTGCGTTTTCCGATTTCAATTTATTCGGAGTTTTCACTAGAATTATAGAGCGGATTGATTAGACCTGCTTCTATTTATTAGACTTCTCTATGTTCTGTGTTTTCTCTGTCAAATGGTTAAGCAAAAATTTTTAATTATATCCTGGTAAAAATACTATAAAATTTTGAAGCCATAAACAAGGTATTTTGTTCTGAAAAAAACCTAGTTTAGTCCGTGAAGATGAACCGTCGCGGTTGGAAACGTCGGACGCCAAAGGGCAAGTTAAATTTAAGGTCGTGAGGGCAGTCAAGTATTTCTTCACTAACATAGAATACGGTTTATTATTTTTATTTTAGTTCATTATTATTTTTATTTTTTTTAATACTTCATCTAATTTATTTTTAGTAATGAGTTCTATTTCAGATTCGTCGGAAGTGATTATAAACAAGGGCAGTCGAACCGTCATGTCTTTTGTATAATATATTATAGTATAAAGACTGTCTTTATTAATGTAAAAAAATATTTATTAATTTAATTCAAAACAGTAGACATAAGTGAAATTTTTAATTTTTAAGAAACCTAGTTTTCTAAACCTATTTTTCATGCATTTAACACCCATAATAGTTAATTTCGTATCAAAATATATTATTACTTATGATTGATCACAATTTATCTTAAAACAAGATTAAACTAGGTATAATATATAGCCCAGCTAAAAAATTAATATCATTTTATGCATTATTATTAATGGTATTAATAAAATAAATCTTATTTCCGGCGGGTCTCTTATAAGAGTTAATACGAAACCGGGTTAAATTTCTAATATTCATATACTCATTATCAAAGCAGACTGTATTATTCTTTTGTATTTCTTTCAAAGTATTTATGTATCTTATCATGTTTCTTTTATTCTATAATCAATATAGTATCATAATATTATATAAATATTAATTTTTTCAATTGTAGAAATTGAAACTTAAATCAGAATTAAAATATTCATTTACTAGCCAGAAACAAGATTCGAGCTCTAAAAATAGTTTCTACCTATTTTTTAATTTTATTGACAATGTTCACATTTTTCATTCGAAGTTTTACCTAGTTTTAAGCCATTGATTCTATTGAGAGTTGAATTTACTATTTTTATTACATAGTAACTACTTTCCAAGCTATTGAAAATTGTTAGATTTCTACTACAGTAAGGATCAATAACATAATGTCCAATAGTTAAACATAAAATTTTAATTATATTTTTTATACAAATTTACTGCCTATGGGAATTTAAAGTATTGATTATATTTTCTTATCATTTTGAAAATATTGAAAGAAACATCTCTAACATCGTAGACCTACGTCGTTGATTAGCATTTAGGAGACCCAGTATTTGAGAGCAAAAATAAGGCGATGTTAAATACAATTTAAAAAAACACCTGTAATAACTGTATAAACGTTAAATAATGTAACAAAATTGGATAGAAGATGAATATTCATTATATAGATTAATTGACAGTGGTATTACATGCATAGGTAGATATTAAAAAAGAGCAAAAGTATCATAAATATTAGAATGATCAACATATAATATATTGCAGTAGATATTATTCACGGTTATCATAATTTGTATTTCAACAAATAGTTCACCTATTTTCAATTTTTCGTCCAATGAATATGTTCAACCAAATTCTTGAAAATCTATTATTTATTTTTAACAGGATTTTTATAGAAAATGAATCCTTTTATCGCATTTACTAAGCAAAGAGGGCTTTTAAAATTCCGATGTATAGACTATTTGAGTTTTATAACTAGAAAAGAAAAGAATTTTTATTTTTTATTTTATGTGGAATTCTAGAAGCCAAATTGGTTTGCCAGTTTTACGAAAAAAGCGTTCTTCTTTTTTACTTTTACGGCATGCATTTCTAGAAAAAAAAATAATAAAAGAATATATTTTTACATATTTTGATGAATAAATTTTCTATATTATGGTTCATATATATATATATATATTTAAATTGATGAAAATACCATTTTAATTTCTACATTACCAGATCGGCAAAGAAAATATTATATTAATATTATATTAAATATTATATTCCTATTTTGTCTATAAACATTTTCTCTTTTGGTTCGCAATGTAGTCTCATTGTGGACAAATAAAAAAATGAATAAATAACGAAATATCTAAAATTTCAAGAAATCAGAAGTACCTTTATAGTTTCGCGTTATTTAGCAATTCATTGTAATGACCAGGGCAACCGGGTAATCATTGATAATACTGCAATATTTGCAATAACAAAAAATTTACTTTTCAAACAATTGAAAATTCTATTCTTATGACTCATAGACGAAGCCAATCATTTTAACTAACATGTGAGTTTACAGTCATAAGAAAATTAATTACTTCCAGCGTGTGAATATAATTAAATGTCATAAAAAAATTCTTATCTTACCTTTTTTCTACCAATACACCTTTTATTTTATTGATTTGTATGTGAAAATTATTTCTATAGTTTACAGCTTATAGACAGTTTGTAGGTTATAGGTTTCTATCTTACCACGGGAACGTTTATTTTTATTTTTTTAAATTTGCAGTCAATTTTTAGTTATCTAACGTTAAAATATTACATATCAAAATAAATTGTCATATTTAGAAAATAGTGTATGTCAGTGTTTTCGCATTTGTTTACATAAAAATTATTAAAATTATTATATGATTATTACAGAAATAAAAGAATTTTGTGTATATAAATATAAATCATTACTTACGGACCACAATAATAAATGTATTTTTTCAACTAATATTAATAATATGATTTTATTAGTGCAAAATAGAACCTATAGTTTAGTTTAATGAAGCAAGATCCATCGATGTCATATATTTATATAAGAAAAATTTGTAAATAGCAAAGAAAATTTAATTTCAGTAATTTGTAGATGAAAATAAATAGAAGAAAAATTCATCTAGTAGTGAATCGATTCTATTCGGTGGGGATCCTAACTGTCTTGCGGTTACGGCGCATTACAAAGCGGTTCTTAACTAGCTTGACCGAGACCTCTACTGTATCGTTGAAACTCAAGTCAAAACTTTTATAAACTATATTTCGGTGATTTTATGTTGGAGTTCAGAAATACGACCCAGTACTAAACAAATTAAATGATCAATTTATATGATTTCAAACTAAATGAATTTTACGATGTAGATGGTTATATATTTAAATCAAGTAGTACCCTCGGATATGATATACCCTACATGAAAAATCCAAATTCTTTTAGAAAATTCATATATATCCGCGGAATTTATTGTATTTAATTGATTGACAACTGTCACAGAAGAATTGTTGCAGAGTACAAATGTGATTATCAAAAACAAATAGCAATTATTAGTGAAAGCGTCAAAATTGCTCAAGTTAGAGGTACCATATAGAGTCCAAATGCACGCCACTGTGCTCAGACATGATTGCTGTCGTCATCGTTGTGACATTTCTATGTATATATACACAGTCGAGCTATTAAACTGGCCAATGGCAATTAGCCGATGCGTATACGAAATTGCCGAGGCGAATATGGGTTCTTATCAGCCAAACGTAACGCATAATGCGATCGATACTCGCTATAATCAAAGGAATCTCTGAACAATAGATTGCATATAATAAGGATCTCTTCGTTTACTTTTATTCGAGGCCCATCGTCTCGGGATACATATAGTGATTGAGCACAGCCCATCTATGTATGACGAATAATTGTATTAATATTTGTGTATGATTAAACGCGCGCGCGCACACACACATACTACTCAAAATGTATGGTATTTATTCAGATAGACTCAAATTTAGTTGTTTTGAAAAAGATTACATGATCAAAAATCGACCAAAATAAATTTTTTCTCAAATTGAAGGTTATCTTTTGAATTGAAATCAAATAATAATACGACAGAAAGTATAAAAAAACTATACCTGCGTATAAAACTTCATTCTATGAAGTATTATTTAGTCACTAGAGACACTACAGTTCTTGAACACGCGCTACTCAATACCTTGTGACGTTATCTTGCTTTCAAAAAAAATTCTATTTTCGAAGAAACCGGACCGATCAAAAATTTTTGAAACTCTAAAAAAATTACGAATGTTTTCACAAAAGAAGTCTTTCAGTTTTGCTTAAATCAATGAAAAAACGGAGAGAACAGTGTGTATTGAGGGAAGGACAGTATATGCAAGGATATAATCCATTGTAAATATACTATTAAAATAAGACTCTTTTTTATAAGCGGTCTCATTAATTCATTGCCAGACCTCAACAGTGCAAATAATTTTGCGTTTAATCAGTACACGTCGGTGATACTATTGAATTAAAATATTTCATATTTATATTTTCAACCATTTTAATTATAGCTTTTCGTACTTCTGAATTCACTTCCAGCGGTTACGTAAGTTGAATAAGTTGAATGATGCACTATTAAAATTAAGTAAATTATCATTAAGCTAGTATTTTATAAAACTACAATAATATAATCTTCGAACTCAGTATTTAAATTTATTTATAAAACCACGAGGTTTTTGTTTTGTACCGAAGAATAGATCAAATATTTTATCCTATTAAATTTCCCTTAAATATAAGCACATTTTCTTTAAATTGCACGTAGATAGTGAAAAAATTGTCATATAATCTTTTTATTATAAGAATAAGATTTTAGTTAGCAAATCAATATTTACAGACTTGAAAAAATAAATAAATCAATGTACAGAAAGTCGTTAAAAATATAGACGTTTTCTCAATAGTATTATAATAAAATGAACTTCAAAATGTGATGTGGATGATTTTTGGTTGTCTCCGCAGACTACAATAAATTTTTAGCTCGAAAACTATGTTGCAGTAAGTCACAATTATGCTTTTGCATGTACATATTTTTATATTTCTTTTATAAATTTACTTATAATTATATTCATAAACACAAATTAATCGAAAATAACTTTATTTAAAACATTACTTCGATTTGAAAAGAGAACGATAATTTATCTCCAGACCAATACTTTTAATTTCATTCCTTTATTTCTCTTTAGAACAAGATTAACTTACCTATAGGAACGAGCTTCTGGTCAAAGAAAGTAAAAGTGCAGTTTCGATCGTTTCATTACGCGATCACCCACTCGCTTGAAATTCCCGACGAAATGAGAGGAATAAAAGAAAGACGAAAAAATGCGGTTCTTTACTCCTCCTATCCTTTCTTCTCGGCTACGGCCAATCGCGCACACATATATTGCTCCAGGACTAAATTATTTCTCCCACCTCACATCCCCACCCACCATCTACCGCTTGTCCATCCGTCGGATAAGCCAGAAACAAGAGTCAAATAGCAATAAACATACTTTTCGCGCGGGTACGACCGACATCGTGCTTGTTTGAGCAGAGAGTAGGGCAAAAACACCGAGCAGCGCGCAATCACCATCCCCCGCTGGTGGAAGCTCTGCTTGCCCCAGAGAAAATCCAACGAAAATCCAGTCTGAATTTCTGCTACCGCACGATCCATCGCTCCCGGGAACTCATCTCCGAGTACCGGCCGAAGAAGTTCGACTGGACTTAAAGAGACGGTGGCTCAGGCTTTCCCTCCCAGCATCTTTTCTCTTTCTCTTAATCTATTTCTCATACGATTTCTGCGGTTGGCGAATGAAAATTTCCATTTCTGCACGTTTACCATGTATACACGTATAAAAGATAGGGACTCGAGGATGCGAACGCGTAATCGAAGTATATAGGAGGAATGCAGAGGTGACCTAGAGAAATAGATAGCCCGGGGAAAATAGAGAATGATGAGTAGAATGGAGATGGAGATGGTAAAAAAGTGGACTAGAGAGAAATGAAGAAGACCGCAGATAGCAGGAAAGAGGAGTGATAGAGATGGAGGGAAAGGAAAACGAATGAGTGGATAGACATAGAGAAATAGATGAAGCGGGAGACGGAAGGGAGAGAGATAGGGACGAAGCCCGAGCATCCTGATGGATATAGGTAGAAATCGAAAGAGAGGAGATGGATTAGAACGCGGTTTATATGCTAGAGACCAAGATAAAATTAATGCTCGATTTTTCGAAAGAATTAGCGACCGAACACTCGCTGGCTCACCTTTTTTTGATTAAAGTCCACGTGTGCGAGATACCCGTGAAGAAAAATTGAATTTAAAAACGTTCGCCGATGTTCGCTCAAATTTAAAATGAAACTTTTATTTGCTGCGGTACAAAGATTACACCTCTAATCATTGAGTTTTATTTAAAACGTCACAGAGAAAATCCATTTCCTTTGAAATATCCATACCGATTTCAGAAACATCATAAAATAAATTTTAATTCCTCATTTCATTTAGCAGCTCATATTTCATTAATCAATGCTTTCGGTAAAAAATAATAAATTTATTAACATTTTCATTTATCGTTTACAGCAATAATTTAATATTAGGAAAAATTTAAACATTATTGATTAGCATATAGAATGATGAATAATGTATTAATATGCGATTGATATATATTACACAAATATGACAGAAATTTCAACCAACTGATAAATTATACTAGCATGTTTAATAAAACGAAAATGTTAACAATCATCGTATAAATCATACATGTTTATGCTTATTTTACTGCTACATTGCGTTTTTTTTTAAAAAGAGAAAAATTTTTGGTTCAGTTTGTAGTAAATTTTGTTACAAGTTGGGTTAGCAATTTTTACTCGTTGCTTTTTTGATATACTTATTGCTCTACAATAATTTTCTGTTCTATTATATTTTAATTATAATATTACTTATGATTTTCATATTTATAATAATCATAATATTATACAACTATTTAGACTAGAAATAGTTTTCGCATAATTATTTTGTTGCTTTGTTTAGCACATAATAATAATAATAATAATAATAATAATAATAATAATAATAATAATAATAATAATAATAATAATAATAATAATAATAATAATAATAATAATAATAATAATAACAATAATAATAATAAGAAGAAGAAGAAGAAGAAGAACTGGTTAATAATTTATAAAAGTCATGAATTCAGGGAATTATGGGATCCGATGCAATAAATTAACGATATAAGTTATATACTATTATACTACGATAATATTTATTGGAGACTGGCATAAAAACCTCCTCTTGAAGAGAGGAGGAAAAAGCCGTCTATTATGATAAATTTAAAATACTATCGATAAGCGTCAGTATACCTTAAATATAAGAACGAGCGCTCTTAAATATTAAATCTTACAAATTGATGGAGTACTCCTGCGCCATACAGTTTTAGCCGCGCTGCGAACACACTAATGCTCGTGAGGCTGGTAAGGTCAATGAGGGAGGAACGTTCCGCTGTATATTTTCCGCTGTATACGTTGCCCTGCGTCTTGGCCCCGGCGTCTCGGGAACAGGTTCAGCCCTTGCCAAGACGGCAGCCACTGGACACAAGTGCCACCGGGAACACCCTGGGAAATATGCACACGGCAGTATCTCCACGTGGCAAAGCCCCTGTCCCGCTGATGCTCCACGTGAATTTTTATGCACACAAATAGATACGCTTATACACGAACAGCAGAGCACACAAATACAATTATATACGCGACTCACAATTAACGAAGAGCACACATATAGGAAACCGTAATATAATATTTAGACGCTGCGCGACTTATACATACATTGCACAGAACACAATCAGTAAAAGAAAGTTAAACATGAATGGACGACACGAGAGATGCGCACAACACGATGAGTACAAGCTTAACCGACGGTAATATAAAACAATATAATTATTAACAGACTTAAGCTTAACAGACGGTAATATAAAGACATAATAAAATTTGATGTCGAGAGAAAGTTTGGACAGCGAACGGAGCTGATGCATTTTAGTTTCGAGCGCGCGTGCAGCTGCTGACCGTGTGCCCGAACATATTTAGTTCTATCTTCAATTATTAATATGTTATATTTTAATAGAAAAATATTTGTAAATCTAACTGTATGGTATTCCAAATACGGTGTATTAATTTTTTCTTAAAATCTTTCCATTATTATAATGAGACGTTAACATAACAACATAGAACCACAATTAATTTTATTTATGTCCATCAATTTCAGCTCCCTGGGTCATAGAAATCAGTAGTATTAACAGCTTTGGAACATCGTTTGGAAGTTATGCGAAACTGAGCTATTAATGAGAGCTTATAATTGAAAAAATTTGCTATTTTACTTTGTGATGTCCAATCAAGTTATCGTTAATTTGAATTTCTACTGTATCTGATATAATATAATTATTTGTTAATATAGAACGAGTCTGGCTCCCTCGGGATAGTATACGCAGTTTGTTACAGGATGACTTGAGAAGGACGAAATTATTCAAGAGCCTAATTTGAATCTGTTTAATTTTTCCTCAAACATAGTATGATACATAAACCCCTAGCAAAACTGCATTCTGTAAATATTGAGATTTATTTTTCATGGTTTATATCATTTTCCGTTGCAATTTGTAATAAATCAATAGAAATAGTATAATGATTTCGGATTACACAAATAATGGTTTAAAAATTGAATAAACAAACGCTTTTAATTTTTTTTTTATTAAATTAACTTTGGCATAGTCTAGCTCTTGTAAACTTCTTAATAAAATAATGGAATCACAATAGAAAATAAAATGTATTTAATTCGCAGCGGAGTTCGAACCTTTTCAGGAATGAGGCAGGACCATTGCTTAAACGGTTGATCTTTTACGTATTCTATCAAAGACTAAATCTAAAGTGGAAGCTCCGAATAAAGCTAGTACTTATCCGAATTCTATTATACGACTTGACGCCAAACAGTACAACGCGCTGAACTGATGCAGCAATATACTGAAACATTGCCGCTAAAAGCTGTCGCTATACACTTGTCTATATATAATACGGTCAAGCCACTGATCAATTATAAGAAACTCAATTACCTGTTATAGTAAACATCTTGTAATGATTGAAGTGCTTAACTATCTTATTATTTTTGTCTATATAATACACGAAATCGTTTATGATCGATATATATTCCTAGGCATTTATCATACCAAATCGCCAGTCATTTCGTCTAGCGCGCAGAGCGGTTTTTATTAATCCGATATATATATTACCAGGATCCTCGAACCAGTCTTCATCCAAAATATAATATCTTATTAATAATTCTATATGAAAGCATTAATGTACATAATATATAGATCAAAATAACACAATGTTAAATAAGAAATTTATTTAATCAATAAAATGTTTTATTTTAAAATATCAAATTTTTTCAATAGCCCATTACATATTCTTAAGAACCTTTATCGACACCTAACATAACTTGCTCCTTCAGCTAGTAATACTCGAGAAAGTATTAATACTCTTAAGGAACAATGGCAACGGATTCACATATGCTTGTCCGAACGTTTAAATGACTATTATAGGATTTATGAAGCATAATGTTTTAGATTTTACTACAAAAAATATTCAATTTAATAACTGCAATAAAGAACAAGATATCTCAAGTCATCACCGCATAGCCGACTATGAAGGTAGTGACAAATTGATCGTAGGTCACGATGGAGTTATCAAAGGTACAAGAGTACAATCGCTGCCATACAAAATAAAAGAGAACAAAGTATTTATAAAGTGTCTAAGTAATAATAATTTGATTAAAACATTTTCCTATCGAGTTATATGAAATACCTAAAAATTATAAAGAGCTTAAAAAATTGGTCGCATTTGCACATTTAAAAAAATGTTCTCGCTATGCAATTTACGACAATAAAGGAATATCATTAGATCTTGCAAAAGCATTTAATGGCATATTATTAATATGAAATAATTTTTTATATGAAAATTGTGATATCTAGTGTCAACCAGAAAATAATAATTTAGAATAATCAATAGTAGTCTATGATCAATTATTATACAATTAATGTTCGCTATTTACTTTAAAAATATTTCTAAATTTAGTATAGCCCAGTCAAGTCAGGTAAATGAAAACCTAATCAATAGCATAGCCAGTAGAGCTCTAAAAACTAAGTGTTACAGTAAATGCAAATTTACTGACTATAATATGGCCAGTCTAATTATCATACAAAATGAAGGTGATACTGAATTGAAAACATTTTTTATTATCCTTTTTGTATGAGCGCATCTAATTACTTAGGAATGCAGAGTTAATTGCACAATTAAAATTTTTAATATGGGCCTTTGCTTCCCAAACGGGATTGGTCGAAATGTCAACCAACAAATTTGTGGGACACTACACGTGACAGATTCTTCGATGTTACATACAGATATCGTTTTAAAAATGTCTAATTTCCACATTGAAATCTCCGCCATGAAAAGATTAATATTCGAAAAACAGAATCGCGTATTTTTTCTCATGCCCGCACCGAAAGTTCTAGTTTCTCTCAATTCGATGGCGAAAATGCATGAAACGCACCCTAGGAAAAATATGAAACCGGCGAAGTAACATATTTTTTAAAGTTTCTCATAGTCTACGAAACGGTTTAATTTGTAAAATGAGAGATTCACCAACCTAACCGAAGGCTCGGACTGTAACTAGATTCTTAAATATTAGCGTTTTTCCTCATTGGAATCGAAATTAAGAGGGGAAAGTGCTATTTGTAAATTAGAAGGAGCAAAATAAAGTAGTATATCTACGTCTCTATCTCTTGCATCATCTCTCTCTTTTTCTCTCTTTCTCTTCGTTCATAATAAGGAGCAAATATGTCTGGAAATATTGTGATATTATTCTCCCACATTAACTTTTTTTTACATGAAAAATACATTATTTAATTATGTTTTTTATAATTAATTAGTTTAAAACCAGTAGTATTATAAATAAAGTTTACTTACCTATTTAATTTAAATATTCTACAGATTTTTTTTACTAATTTGATTAATTATTTAATTAATTTAGTAGTTATCAGTGAGCTTCAATAAACATTCCTATACTTATAATAATAGGAAAATATAATCATTTTCGATGTAGTAACTATACATGCAAATAACAGACCAGCAGAAAATAATGGAGGACAAGCAGCTTGTGAAAATACCCTTTGTATTCAAAAAGGAGAAAAATAAAACAAATATTTCTAATTAATTATAATCTAGTTATCTTTATCCACTGCATTTAAACATTAATATATTTCCAGTTCCAGGAAATGTTGGACTTCATTTCATTTCATGAAATACTTTTCTTTTATTTTAATTAGTATAAATAAAATATACTGTTTTACTATTTGCTTTCATCAAGTAAATTATTCAAATATCGCGCCGATTTAGATTTAATTTTTTTTATATCATTCGCCCCATGAAAATTCTAAAAAATTTATTATAGATGCATGCAGCTCCTAAATAAAAATCTTAAATAAAGTCATAATATAGAGAACGAAAAATGAAATTATCGGAATATATTTCGATATGGTATCGATGCAATATAATTTATTAATAATTTTATTTTGTAACATAACATTTTATACTGTTAGTCGGCAGACGTGATTTTGAAACGATTTCATGTTAACAATTCACTCTAACCATTTAGGATACGTTATTGTGGTTGATCCGCAGTCATGTACTTGCCTGAAAACACAACTATGTAAATAATGTGTTTTATTGAAGCATATACGTACTTGGTGAAGAAAGTATTCTTGATTCTAAAATAAATAAAGAAAGTATTTAAATTTAATAGAAATATTTTGAAAACGTTTTATATTTAATAGATGGTACCTCATTTTTGTAACATTTGAGATAAGGGTCCACGCCTAGAATATATTTAAGCGCATCAAACACACGTCCTACTCGATACCTTTCCCCAGGAAAAATCCCAGTTCTTCGCAGTAATTCTCCTACATTATATGTGTTTAGCATTTGAAGTCCCAGCTCGAAGAATTCTGATGGATCAGAATCGATACAAGACCCATCCATATCATAAGATTCTTGCCAATATTGATTATGCTCTATACCCCTCAGGTAAGATGGCCATTTCTTTCTCAATTTGCTTATAATTGTGTTATTAGGAACATTATCAACGTATTTCAGAGGATTTCCAGCAGGATCTTTACAGAATGACATATAATGTCCATTTTCATCAAGAGGTATTAGTTCACGTACAATCCAACTCTTTGGATCTAATGATACCAATGGCCCTGCATGTTCATTCATATAAGACGATATCTCATCAGGAGACATAAATACTCTTTTTAATTGATTTTCAAGAGAAATATAGGCTGTTGTAGGAGGCACTTGAATGAATAAAAGTGCATTATAATCATAAACGACGCTGCAAATAGGAGAAATGTATAAATTTTATTATTTTTATAATTATATACATGTAACACCAAAAATAAAAACATAGCCATGACAAGGATCTGGATTTAAAGATCGGAAATTAAATTAATGTATTCAGTTCTAACTTCTTATTTTGAGTTTTTATAATTCCATAATTTATCATCTATTACCGGAAGTAACTTAGCTAAGCCTTCATTTTATCCGAACGTGCTATTAGCATTCATAAATTTTTTTAAATATCTTGTCTAAACTAACGAATATACTTATCAATCTTATAGTCTTTATCAGATGATATCATTGTTACGAAACGGCAAGATATGATATATTATTTTTAAAATGTATAGAATATATACATTCTTGCGTTATTAAATAATCGCTGAATAGATATAGTATACGCTAGTAATAATTACAAAAATAAAATACTGTGTTTACTTTAATGTAAGTGTAAAAAAAGATATCGAACCATACTTACTTATCTTCAACTCAACAATACAACTATATATAAGAAACCCCTATTACACTCAACGTTACATATAATGCATCAACTTAATATTAATAAAGACTGATAAGTGTCATCGAACTCACTCGACTTTAACATTAAACTAACATTATTGTAATTTCTTAAAATATGAATTTTTCGAGATGAATTTTTCGAGATTCTATATTTATTTTCAATCCTTTGTTCCACAAATTTACAAATTTCAACATCGAAGGTATGCAATAAATCAAGTAAATTGCGCAATCCTACTTTGCAAAGTTTACTCATAATTGTATATTTTCTGTTTCAAATAACGACTCGTTTACCCGATATTATATTTGTCACAATCCTTATATTTAATTTATAAGCTACTTCAGGTTTAAAATATTGATCATCATTCTTTTAACAATTGTTGAAGGAATTAGTTAAGCTATTATTATTTTTGAAGTAAACTTGAATCTTTGAATGTTTTTGTCTTGAAACTTGAATGTTTTTTAAACTTATTTTTTATTCTTTCCGATAAACCTTTTGCATATGTTAACACTAGATGTAAAAATTCATATATTTTGTATAATCTGTAACAAAAGTGTCCGTGATTGTGGAAATGAAAATTGTTTGAAAATCATTTCAAAATCACGAAAGCAATAATCGATTTGAGTAAAAAAAATGATTAGGCACGGTTTTTTTGTGATATTCAATATCTTTTTCATATACTGGTGATAGTCGCGTTCCAGTTGAATAATACTCCCCTTTTGAGTTATGCATGCAAGTTTATTTGTTGTATTTGCTGCATTGTTAACTATCTGTGAGATTCATAAGTAGAACTTTCTGTTTGCAACAATATTGGGAAAAAGAATATTACCAAAACTATGCAGAATTTTTATCCAATATTATTATAATATTGCAAAAATACTATTGTGTTTCAAAATCATTCTAAATGAGTCAAATGCAACCTTCAAAATATGAATACTTTCTACTATAGGAAACAGACCAGATATAAATTTATAAATACTTATATATACTAAAAAATGGATTTGTTGCCACTTGCGCAAGACAACTTCCTATTTATGTCACTTTTATATCACAATGGTATACAATACTATTTTGAACACTTACCTCGTTCTATCGGAATAGGAAATAACTACAATAGAGCATAGTATAATATATTTTAACATTTTGTTTATATATTAAATATCCTTTAATGCTGAACAATTTAATTGATTATTGCGTATATTAAACTCTAGTAAGAGGTAAAATATTTCATTATAACAATTATTCTTCAATATATATTGATATATTTCGTGCTTTGTAATTAATCCTAATAATCATAATAATCATAAAAATAATCATCTATACCAATTCTTCTATAAATTGAAGAAAAAAATTAACTGTAACAATAGAAAACTATTAGCAACCCGAAAATTCTCGAACTGTTTGACATTTTTTGTAAAAGATGTAGAAGCGGACAACTATGATACTATTCTAAAGAATTTATTACAATTAAATAAAGAAAAGATAAAACTTCATTTGTTGGAGATGTATCCGTATTATATTCACTTCTATAAAATTGGTAATTTATTATACTAGGAATCCATGAAATAAACTAGTCATACATTATGTTCTACAATACACAATTCAATATCAGAAATGTGCTTTTTGAGGATTGAAAAATAAAACAGATAATTTACGTACAATTTTACAAAAAAATTATTACAGCATGTTTTTAAATAAACTATTCAACGAAGAATAAATGAAATAAAAATGCAGCGACATTGATGTATTTTTCAAAGATCATGAACTTCAATATCTATAAATCAAAGTATCTATTATTTATACAAAACGTATTGTTGGTGTTGGTTGTAAAATAAAATTGTTATGCTAATTGTTATTGAAATCGAATCTGCTCAAATTTTTATCCTGCTTGAAGTGAGACAGAGTCAAAACGATATATCCAGACGAATGTGCATTCATCTCTCAATGACGAACTTTTAGTCGGTATGATGAAACAGGTTCTTATCGTCGGAGACCTATTGAGGGTTGACATAGAATTATCATGATGCAAAAGTATCGGAACATACTTAATGAAACCATGCGCAATCGAAGATAAGTTGCGCGACAAATTATGAATCATGTTTTACCAGGGGTTAGAGAATAAGGAGAAGCCTTATTTATAAAGCCTTATTTATAATTCTATAACCCCTAAATAAATTAGGGGTTAGAGAATAAGGAGAAGCCTTCACGAAAGGGGTTTGAAATTACGAATTCGTTTTTGAGTGCCTAATTTAGAACGAGTTCACCAACGTGCTCGTCTAAACTACGCTCGTACTTATCGACATTAAAAACAGAGAGAGAGAGAGAGAGAGAGAGAGAGAGAGAGTGGAGACATGTGATTTTTATAGATGAATCTGGTTTTCATCTTTACCGAAACGATGCTAGATTTCGAATTTGGCAACGTAGACAACAATATTGTGCACCAAATCACTTTTATCCAACTCCAACGTTTAGTGGAGGATCACTTACTGTATGGGATAGAAAATAAATGAACCATCCATCAGATTTAGTGATTATCCCACTCTCAGAACTAACAGCGAGGTATTATATAAACGATGTTTTACGTCCTGAAGTAATTCCAATACAGCGGTAAATGAGTCGTAATTTAATCTTGATGCAGGATAATGCACGCCCCCATACTGCAAGGATAAATCGTACTTACTTGAAAGAAAAAAACTAGGTATCGTCTTATTTTACTAATACCCTGGATCTTAACTTCATAAAGCATGTAACGGACATGATTAGTAGGCGATTACGCAAGTTAGAGAGACCTTCTGCTGAACTCTAAGAGCTCGAGATAATTTTGACTAAAATGAAACATGAGATACGTCAAGAATCAATTAAAGTATGCTGATAATATGTAAGAATGGTTAGGAGAGGTAATTCATCAACAAAATGTCAATACTCGGTACCAAAGAGCTTGTCTCATAGGGTTTGGTTAAAAAATACTGCAGAGATGATGATCCACGGGGTCTCTAATATAAAAAACGATTATTGTATATAATAGTGAAATACACAATGATGCAGAAATCCGACCAACACTATTAGCACCAGTATTTTGGTAGCATAAACAGATGGACGTTAAATACAATTTTAAAAAACTATTCAGGATATGTAGATTAAAAATAAAGTACATATTAGAAAAATTTTTAATTAAATTTAACTTTTTGTAGATACTGTTATATAATTTTTCCTCTTTAATGATATTTTTTCAATAGAAATTAAAAAAAAATTTTTACATGATTAGCTGGAATATGTAAAGAACATGACTAATTTAAGTATACGCACATGCTGTTTCTAAACAAAAAAAAATACATGACCAGGATGAATAAAATTAAGGAAGTCTCTTTTGTCAGTTATTGAGATCCATTTCATTTCATGGATTAGTTTCATTTTACTTTAAAAATTTAAATAAAAATAAATTTTTACTTAGTATTTAATGGAAAGGCGAAAGTATCACGTCGTTTTCGATTTCTTTCTTTTTATGTAATTTTCTCTATGAAAAATTATACAGAATTTATTTACAGATATATGTCATTTTTACATAAAAAATTTAAATAAATCCATAATATTATTTTACGAATCAATAAAATTGTAGAAAAACATTTATTAAGTTATTCATGCAATATAATTTATAAAAATAATTTTATTTGCTTAAATGAAATTTTATATTTTTAATCTGCAGGCATAATTTCTCAAACGATTTCTTATTCTAAGTATTCATTCAGCCCATTTAGGATACGTTATTGTAGTTGTTCCACACTCATGTGGTTGGCTAGAAACACAGCTTTCTATATGATGGGTTTTATTAAAGCATAAATAAACATTGTGAAGAAAATAATCATTCTGAAATAAATATAAATCATATGTAAAATCTAATAAAAAAAATTTCAAAACGTTTTATCGTTAATAAATTGTACCTCTGCTTTGTAACATCTTAGGTAAGGCATTACTCCTAGAGCATATGTAAGCGCATCAAGGACACGGCCTACTCGATACCTTTCCCCAGGAAAAATCCCAGTTCTTCGTAGTGATTCTCCTATATTATAGGCATTCAACATTTGAAGTCCTAAGTCAAAGTATTCTGATGGATCAGGATCGATACAAGATCCATCCATATCGTAGGCTTCTTGCCAATATTTATTATGCTCTACATACTTTTTAAAAGATGGCCATTTACTTCTCAATTTGTTTAGAATTGTATTATTAGGAACCTTTCGACTATATGTCAGACTTGTCCCACGACCATCATTACAGTAATCTAAAGAAATTCCGCTATGATCAACAGCTACTAGTTCATTTACAATCCAACTTTTCGGATCTAATGATATCAATGGCTGTGCATGCTCACTCATATAAGACGATATCTCATCAGAGGACCAAGATTCTCCTTTTAATTCATTTTCAAGAGAAATATATGCAGTTGTAGGTGGTACTTGATTAAATAACAGTCCGTAATAATCATGAACTACACTGAAAATAACTCAAATTTAAGTCATTATTGTTATTATATAATTATATACATGTAACATTAGGGAAAAAACAGATATCGTAGATCATATTAGGATGTCTTTTTAAAATCTCAAATAAAATTAATGTGTTTAACACTAATTTACTATGCTAAATAATTTAATTGTACTTTTGTCGACTGCTTCTATACAAATTAATAAATATTTTTTCATTGGTCTTACAGTCCAATCAAATCAATCGAAAACAATACGCAATAATATCAATACATATCTGCATTAACATTAATACATCAATACATAAAAATAATAAAAATTAAAATTAAAATTAAATTAAAAATTATAATGACAGTCAGACTGTCCTTATTTACAGTCACCCCCGTAGACTAATCTGAAAATAAAATATTAACTGAAAAAAAAATATTTTTTTTGTTAGTAAAGTGCAGTCTGACTGTCCCCAACACCCTTACCTAATTGATTATAATTTTTAATTTAATTTTAATTTTTATTTTTATTATTTTTGTGTATTGATGTATTAATGTTAATGTAGATATGTATTGATATTGTTACGTATTGTTTTCGATTGATTTGATTGGACTGTAAGACCAATGAAAAAATATTTATTAATTACTATGCTAAATGTTTATTACGCTTTTTCATATATCTTGTTTAAAACTCACATACCGTAAAACATTTTTCCTTATTTAAAAAATAACATAATTATTATCTTAAGATAATATAGATAATAAATATGTATAAATATTGCAATTCTAAAGAATTATGCAATATACTTATTATAAGTTTTTATTCCAAAATTGTAGATATTTCTCATTTAATATAATTATAATTATATAAGTATATTTAATATAGGTATCACGATACAAATTTCTTGATTAGCTTCATTATTTATTAATCAATCATAATGTACATTGATATTTATGAAATGTAATTAAGTATATAAAATATAATTTGTACATAAGGAAAAAAATTTAAGAATGGGAAATCAATAACAAAAGTGCGTAAAATTTGTGACAATGAAAAAATATCTAAAATACATTATTCATTTCAAAATGACGAAGGCAAACGAGAAAAATTACGGATCGATAACTTATGTTTTTGAATACATTTTTTATATTTCCGTGATATTCTATTTATAGCAGGGTAATACTGTCCTCGTTATGTATGTGTGAAAGTTTACTTATGTAATTTACTATATCGGTATCTATCTGTGAACTTGAAAAGCGTGACTGAATATTGGGAGACTATTACCGCAATCATGCAGAATTTATATTCAATATTACAATATTACAGAAATTCTGCTGCGGTATGAGATGTATTAGTTTCAATTATATATACATATATGGTTCTATACGATGCCTTTTTATATTAACATTTCGAATGGAAATAATAAATTTTGAAATATATGTTTCAAAACCATTGAATATGGGTCGGATATAATACGATAAGTATAAATATTTCTACGTATAGGAGACGGATCAGATATAAGTTATAAATATTTATATATACTACCAAAACCAAATGTTAAAGTGCCGAGTTGAAAGCCCACTATGAGCCAGAACTAAAAAATATCGCGTTTGGAAAAATCAAAAATAAAAAAAATGCTCAATGCACTCTACGATTCCAAGATTATCATTCATCAGGAATTCGTTTCATCTGGCAAAACGGTTAATGTTGTATATTATCTTGATGCTATGAAGTAGTTAATATCCATAAAGTAGAAGCTGACATTTGTTACATGATAATACGCCATCTTATTGTTCGACATTGGTGATTGATTTTTTTTATCAAAAACGGAATTCTCATGGTGAATTACTCGCCGTATTCACTTGATATGTCACCTTGTGACTTCTGCTTATTCGATAATTTGCATTTGACGATAAAAGGAAAGCCTTACAGGCATATTGAGGATATTCGAAAGGTAACAACCGCCATTTTGAAGATGATTTCGGTCAACGACATGAAAAAGTCATTTGACATGCTATTCGAATGCACTAAACTTTGTATTAACTCGAAAGCATTACGTTGAAAAAATAATTTTTTGTCTTTTTTTTTTAAAGTTTTGGGACTTTTGAAACAGATATTGTATATTTTAGTATAACATTTTTACATATTGTTGCAGTAATGTCGAAAAATTATTGCAATTTTTCATGCTACTTGTGTATAATGATAATTTTTAAAATATTTACAAACTAAGATTAGTTTAATAACATTTCGATACTTACCCAGCTGCATCGGAATAAAAAATAACTACAATAGAAATTAGTATAATATATTTTAACATTTTTTGTATATATGAAATATCTTGTAATGATGAATAATATAATTGATGAATGCGCATGTGAAATTCTAGTAATAGATAAAATATTTTTTATATCAATTATTCTTCAATATATATATCGATATATTTCGTGATTTGTAATTAGATCACATAGATTAATTCTTCTAGAAATTGGAGAAAAAATTAACTATTCAATGGAAAACTATGAGCAATTAAAAAACCCTCGAACTAATTGACCTTTCTTCGTAAAAGATGAAGAAGCGAACTACTATGATATTATTCTGAAGAATTTATTACAATTATATAAAGAAAAGATAAGAATTCATTTGTTCGAAATGTATTTATAAGTGTCTGATAATTTATATATTATTGGTGTTGTTATTAATTTGAAAACCTTGAAAATTTATTATGCTATCGTACACGATTTACTATAATGCCGATTATAATATTGGCACTATATTTTTTTAAATTATAAAAATAAAATATGTGTACATTTTCATAAAATTGCAATCGTTAAAAATCAAATTATCTATTATTTATATGAAACATTTATAAGATATTCTGAAATATATTGCTAAATAAATGCCGTATATAATGAAATCATAGGTGACACAAGTAATGCATTGAATGAAGAGACAGAAGTGCAGAATAGATCGACAGCGAATCTACGCAAAAGCAATAGTTTAAAGAGTATTGAGTACATCACTAAGTGAAATTGAGTGCAGAATTGAATAACTTTATTAAGTTTGATGCCATTCGTTGTGAGAATGAGTGAAGTTCGCTTTCTCAAGAAACAGAACCATAGTTAAATCTTTACCTACGAACATAAGTAAATACGGCCAGTGCAGCTCAATTAAATTATCGAGACCTATCGACTACCGTCAACATTCATAGACACGAAATGTGCTGAGAGTATGATACTCAAGTACTATATTAGCTTAGTTGTGAGAGCTATAAAGATTATTTATTTAAAATTGGTTTAAAAAACGTTAAAAATAAACCTGAAACATGAGAATATAAGTTGAGTTAAATTCAGGAAACAATAAATATCAATAGTGTTTTTCTCAAAACTACTTTTTTAACTGTCTAGCTACATAACTCGAACTAAAATTCAGCGATCAATCTAAAAGTAAATTCAAAATTAGTGTATCCATGGACATACATAGTAGTGATCTTTAGATATATTACATATTATTTGGTCATAAATAATGTTATAAAAATCTTATTCAGGATATTGTGATTAATATAGCGATCGATAAATATTTAGGTTATTGCTGATCTTTATGTTAGTCCTGCATTGAAGCAACTAGGTTTTCAGCGATATATCTGTCCAACCACTATTGTCACCTAAATGATATCAAAAAAATATTTTTTGTAGATTAATTTTACATATTAATAAAAATCACTTTTTTGATAATTTCAAACGGATTCTTCAAATATGTCAAAATTTACTATTTTTTCACTGCTGCAGTCATGAAGTCACTTCAGAACATATAACATGAAAATCATTTTACTTATGATAATTCATTAATGCTTAATTCATAAAAATGTAAATATTTCTCTTATTCCTAGTTCCATGTGTCGCAAGCGATCATTGTTATAACGCCTTTTTCTTCTATTAGCATAAACTTGATAGTTGCTTAAACTATCAGTTCTAGAATATTCTTCAGTACTTTTTTATGCGAAAAATATATGACAAAATTATAAAAATATCTCAGAATCTAATATATATATCAATCCTGGGATAATTGAATATCATTGAAATGACTGTTGGTAACATCGTTTTTTAGCCTTCGAAAACTCATAAATAATTGAACTGTTATACGTGCCTTATGTAATAAATACGTATACAGTTCGTAGAGTATGGCTTTAAAACTATACTAAATGTATCTCGTCTGTGTCTACAATTACATAACAAAAAATTTACGAAAAAAATTAAATTTGATTTTTGAGCGGGCAAAGTACAAAACTCCTTTAGTCGTACGCTAATTGATAGTTCATGATAATTTAATTAATCACGATACAATTTTTTATTACATTGTTATATATTTTTACATTTTTTAAATAAATATCAACGTTTATCAAAATAAATATCAAGTACAAATTTCAAGATCTAGAAAGGACTATAGCATTTAATTATGTCATTAAATTTTACAGATATAATAATATATTAATACTATGCACTATATATGCGCATTGAGAAAAGAACTTTCAGATTAATAAAAATATTTAAAATAATGATAAAAACATTTACCTGCATATGGGGGAATGTAGTATACAATTTATATAAAAATATGATAAGAATTTGTTTCTTTCAAATAAAATATACGTGTTCTAATAGTTGACGAATAAATTGTCATACATTATTTCCTATCTGAAAATGTGAGCAAATTTGAATATTATATATTCTTTTATGAAAAATATAAGTGCAGATTTCATTAAATATCTTATATTTTTTAGAAATGTCCAAGAAAATTCATTAATAATTTTATAAATTAATTTATTATGAATAACTTCTTTTTACAAAATAATTGTATTTATTTTTTTTACTATTATTTAATAATGCTTTATTTGTGTTCCACATAATAATGCTAATCAGTCACGGAGATCTACGATGTGCTCGTAAATAAAGAATACGTAAATTTTTACAGCGGTGCTTGTGTTAATTGGCTGAAACCTGGGACTTGAACTCGGATCAGCGAAGTATTAGCACTTCGCTGGAGTGATGGAACTATCTTAAGTCTTTTATTTATTTTTTAGTCTATTGAGTTTCTGTTTTATTGGAATTATTTAGTTATTTCGCGATGTTAAGACAGACACTGAAGAATTTTAAAAAATCACACTAAAACTATTAGAATTGCTTTTATATCAAATTTATGACTAACTCAATTAGAAAAGCAATTACAATTTTTTTGAACATACTATATATAGTTTTTACAATTTATGAAAAGCACAATTTGAAATATTGTGATAATATGATTGATTAATGGCTAGAAATTGAATTCCATGTTTTTAATTTTTAAATCGTCAAATAAAATATGAAGTCAGTCAGTCAAGTAAGAGTGTGGTCGACTTTACTGACAGGTATTGAAAGATTTCGCTCTAATTGCTCCGCAAGCCGAAAGAGAAAAGTTTTGTCCTGGACGCATTGTCAACAAAAATTCAGTTTTCGTTGATCTTTTGAAAGAGATTCATGTTAAATACCATGAGTGCTAAGTAGGCGTCTCGCTACGAAGCTGTGTTGACCCGAAAGATCCCAAAATATTGTAATGAGCAGCTGCTAAATATATGAGGAATTGGAAGGCATTTATACAGAAGTGGGTACAGCGATGTAAAGTGGCTAAAAATGTCGACGATTTATCAGAACGTGGCCCGATAGGAAATGTGGACAAAAAAATGATGAAGGAATAGTGAATATGTTTTCGCGGAATCCTGCTTTAACACTGCGGCAAGGACAAGCAAAATTAATTGCAAAAGATTTAGTTATATCCTACGAAACTATTCGAACCCATCTTCGTACTCATGAGCTGAAATGGTACAACACAATGAAGATATCAACACAAAGCGAATCGCCTGGGCGCATGCAAATATTGATAGAGGTTTTGAAAATTTCATTTTTACTGATGAATGTTTTATATGGGCACGTTGTGTCCTTGAGCGAGCCTGGCTAACTACCAATAGGCTTGTTCAACAGATCGTAAAACACGTAATAAACGTAAATCTGTGCACTTTGCACGTCTTTTTTACAATCTACATAATAACATAAATACCGAGAAAATGATAAAAATCTCTAAAAAGGCTTTACGAATGCCAAACGATGGTTGATCAGAATAAATAAAAATTGAATGTGGAGGAGGACAGCGATCCTAAACACTGCAACAAGCTCTGTACTCAGTGGAAGACTCAATCTGGCATCGTTACATTGGATTGGCCGTCGCAGTCGCCCGATGCAAACACTATTAAAAATACTTAGACATTTATTAAACAGAAGCTTTGTGGAATACAACATACTCTTTGAAGCAGTTGTCTTACCAAATTCTTCGGATATGAAGATCGTTGTCACTAGAATACGCTGTCAAATTAGTAGAAAGCATGTCTCGGAAATTCCAGGCAATTATCGATGCTGGCCGTGACTGAACACATTATTGACCAAATTGCATCACCTTCTGTAATATGCAGAATGAATATATAAGTCTATGATATATTCTAGTATATTCTAAGTATATGAAAGTTTCATCAAATAAATTTTTTTATAAATTAAAACAACCACACTCTTACTTGACATACAGTAATAATCACTATTTTGAATATGGAAAATTTTTTCTTTCATCAAAATCTCTATCGTTCTAGAAAATCCAAAACGACTTTCCTGTATTGCAATTTAAATATACAAGAGGGGTCTAAAAACGATAAATTCGTCATAACTTCTTTATTTATTAATTTTTTTAGATCAAATATTGATCATCTTCAAAGTATTCTTCATTGATCACGCACTTCTACAAACGATGGCTCAATTATTCAAAACATTTTTTAAATTCATTTATTTGTTTTTTCATCAGCCCTTCCTGCGCTTTTTGATTTACATTTTGCACAGTGATAAAACGCTTTCCTCATACGTCCTTTTAAAGTGTGGGGAAGAAAAAGAAATCACAGGTTGCCCGATCCGGTGATTAGTGGGAGTAAACGACAGCTGTTATACTGTTTTTGTTTAACACTGCCTTATTGCGAGAGGAGTGTATCGGTGCCTGTGAGAAGGCGAGGAACAAATTTAGCTGGAACTCTTTCTGTTTGGGGTAAGTCGTGCAAGGGAGAAAGGATATAAAACAGTATATAGAACAATAATTTTCAATATTATCAATACAAATCTCACTTTATTACAATGTCAAAAAAAATACTATCAGGTATGTGAATAAGTCTTTCCCTTTTTTTTCAAATTTTGAGCCTTTATTGTGAAAAAATTGGTTACAAAGAATTATTGAAAGTATTGGCTCATCGCTAGCTACAAACTTTTTCCCATCTTTCTGGCAACATACGAATCCCGTTGCGAAAAAAATTCGACCGGTTTGGCCTCTATCCATATCCACCCATTTTTTGGCTTCCTCGTAGGAATGAAGTGCTGGTCAGCCAGGCCATGCGTCATCGATCTGAAGAGATGGTAATCAGACGGAGCAACGTCTGGACTATACGCGGTGGGGTAGGACTTCCCATTTGACCGTTTCTAGTATGTTTTCACGTGCAACATGTGGGCAAATTTGCAAAATAACTTTGTTGTGCCTGTCGGAGTATTGTGGCCTTTTTCTCGCAGTCCGCTCAAACGACAATTGTCTGATAGACTCGCCTTGATCCTTTCTTCGGTTCAGAAGCTCATAGTAAACCACACCTAGTGGTCCCACCATATACAGGCATGGCTTGGGCCAGAATATTTGGCTTGGCCGTGATGATGATGCATGCCGGGTAGTCCCCTGATTTTCTTCGCTTCGGATTATCGTAACTATCCACTTTTCATCGCCAGTCACGATACGATGCAGAAAACCCTTTCTTTTATGTCGCTGAACGCTGTCGCAAGTGAAAAAACGCCGTCGACGTCTCTCAGCTTCAGTTCGTACGGCACCCATTTCCTTGTTTTGGACATTCCCATGGCTTTCAAACGCTTGGAAATGGTTGTTCGGTCAACTCCCAATGCTTCAGCAAGTTCTTCTTGCGTTTGACAAGAATCTTCTCAAGCAAAGTCGCCAATTCCGATCTTCAAAGATTTGCGGCCGCCCGGACCTCCTTGCTTCCACGTGAAATCCCGCTTTTGAGCGTCGAAACATCCGCGAACACTTGAATCATCGACACAACCTTCTCCATAAGCCTCCTGAAGCAATCGATGCCTGCCGATTTCTTCAAATTGAACCAATAAAGTGAAACTTCCCGCAAATGACCTCAAATTTCGACATTTTCAGATATCAAAAATTTATGATGCGAAAAAATTTTAACTAATGGTTAGTATGGAATTGTTGACATAAATAAGCGACATATGTAACCGCACAGTATTGGTGGCGCCATCTCTTACAAAAAACGAAAGACTTGAACATAATTTAAACGTTTTAATATTAAATGATATATTAAGTCTACGCGGTCTGACCGCTAGGACGTTCAAATTCGAAGTGTCCTCTCTCCGCTGACCTGCTCGTTCCCTTTTCTCCCGTGCGGGGCGGGGCGGGGGAGAGGGTGTGCTCCCCTCTACCTAAGCATCAACGGGCCAAACAGTCTTCTGCAGAACATTGTACACTATCAACAATTGCCCGTTCCCTCGCATACCTCCCACCTCGCCGTGCCTAGCCGACAAGGTGCCACTCCCTGCCGCCATAGAGCGACCTCATTTCGTAGGCGGGTCATAACGCCTCGAGAAAGTTCTGATCGTCCGTTCGGAGGCCGTACGGTCTCGGACATCAGTGAGGTTTCTTGAGCGAAGGCTGCGAGCACGGCTCAATGGAGCACATGCGTCGCGGTGGCGCAGAGTAGGAGGAGAAGGTGTGCATTAATGTTCTGCATTAGAACCGTTTACGATGTGAACTGGGAACACTAATGCATTTGAATTTTCTTGTCCTTTTTTTTACGACTAACATCCTGCATTGCACCCGCAAAGGTTGGGACAGACGTTGGAACGCGCACTTACTGCTACACATCGGTTCGAAAATTCTCATGTTTTTACAATTATGTGAGACATTTCGGTCGTTATAAATCGCCAACTAAGTCGCGGGCCGACGCAGGCCATTTTTAAACGCATACTGCTACATCTCAATTGCCACGCATGTGGACAGATTGAGGATCCACGGTTCCCCTTTTAATTTCCAATAAGGTCCTCTACAATACAATAATCCGACGTGTGGTTGTTTATTTTCTTTTCCATTGCAAAGCACGTACATGCTCGTCTGAGCTTCGATGCGTTCGAACATATACACAAATACGGAATCATACACATATATTTATATTTATTTATCCATACGTATCCATACACATACACATATACACATGTACAACTATACACGCTTTTATATACATACATACGATGTATTTACAATGTGTATCTCTCCTAGACAATTGTAAAACGTAGAGAACGCGAACACTTTCCATGTACAAATCTTCGGATAAAATCCTCTGAACTGAACTGCATGATATTCTACTTATTTTACTGAATTGATCAATTTTTCGCTGACGATCTTCACGTACGAGAACATTAACTTTTTCTCAACAAGACATTACCTCAACGTCTTCGTAACTTCTATACATTGCAAGATGTCCTGAACAGGATTGGTCTTCAACTGAAATGATTTTGATCTTCTGTTGGTCTTCAACTGACATTTTCATTACATTCACAGAGACAGAAGTTGATGCACTAACTCAGCCGGCGTTTCCTTAGTGAACATCTCTACTACAGCTCCATTCTTTTGAATCCCCTCTTGTTCATTGATAGCAAATACAGTGATAATTTTTAAAATCTGGAACTCTGAAATTTTTGCCAAAATATTTACTATATTAATCTGTTCAATTAAGTAAGTCGGTCCACGTATATACAACATGTGTAAATTGTAATATTACGTAAGATTCCGGTTATTTTCTCCACTCGCTGATTGTATGTTTTTTATGACTCGCGGTTTATTTGATAAATAATATATAAGTATCATAATTTGTAGAATTCTTTCCATTTCAATACTCCTGTGCCGAAATATATAGGATATCATGCAATCAATATTAAGAAAAAAGCTCAAAAATGTGCTAGTTAAAAACTCAAAAATGGATATTATATAAAATAATGGAGTATGTGAATTTATACATGAATTAATCATAAGAATTTTACATAATAAACATATATATATATTTGTTGAATATTATAAATTATTGAAATTATGAAGATATTAACTAATAATAAAAATGTAACTAATGATATACGTATGTTTGATACTTCTTTATTATGAGATATAGTGTCCAAATTCTAACCATCTTATTCGCATTACGTATTGCTTATGCACTGTACTTGTATTGAAATATTATTTCTTGTGTATTTGCATCCGAGAGTCTACATCTGAATTAACCCGTTATTTGTTATCTATCATTATATGCAGTTATGTTTGAATAATAACTCTGATTTTTTCATTAATGTGATTTGTATAATAAAATTCTTTCCTTATGAAATTATCGAAGTGACTTCAACTTTGATTTAAGTTTAGCTTAATTTAAATGTTTCATCAAGTGTACAGTGAATCTTCAATCTGTTTCATAAACATCAAATGATAAATCTGTTAAGAATAAGTTAAGACATGGATAATTTCAGAAAAAAGTCATACTAATTAATACAAGAAAAACAAAAGCCTATATTTTTGTTGAAAAGTATAATTCGAGTTCTTCGTTAAATATTTGCAATGAAATAAAAATATCCGACAATTCACCAACAATGATAAAGCATTAAATAAGATTTTTTAGATCACTGATATTAGTCAATAATTAACTGTACAACACTTATTTATATAAAAGAGCAATTTTTAAGAAAATTAAATAAAATCTAACTAAATATTATCTAAATCGAAGCAAATGAATTTTACTCAATAGAACTGATTAGAGATTAATATAATGTATTTTATTTGAAAAAATTTTTTGTATAGCACCATTCTTCTCTATTCATAAAATGCTATTTATGAACCGTCTTCTTCTGTAACCATTTATTAAAGGTCTATTGGGTAAACGATTTCGCTATTTCCACAGCGATCAGGTATATCATAAGTGCAGTGACTTAAATGGTGTGTTTTATTAAAGCATATGTGAACTTCATTAAGAAAAAAGTCACTCCCATCCTAAAATATATAAAAACACTCATATTAAAATTTGTATCGAAAATTTTTGAAACATGCCTCAATTTTACAAAATATTACCTCAGACTGGAAACAATTAAAGTAAGGACGTGTTCCCAAGGCATTTTCAAGCACATTGGCCACACGTTCTACATTATATCTTCCGCCTGGTAAAATTCCATTTCTTGTTAGTGGTATTTCCAGCTTGAACGTATTTCTCAGTTCAAGAGCCACCTCAAAATATCTTGATGGACTGCCTATACAGGATCCATATATATCGTACGATGATTCCCAAATTTGAGAATCGCGTACATTCATATAAATAGATGGCCAATATATTGCCAAATCATTTAGGATACTATTGTTCGGGATGCCATTACGATAAAGCATAGGATTTCCTCTACAATCTTTACAGTTTCTGAGAAAGTCGCCATTTCTATTAACAGGTATTAATACAAATAAAATCCAAGTTCTTGGATCTAAAGATACGAATGGCCCTGCATGCGCACTTAAATAAGCCTCTACCTCATTAGAGGATAGCCCTGATTGTTGTAACTCATCTTTAAGAATACGATAGGCGGTTCTAGGTGGTTGTAGAATTAATACAAGTCCATGATAATCGAGTACCGTACTAAAAAGTGTATATATATATATATATATATATATATATATATAAATAAATAAATAAATATATATATATATATATATATATATTATTTTTTAAATTATATAAATAGCATTTATAAAATTAAAGCATCACCATAACAATAATATCAATTAAAATATTCAGATTCTCTGAACTCAAATATTTCAGCTTGAAAAATTGATACATAGAAGCATTCTTATAAATTAAACCAATTCTTGAAATTAATGATGGCTTGCCAGTTATTGATTTTCGTATTAGTATCTGATCTAAATAAAAATTCTTTATTATGCACCAACTGTTTCGAACGACAGCTGACAATAAGACACAAACAATACTTATCCTTTATTAATTTCTAATATGATATTAAAAATAAATCATAAAATATAGTTGAATAAAAAAAAATTAAAAATACTTAATCATTTCATGATATCGTAATAAGAGTTATGGACTAAAATCATTCTATATATATAGGGTTGTACATATTGTATATATTTGCGTTATATTTAAATTTAAGATGTACCGTTAATATTGTATTAGTTTTAATTTTAAGCATTCATATTCGTTGTATTAATTTAGTATTATCTGTAATTTTTAGTTGTTATAAGAAATTAAATTTAAAATCATTTTAAAATAATTAATACGAAAATAAATGCAGTTAAATATATCTTATGCTTTTCTTAATTTTCAGTGTTCAATTTCGAAGAGTTGCTAGATATATTTTATAAATAAGTTATAAGATATTATGCGATTGAATTGTACTTGTGTCGACTGCCCATATACAAATTAATAAATATTTTTTTATTGGTCTTACAGTCCAATCAATTCAATCCAAAAATAAAATATTTATTTTATTTATTTATTTAATTTACTAAATTTGGTGGTGGGGATGGGTATATATAGATTAGAATATAAGGTTTAGATTAGTCCCTGATGAGGAGCCGTAGCGAGCTCGAAACGTTGGACAAGTCTTCAATTAGGTAAGGGTGTTGGGGACAGTCAGACTGCACTTTACTAACAAAGAATTTTTTCAGCTAATATTTTATTTTCAGATTAGTCTACGGGGGTGAATGTAAACAAGGACAGTCTGACTGTCATCATAATTTTAATTTAATTTTTAATTTAATTTTTATTTTATTTTTATTTTTATTTTATTTTTATTTATTTATTTTTATTTTTATTTTATTTTTATTTTTTATTTTTATTTTTATTTTTATTTTATTTTTGGATTGAATTGATTGGACTGTAAGACCAATAAAAAAAAATTATTAATTAAGATATTATGCGATGTTTGTTAAGTGTGAATCAGGCATTAGTGTTTTTTTTTGAAACTTTAAACATAAGATAAAATAACATAATTAAACAATTGATTCATTTTCTCTTTTATAATAAACTTATTTCATATAAATTCGAAATTGCCTATAATCATTTAAAATCCCGACATTTGTTCATTATAATAAGTATAATTCAACAATTGATTGATCCAAACTAAAAATTAATCTCTATGTTACCACTATGGTTGGTGATCAGTACACTGAAGTTTTTATATGATTTTTATTATATAAAGTTACACCGGATGTTTCCTTTATATACATAATATTACTTCATCCAACAATAAATTATAGATTCTGCAGAAACGCTTTTGGATAAAGCACCAAGATAGAGGCGAATCGGAATTGGGAAGCGTGTCCTGTGTTAGATGCATTTTCAATTATTAAAGCACTTTCAGTAGTATCGGAGAGAAGTGGAGCTGTTTTCTTAGAAGGTGACATCTAAGTTTCTTAACTAACAGAAAAATTTATTCATGTGCGTTGTGCTACATGCACCCATTCTCTCTCTCTCTCTCTCTCTCTCTCTCTCTCTCTCTCTCTCTCTCTCTCTCTCTCAATCTGTCAAGCAATCCAATAAGTAAATCGTCTCGATTATTCGGCAATCATGAGAAATTATGGCGAAACACCCACGACAGGTGAAATACACTAACGGATTCTTTCTTTTGCTTTCATAGGCTCTTGGGTGAAAAGACACACTATCCAAACTTACCCATCCTGCTAATCTCTTCCATCTAAAATCGATCTATCCACTCGACTCAGTCGATTTCTTTGCATTCTATCCTTTATATTTCGGAATATTAAGATATTTAGCTGCCACTCTACAGCATATGACAGCATGGTTACAAGGTATAGGTTATATTTAAAATACGTGCAATGTTGTGTTGTTCCAATATTCAGTAATTTTAAGATTGTAGATATTTAGATTAGACCAGCTTGTATCATCATCAACATCATAATATAATATTTCGTTACAAAAAAGAAAAAAATTCGGCATTTATTTTTTTAACTCTGCAACTCTTAAAAGTATCTCGCCATTAACGTGCTGTTAAATTTGGAAGGGGGTCGCAGCGATCTACCTTAATTTTCAAATATACTGGATTTTTCAATTTTGTCACATTACTTAATTGTGTGACCTCATAGTTTAAAGTATAATTGTAATGTGATTTCTTTTGAAAAATCAGGAACTAATGCGATAAAAAGAAAATCTTTATATAATGTTTCACACGTAATAATATATATAGGCTCGATATAGTATATATTTTAAATAAATAAAATACATTCTTCATATGGCCATCCCGAGTCCTATATACAAAAAGGAAATGTAACGTGATCTCTTGGAGATTATAATCATAGTTTTTAATATTATAGCTTATAAAACGATCGCGAACGAACTCTCTTTAAAAGCCAAATTACACGTAAGCATAAGGTATCTGTTTGATCCGTGCCGTGACGAGAAAGCCTAAGATTTTCCCTTAAAATAGCCTGTATACGGAATCACATATAAGGTGAACGAATACTTACTATGGAAAAAAGAGATTAACAAGTTATGCTTCCTAAAATCCGTGCTGTGACGGGAGCTTCCCAATATGTTGATTAAAAAAGCTATTTTACGGCCTTATATTGAGATAGTTCATATTCTAACTTTGAGAAAATATTGAGAAGTTCGAAATCAGATGACCTGTTCGGCTTGCCACCTCGAGCTCTCCGACCATCAGGTTGCGCAGGAGTTTGGGATGCGTTGGACAAGTGAGGCTTATCCCTCAAAATTGGACCTCATGCAGAGTAGGTTTGATAAAAGCACTATATGAGCACTCGGGCATCATTCCTTTTCTGATCTCTGCTTAGCCAAGGTTATTATCATTATCATAGTTTTATTTATGAAATTCAATTTTTAATTTAAATACTTGTTTTTAGAATCTCTTTCATTTTCGAACATCCCAGAGTATTACTCATTCACAGTATTAAAAATTCTTCATATTTCCAAGAATGATGATAATTATCTAATAGTAAATGCTAAGTTCAAACTTAAATCTAATCTATGTACATGAATTTGTGTTTTCTATTATTTCGAATATACACTTCACATTTTCATATATTGTTAGTTTCAGATACTTTGTACATTTCCTATATGAAAAATAGTAGCTAAAGAGGTCACCCAACCGTGACAACTGGCGACAAATACTAAATACCAATACATAAAAACATTAAATGATGAAAAAATAAGAAAATAAAATTCAAATTTTTATCAGCCAATGTCGAAGATAGTCAAAATAACTGAAAGCTAATTGATAATTGTTTATGATAATTTAATTAATTATAATAAATTTTGTTTAATACTTTACCTTGACGGCATTGATTGACAAAGAGTAATAATACAAAAAATTATTATATATTTTAACATTTTTTTCAATACCCTCTATCGATGATGAAATATAATGCTGATTGTAAATCGACTTGTAAAGTTATTAAAAGTAGTTACTTTTAAGGATGAATTTTATAGATGTAAATATATTTTATGCACAACTAATTACAGCACATGAGCGTGTAAATATATATGCAATTAAGCTTGATCAGAAACTAAGACAGTTGAAGTATATAATTTAAAACAGTTAAAGTATATAATTTAAATTAATTATAAAAACATAGAACGATATATATATAGAATTTGTATGCATAACGAATATGAAGATTAGATAAGAAGATATATTTTTCAAAAAACTTGAACATATTTTTCTGGTAATTTGTATATATATGGCATTTGACATATTTGTTCAGAAAATATTGGAAAATATTTATTTTAACTTTACATAATATTGTAAGTTATGGAAAGAAAACATTTTTTGTAGTTGAAAAAGGGTCTTATAATCATAATGAACCTGATGAAGAAATTACCTTGTAATGAGAACTTGTTATTGTACGAATAACTCTGACAATTCTTCAAATACTTGGAATTCTTCAAATGTTCAGCTAGATCTCCAAAACGATTCGAAATATCTGATCGTATTAAGTTACCCTTGAAATTTGAACGGAAACGTACAGTCCTATTTAAAATTGTCCTGAAGTACAGATATTGGTAAATCCAGCTTGCTTTTGTGAGCTGAATACTAACCGCATTTGCCGTATATAATCGGAGACCAATATAATCGACTTACCGGCAGACTGTATGTGGTACATAACGCACCAATCGCGTTAGCAAAGCTACTGGATAGCGCTATGAACGAAGAGATAAGACGCTGTTGAATTCCTCCACTTCATTATAGTAGGGACCTACAGTTTTCAGAAACACATCGAGGTATTGAAGACTGTGTTCGACTGCCTGTGACAAGCTAGACTATGGACAAGCTCGATGTGTGTGAACTCACCCGACAATGGCAGAAATACTGGTCATTAAATTGACAAGGATGGGCTTCAACGTCGACTCGACAAAAGCGTCCGCTGTCACCGATAGGGCTATCTCATCTATTAAACGATAATTTGACCGCTTTCTGAGACTCGTATCGTGGTACAGACGAGTCCTGTTTAGTATATCAACGCGCGCGACACATCTAAACAAAGGTTTCAGAAGAAGGATAAATTAGAGTGAAGATTAAAACGCTCAAAAACGCCGTACAGAACTACACCCGCACCGAACTCGAATACATAGCAGTGAAGTGGGGATTTGGAAATTACCGATACCTTGAGGATTATTTATTAAGTATGATTATCTATAGAATAGATTCCAATCAATTACATTTTTAAAACATAAAATGGCCTTAATGATTTTATGGTATTATAATAGAAATCATATTTTGAATTTGATATGAATTTAAAATTGATAATTTCATATAATATGATTTAATAATTGAATTGTACTTCTGTCGACTGCCCATATAAAAATTAATAAATATTTTTTTATTGGTCTTACAGTCCAATCAATTCAATCCAAAAATAAAATAAAAATAAAAAATAAAAATAAATAAAAATAAAAATAAAAATAATAATAAAAAATAAAAAATAAAAAATAAAAATAAAATAAAAATTAAAAATAAAAATTAAATTAAAAATTAAATTAAAATTATAATGACAGTCAGACTGTCCTTGTTTACATTCACCCCCGTAGACTAATCTGAAAATAAAATATTAGCTGAAAAAATTCTTTGTTAGTAAAGTGCAGTCTGACTGTCCCCAACACCCTTACCTAATTGAAGACTTGTCCAACGTTTCGAGCTCGCTACGGCTCCTCATCAGTCCCTGATTAATTTTTATTTTATTTTTATTTTTTATTTTTTATTTTTATTATTATTTTTATTTTTATTTTTTATTTTATTTTTGGATTGAATTGATTGGACTGTAAGACCAATAAAAAAATATTTATTAATGATTTAATAATGCAATATGATATATTTTTTATAACTGACCAAGAAGATTTAAAAGAGACAGACGAATGGATATGATTAAATTAAACATAAGGTAACTTTTCATTAGATATTAAGGCAATATATCTCAATAAAAAAATTCTAGTTGATTACATGAGTAGTGACATTTGTTAGCCTTAACATTCGAGTTCTATAATAAATTCTTATCAACTATTTATTCCTCCCATTGAGCATACATTATTGTGTTGTATCTTCCTCCACAATTAGTAGGTGTATCATAAGTGCAGCGACTTACATGATGTGTTTTATTAAAGCAGACGTGAACTTCGTGAAGAAAAATATCTTGCTAAAATAGGTATGAAAATTAAGCGTTTCATAGAAAAATTTAGATTTTAAAAAAGTTTTAACGTCTCTAAAGTGTACCTCAGCGCGATAACAATCTATATAAGGTCGAGCTCCTAAGGATTCCGTAAGCCGATCGATCACATGTCCTACCGTATATCTATTACCTGGAACAATTCCAGATTCTCTGAGTTTCCTGCCCATGTTGTAGTTATCCAGCAGATTAAGACTCAAATCAAAGTAGTTTGATGGACTACTGTCGATACAAGATCCAAATACGTCATAGGTTGCTTCCCAAATTTGCTCATTCCGTATAACCAGTAGAGTAGATGGCCAAGCTATTTTCAGTTTGTTTAAGAGTGTGTCATCTGGGACCTGATTACGGTAATCCTGACGATTTCCTCTGAGATCTTTACAATTCGTCAAATGTGCACCGTTGCGGTCAACAGACTTCAGTGTATATATAATCCAATCTTCTGCATCTAATGCTTGCAATGGTCCTCCAAAATCTCTTAAATAACCCTGCTCTTCATCAGGGGTCAAGTCTTCTGTTTTCAGCCCATTTTTTATTTGCAGATAACTACTTGTAGATGATTGTTGAACAAATATAAGTCCATGATATTCGAATACCGTACTGAAAGTAACACGTATAAGATTATTATTTTTATAATTGTATAAATGCTATTTATAAAATTAACTGATCTACTTTTTTGAGCAAACAATGCAAAAAATGCCATGATAACGAAACGCTGATTGATAATTTTCGATGATGATTCGATTAATCGCAATAAAGTTTTGAATAAAATAATATTTTCAGTACCTTACCTTGGCATAGAATAACAAAACCCTATAATAGAAAATATTATAATGTATTTTGACATTTTTTTACAATAAATACTTTTAATGATATTTTAATGCGAAAGTAGAAAAGCAGTATATAGTACTATTACAGTATTCAGTTAAATAAACCATAGATTTAATAGATCTAATGATATGTAGTACCAATTACGATGGCCATATAAATATGTAAATATATGCAATTCATCTTTATTACGAAAAGCATATAATTAAAATATTTCATTGAAATCAAATTCTATTAAAATGAAATAAAAATTAAATTTTCCTATAAAATATATGATAGTTTCATGAATACGATTATCCATAAAATATATTTCAATTCACGAACATTGTTTGACAATTTTAAGTTTTTCAAGTATGGAAATCCATTTTCTTGATAAGTATGCAGTGCCATAACGTTTGATATTAGATTTGAAACAGTTCAAGACGAGCATTGGGTGTATAGTGATATTCACGTTTTTTTTTTGAAAAGTTATAACATTCTCTACAAAAACAGCTTAGCAATATTTTGATTGTAAATTATAGATTTCCCCTGCAGATGTCACTTTTATTCTTCCGAATATTTATTAACGTTATTGTTTAAATAAATGAAAATAATAAATATATATATCTTATATATCGCAATTTAAGCGAATGAGCTTTTCATCGAAGGTCAAAATGAACAGAAAAATTGCAGACAAATTACTGCACATCACGCAATTATTATAATATACTAATATTATAATAATACACTAACAATAAAATAGATATAATATTCTAGTACAAAGCATGCAGAATGCGGTCAATTTCTTGAATGAAACGAATTATAAAAAAAAACCTAAGATTTCGAATTCATGAGAAACGCTTTTACGCTTTATTCAAAATAATAAGGTATACATAATTATTTCTTAATAGCACGCAATTTTTAAATGTAATCTTTTATTATGGAACGTATTATTTAATATTAAACCCAATTTATAACAAATAGTGTGTCTATATGCTTATTTTTGACGTCTCATTTTCCCGTGAGACATAAAATAATATAAAGATGAAGAACGATTAAATGAATTATATTAAAGATGTAAATATATGCTTAATAATAAAATAGGTCTATAATCAGCACTATATGAATATTGTTCACGAATTGAAATTCGAGAAACGTATAAAAATTATTGTAACAGTGCCGAAAGTGTATAAAATATGTTTGTATGGAGACATTTATTAATGCAATATTTTAATATTTTTTAAACTTTTACTGATGTTTATAATAAGCATGGTAAATTGTTCTAACCATATATAACTTCATGTATATGAAAAGACACTTATTATCAGAAACTTAGTTCATCAGATTTAAATGGTATTTTAAATAAATAAAATTAAATTATTTTTTAAGACTTACTTGAGGAAATTATTCACCTGACTTGAATTAATATTAGGGCCATGGACAATTGTAAAGAAGCTAAGATTTATTCGAAATTTTTAGTAAATCGTATCGTCTTATGATGACTTAAGTATTCTACGCATTAAACAATAATTTTCGAATTTAATAATCTTCTCCTCTCTTCTAGATACTTTTCCTCTTTCATAACGGTAGTTAGTCGGAGTCGCTACCAAGCTTGTGGAATACATGTGAATTTTGGCCGAGTTTTATTACGATATATGTGACTAAATAGCCATCCCAAAAGAATCTTCCACTAGTAAATTGTTAATTTAGAAAAATAAATTTGGAATTTTGCATTTATATTTTACTTGAATATGCTAAAATAAGTACATGGAAAATATTTGTTGATCAATATTTTTAGTTATATTTTACATCTAGTTCGTTATTGTACTTTAAATATGATAAACTCAAGAATTAAAATTATTAAAATTATTTAATATTAAATTGTAATAATAAAATTTTTAAAATTAGTTAAATAAATTCAAGAATATATGAGAAAATCCCAGTTTTAAATAAATTTTTGTAAATTGTTATCATAAGCTCAAAAATTTCAACATAATATCAATAATAATTTCTATAAATCGCATACATTTAGAATATATAACATCTTCTGCAATTTTTAGGAATCTGTGAATTAAATTAGTAATATTCTTATCATTTACATTTATCAGGCTTATTGAGGATATGAAACTACAGCTTTTGAAGAAAAAACCAATAGAATCGATATTTTAAAATGATTTATTTAATCATTAAAGACTTTCTCCAAACTTCATACTAACATAAAATTGTTGATAAATTATTATTTAAAAAATTAATTTTAATATAAAATTACTGCTAATACGTTTATTTTATTAGGTTTTGTTTTTTATCTTAAATCTTTTATTTATCATAAATCTGAATAAACGTATCAGAAATACAAAGAAACAGTCTGCAAAAAACCGAGACTCCAAAGCGGAAAAAGTATTTGACTCACTAAATATAGTCAACACGGAATAAATTCGCATCGTTTTATGCATACGCGGAAGACAGTAAAACAAATCCATTAGCACAGCCGAACAAAAGGAAAATATATGCGAATAGATAGCTATGAGGGAAAAATAAAAACAGAAATACAGAAAGGAAAATAAATTAATGTGATAAAATTTAGGGAATAGTAGGAAATGGGCAAAAGAAATAGAGAGGGTATATTTGTAACAGTTGTATATATAGGCTGAATCAAACTAGGGGAGAATCAAATGCGTAAAACAGATGTAGAAAATAATAAAAAAAGTAAACGACAGATTAAAACATTCATACAGATTCATGAATCGAGAGGCAAATTGGAGGCGGTGGAAACTAACGCTTCTGTAGCTAGTGAATTTAAAATATTGAATGAAGGGACGAGGAATGCTGAATATAGAAACTCGGCTAAACGAGTATAGAGAAAAAGCATAGTGCCTCTCAGGAAAGAGTATGTTGGACGATTGAATGAGTGAGTAAGACAGGGAGACAGAAATATAGAGAATGGATATATATATATATATATATATATATATATATATATATATATATATATATATATATAGTGATGGATAGGTACAGATCGTGAGCGGAGAGAACGGGGACCATTAGAAGGGCGAACGGTCAGCAGCATGGCAAGATATCTATCGTGTAATGAAATCCTAGTGCCCCTGTACTATATGCACACATAAATGCACCCATACCTGCATTCCTAGATCTCCCCGGCGACAGTAGATTCTATCACACGCACACTATCGCTCTCTCTCTCTCTCTCTCTCTCTCTATGGTTCTCTCTATCATTCTATCTCTCTCTTACTCTCTATCTCCTCTGTCTACTACATCCGCCCTCGCATGCGCATCAGAGAGGACCAACATGCGGCTATACGGTTTCTCTCACATCTATCCCGTGCGCACCCAGCATTATACTACCACGGAGGGACCACAGTGCGCGTCCGAGATGGACGGAGGCGAGCGAACGGGGAAGAATCGGGAGTGCGGCTGGTTAGAAGGGGGGAGGGTGTCGGCTAAGAGCCCCGAGAGCGATCTTCCTCCTGCTTGGCGAGGAACTCAGGGGTGGAGGGCACGGAGAAACGGGGGAGAGGAAAGCTGGTGGGACATTATACGGGCCCGAGACGTATACCGAATGCGTGCATATGTATATGTCAGAGCCGCTGCTCTCTCTCTCTCTCTCTCTCTCTCTCTCTCTCTCTCTCTCTCTCTCCCTCTCTCAATATATCGCACTCTTTCTCTCTCTCTCTCTCTCTCTCTCTCGCTTTCTCTATACCCCATGGGGGTGAGTAGAATGGGAATGAGCATATAGGGGTTGGCCTCATTTTATGCAAATCGCACGGAAACGCCTGTTAGGTGTCCACCGCCACAGCAAGAAAGAGAGAGAGAGAGAGAGAGAGAAAGAGAGGGAGAGAGCGAGAGATAGCAACGCGGGATAGACGGGCCGAGAGACATGCCATACATTCGTACGCGCAGCGGAGAGAACCCGATGAAAATTCATGCTCCGGTCGCCATTCCTTTCAGGCTGCGGTATAGACGTGCGCGCTCCATGCGAACTCTCTTCCTATTTCATTCCTTCGGCTCATCCTACTGTCCCCGGCTTTTTTACCTCTATGCCAACAGTTGTCGTCGATCTAGTCCCGCAATCTCCCTCTGCCCTCTCTTCTGTATCTTTTATATCCTCTATTTATCTTTATGCCGTCCCTCCCCCTTCTATCGGTTCACCGACAGATGCAACGCGCCGAAGCCCGATAATGCGCGACATTCCTTTGCTTTTTTTTTCTACTTCCCCCTTCCGGCCGAGCGTTTTACGACGATAGACGTGCCGCGACTCCAATGAATATTTATACGGTTTCGCGATACCTACCTCGTGTTTTATCGAATTCAGGTGACGATGACGTGAAGAGCGGAAATGACGATGGAGTTAATCACCTGGCATGGTTCAAGCGATTACTGTGACTTGGTAGGTGGGAGGATTTGGAGGATTAACAATTGGTCGGGGCGAGGATGGCATTTTTATTTATTTAAAATGTAGTATATAAAATTAAATATTTATTACTTCAACAACCATGTGAACGAGCTGAAGTTTAATCTTTTTTAAAAGAGACTAAAGTATGTATACCATGTATTTGAAGAAAATAGTTAATTCACTCCTGGTAAAAGGGCCAGGTGAAATCATAAAAGTTTTCTTCTTTCATTATCTTGTAGTAATTGAGATGCATAATGTTAGTGTTATTGTTTTATTGGAAAATGCGGTCAAATATGCCTAGAATAATTAATATAAATGTGTCACTGAGTGATTAAATACCAAGCAATAACCACATGTACGTTTTTATCTTGAATTTCTAAAACATCTAATCTGTATTAAAATTATTTAACTCTATACTTACAATATTCAAGAATGTCCTCCTTTTTGTGATTAATAGAAAATTTAGCAATCATATTTTAATTTAATTGTTATTTTCAGCACTTGACATAGCAGCAGTTGTTTTCTCTGATGTTCATATTACATGTTTAATATGTTCTTCAAACAATTGACATATAATCTAGTAAAAGTATTGATTTATTCCCAACTATTTTTGCAGCGATTGTATTTTTGAGCTAATGTATCAAAGTATTTATGAAAGCAATGGTTGTTAAACAATGTTTGCTATTAGTAAATTTACGTACTTACGTAAATTAAGATTTTTATAGAATTTGAAATGTAATTTGTACATTATTGTTATATTGAATCAGGAACTGTTATATAAGGCACCCAGTATTTTTTTAGTTATTCATATTTTAAATAACAAACAATTTTTTAAGTAAATTTTTTAACCGATAATAACTACTATAATAACTTGCTATTTAAAATTTCAAACTGCTTCAAATATGCATAATATCATGATGCTGATCATTGAAGAATCGTTTATTGTTATATTTACAATAGTGTTAAGAAAATAATATTTTTTCAAATCTCTAAAGTGCATTATGAATGCTTTCAGTGCTTTTGTCTCTTAAAATTTGACTTCAAGTATTTTTAAAAGAACAAATATAATCTGAAAAAGCTAGGAAAATTAAGTCATTATAGATTAGGTAAGAGAATGAATGATGCTACTGAAATAGATGCTATTGTTAAAAATGTTAAGAAAAAATCTGTTGAAATGATTAATATATCTAATAATTTCTTCTGTGAAATATTCATAGTATTCAGAAATGAAAAATTTCATTGAAATGAAAAAATAAAAACGCCAAATACTTTATAATTGCCCAAACATATATTTTTCAATAGTTGTTGCATTCTAAATGATAAAATAGATGAAAATTAATAATACATGTAGCGATAGTTTTACTAAAAGTTTTATTGTAACTATCGATTATCACTTTCAAACCTAGCTATTCACTATTTGTACATACGACTAAAAAAGTAGAAAGTTAATACGAAGGCGGGTCAACCCGTGTTAGAAATGAAGGCACCAATTTTTCAAATTTTTTTATTTTGTTTTTTAATATACTCCCCTATTAGAATGATACACATCCCCAACGTTCTGGCTATTTGTTTAACCCTTCCAAAAAAAAGATTTTTCGAACTCTCTAAAATAACCCTCTGTCTCGGCGATGACTTCATCGTTTGAGTAAAATTTTTTCCCGCGATTCATCTCCTCCTGTTAAGGAACAAGGTGAAGTCGTAGGGAGCGAGGTCGGGTGAATACGGGGGATGCGGCAGCAATGGATAACGCAATTCATGCAGTTTGGTGTCACAACTCCAAAAAATATGCTGATGCGATATCTTGACGAACAGACACCTTTTTTCATCAAATGTGGCCGTATCTCCTTCAAGTTTTTGTCGAAGCCGTCCAATAACTCACTGTAGTGATTATGTAGTAAAACTCACCGACAATTTTTTCATAACCATCTTAAAACTCTAAACTAACCTATCAATCAATCTGAAATTTGTTTTAGCGTCTTTTGATAAACGGCAGCACACTTATTGAACCGTCTTCATACATAATAATACTAGCTCAAATATGTAATCTAGACAGATTAAATATAAATCTAGTTAAAATAATATAAAAATATTACCACTAACTACTACTAGCACTCGCTTTATCTAGTAGACGTCTTTTCTTTTCATGCGATACGGGTATTTTGCCTGTTGACATCCAGAACAATCTCTCCTAGCATTAAAATGCAAATCGAACTCCCTAATGCTCTGCAAAAATCGGAAAAGTTCGAGCAAATATTCTTCTTCTCGTTTCTTAAACAGAAAGACATGCCCTGAAACATAAATGTTCCAAATGGCGTCGCAAATGCTGCCTCTTCGTATGTTTGGAACCTCAAGGGGGTCTATCAGTAGAAGGTACGAAAATCTAATGTTGACCTGCATGCTGGTTTCTTACAGGCGTGTAACAGATCAATATCGTGATCTTATTGAGGCATCTAAAATTCACGCATACGCGAAGTTTAATATCCTTCTTCGATAGAAGCATGACTTGCGCAATCAATCCGGTATAACTTAGTTTTTAACGCCTCTTCACTAACTGGTGAAAACCGATAGGTCGGCGTTGTTACGGGAGAACACTCGCCTGTTTTTCTCCGATGTTCGGTGATTATCGTCCAAGGTACTTGTTAACTAATAATTTAATACGGTATGTAATTAATCCATAATAAGCATATATAAATTATATTTAACAGTTTATTCTTATGTATAAACGTGACGTACCTGAATAATTAAAGGCGGGTTCGAAATTAGAAATAAATAAAAACAGCCAATCAATTATAATGAAATATTAGATTTATTAGGAGAAAAAAGGCACCAAAAACCTCTACTCAGTGAGTGGAGGAAAAAGCCAGTTCAAAAATAAACTTTATGAATACTATTTGAGTTGTGGATTACAAATACAATAAATATAAATACTATACGCGAGGCAAAAGGTCACTTTTACAAATAAATACAAATATAAACACACAGAGCTCTGTCTTACCATACACACACATAGGGTAGGCGCACCCATACAACTGATCGACGAGGTGGGGACTTATGTGGAAGGGAACCTCCGCACTTCCTCCTGATGCTGCGCACCGACCCCAACGTCTTGGGCGCGGGCGAACCCTTGTCGGTGACGACAGCTACCGGCTCGAACGGACCGGATGGGAAGCCCCTCAGAGATTCGTCGTGTCCGAATCTCTACAGAACCTCTGTGCTCTGTCCACGGGAGCGCCCGAACTTATCCCTTGACATGGGCTCAATCACACACTGATTAATCCGCGACGGACAGAACGCAACGATGACACGGGCTTTATCACACACCGATCGATCCACAACACGGACGGAACGCAACGACGACACGGGCTTTATCACACACCGATCGATCCACAACACGGACGGAACGCAACGAAGACACAGACTACACCGAGAAATCTCACGCGGAAACGCGGCACGAGCTGATTGAAACCAACGGAAACAATTAAGACGAAAAGATTGGAACCCACCGTACCGAGCGACTAGCGAAGAAGAAGTGTCCGTGATGCCCGTCCGCGAGCGTCGTTTTTCTTCCGACCCAACAAAGTATCCGGAATCAATTAGTTCAAATCTATATTGATCTATAGTATTATTTGGGGACCGCTCTATACTTCAGGGAGGGAATTTAGCCAGCACAGAGAAGCGTGGGATCCAACGGCCGTCGGCAGATGTGCGCTGCTTGAAGTTGATGCGCGCGGTACAGGGTGGGCGGCATCTGATGGTCATTACGGCCGGAGAGCTCGGTTTATGATATTATTGCTCCGCGAAGACATGCGGAGGACAGTAGAATACCGACCGGTGGGTTAGCTCTGCGTCTCTCGCACATTTTACTCATAAAAATGCCAAGGAAATGGAAAGCGCTATTTGTCTATGCCTTTCTTCCATTTTCCCCAACAGTACTTTAGGCTGAAATAGGTCCACTAATTCTCGCAAAACGGGGAAAGGCTTTACATTGCATCATGTTAATGTTTTTTAAATCGGTCAAATATGCTTACGCCACTATTAAGTTAAAAGGAAAGGGTTTCGATTTCATCCTTTTATTTATTTGGACAGAATAGAAATATTTATTAATTTATAATAATTTTTTATAGTAATAACATTTTTCCGAAAACACTAACTCAGAATAGTAACTTTATTCATATCATTATTCAAATTTTAAACTTTATTTAGATATGTTTATTAAAAATATATTTCCGTTATTAATAGTTCGATAATTAAGCTTTAGAGTGCCGGCATGGCTCATATATGAGCCACCTGTGACATTAACAGCTACTCTAGAGATATGAGGTGTTCTTCTGTATAAATTTTGCGCATCAAAAATATCAATTTATAAGGCAAAAATGCCAGCAGTCTAAAGGTTAATGACTATATATGAGGTGTGTTCAAATAATAAGGTGACTGTAAATATCGTGGGCATTATTTGCTTTTTGTGACAGGCCTAAAAAGTTATAAGTTTTTCGTGTACTCGGAGATTTTCTTATACCAAAAAAATGGAGCAAAGTGTTTGCTGTAAATTTTGTATCAAAAATCGAAATCAGTCCTTGAAAACTCTTGGAATATTGACGGTTGCATACGTTGAATCTACGTTGAGATAACCAATATGTATAAGTGGTACAAGCTGTTCTAAGAATCCCGAGAGGATGTCGAAAACGAACCTAGTCGTGAACTTCCTAGCACGTCAACAACACTTGAAAATGATCAAGCCGTGAAAGATATTGTGTTAAAAAATCATTGAATCCATATCAGAGAAGTTGCTGAACATGTTGGCATATCGGTTGGCTCATGGTACGCTAGTTTTTCGGATAGTCTTGGACATTAAGCTTTGTTCCAAAACTGCTTAATTTTGATCAAAAGAATAGTTGCGTTACTGTAGTTCAGTAGTTCAAGTTAGACGTCAATAATAATGCTGATTTTCTCCAATGGTTTATAACCGGTAATGTGTATATGGTTATCACGTCAAAAATGAAGCCAAATCGTACTAGTAGAAGGGCTCAGAAGAACCAAGACCGAAGACAGCACCCCCAAGTGAGATCAAATGTCAAAGTGTTGCTCACTGTCTTGTTTGATTTCTGTGGCGTAGTATATCAGGAATTCTTAGCACAAGATCGGACTGTCAATAAGGAGTACTAGCTTGAATTTTTGCGCCGTTTGCAAGAATCGATAAGCAAAAAACTTCCGGAACTTCGGAAAATCAATTCGTGGCCTTTGCCTCACGATAATGCATCTGCTCATTCACCATTGCTTGTGATAAATTTTTTTGTCAAAACTAGTACTGCAGTCATACCTCAGCCTCTATAGTCACTAAATTTAGTACTCAGTGATTTTTTTCTCTTCGGAAAATTAAAAATACCCATGAGAGAACGTCAATTTTCAACGATTGATGAGATAAAAACTATACCGCTAAAAGAATTCAAGCCTATACCAAAAAATGATTATCAATAGTGCCTCGATGACTAGAAAAAGCGTTCGCACGTGTGCATTATATCTAAAGGGGTTACTTTAAAAGGGAAAACGTAACTATTCATTAATAAATAAATATTTTTTGAGAAATCCGAAAAGTCACCTTATTATTTGAACACATCGTAAATACTTCTGAAAAGGAAATAATGTTCTTCAAATTTTATTTCTTTTCGTACAATATACAATTTAATTCGAACTACTTTTGAATTTAGTTAATTTAACGTATCCCATTGACCAATATCCATTATTCGTATATATTTTCATGTTGTTTCAAACGAAAAAGATTAAACAAAATCAGAAGAAAGGGTGTCATTCAAGCAAAATAAAGATAACTTTTCATTACATACTAAGGCAATATATTTCATATGAAAAAATCTAGTTGATTACACAAAAGTCAGTTTAGTTTCAACATGCGAGCTCTTAAATAAATTCTTGCTAACTATTTATGCCTACCATTGAGGATACATTATTGTATTGTGTCTATCTCCGCAATTAGTAGGTGAATCATAATTGCAGTGACTTACATGATGCGTCTGATTAAAGCAAACGTGAACTTTATAAAGGAAAGTGTCTCTCTAAAAAAAAGGATGAAAATTAAGAGTTTTCTAGAAAATTTTAGATTATAGAAAATGTATCAACATTTCAAAAATATACCTCAGCTTCGTAGCACTCTAGATAAGCTTGAAATCCTAAGGATTCCATAATCCAGTCTATCAGTTGTCCTACTTTATATCTTTCACCTGGAAGAATTCCAACTTCACTCAGTTTTCTGCCCATGTTGTAGTTGTCCAGCAGATTAAGACTCAAATCAAAGTAGTTTGATGGACTACTGTCGATACAAGATCCAAATACATCATAGGATGCTTCCCAAACTTGTTCATTCCGTACAACGGGTATAGTAGTTGGCCAATATCTTTTTAGTTTGTTTTGGACTGTCTCGTCGGGGATCGCATTACAGCAAGTCAGATAATTACCGTTAAGATCTTTACAATTTATCAAAAATGCACCGTTGCGATCAACAGCCTTCAGTGCATATATAATCCAGTCTGCTGCATCTAATTCTTTCAATTGCTTTCCAAGCATTCTTAAATAAATACGCTTATCAAGAGCGGTCAAGCTGGCTCTATCTACCTCATCTCTTATTTTCAGATAGCTGGTGGTAGGTGACTGTTGAATAAATATAAGTCCATGATAGTCGGTTGCCCTACTGAAAGTAACTTGCAGATAAGTATAATATTTATAATTATATAAATTCTACTTATAAAATTAACTACTATAATGATAATAGAGCTTCGAAATCCTTCTCGTCGACAATTCGCATAATCTTTGATGATTCGAGAAAGAAATGAATCGAGATTCGAAAAAAAATAATATCTAATTATTTAACTAGACAATGGAAAAAGTTATTATTTATTGACTGAAAGATAATTGATAGTCATCGATAATGATTCGATTAATTATAAGAAAACATTTAATAAAACAACAATTTCACTACTTTACCTTGATGTCCAGAAATGAAAAAAAAATACAATACACAATGTTATAATGTATTTTATCATCTTATTTAAATAAATATCCTGGGTTAAATTATAATGCTAACAAAAGAAAAACAGTGATTAGTACTACTAGACTAGTTAGTTGTATATACCATAGATATTCCAGATCTAATGATATGTAGTATCAATCATGTATATCATATAAAGGTTTGCATATTTACGTCATCTTTATTGTTAAACGAATATATTCAAATATTTAACAGAAATTCACTGTGAAATATATAATCATCTATTAAATATATCTATCTATAGAATATATTTGGATCCATTAATTCTCTTTTGAAAAGACATAAAAGAACGATATGTATAATTTTAAAAAATAATAATGATATTAATATAATATTGTAATATATATATATATATATATATATATATATATATATATATATATATATATAGACTAGTAGAATATAAATTAAAATGGAGACAGTTTATATTATATCCATTGAAACACATATTATATTTTTTCTTATTTCTTTTCAGTCGCATCAACAGAAAAATCATTAACGACTTACATATACATGTGTTACATGTACATAGGTTACATATTATTTTATAGAAGAGAGAAAAATAATAACAATAATTATAAAGATGAATAGATACTTATGGTTACATATATAATGACAACAGTATATTCAAATTAAGACTATTTTAAGTGGCGTTTCTAATAATGTCTTCTTTTTATAGTATAATAATAATATTGTTCTCATGAATAAAGTTGATTAGCTTGTTCATGTTTTGTATGTCTAAAAAATCATCCTTTAAGTATTTATAGTGTGTTTCTTCTGCTTATTTAGTTTTTCAGTACCGATTACATTCTTTGATTAGGTGTTTAATTGTAATTCGAGTGTTGCAGTTAGCGCAGATTCTAATGATTGTAATAGCTACTTGCACATGACTCAATTTTGGTTTTTAAATCGATCTCACAGAAATGTATATTATTTTTTACATATGTCGCTACTCCACCAATACCACGTACACACATTACTATATTTTTGGGAATTACGTTATATCCGTTGATTTTAGCGTATTGATTGCAATTAAAATTAGTTTCTTGTAAAAAAATAATTGCTGGTTCGGTGAAATTAATTAATCGCTTTATATTTAATATGTGCGCTGAATTACTGCTAACATTACATTGTAAAATATTTGTTTACAATATTGTATATTATTTCATTGGTCTGGTATTATCATTTAATGTTGTAATTTATTTATTATTCTGGTAAATATGTTTTTGCTTCTTTTTTCTGTTAATTGTTTATATAACACTAGCATCATATTTATCAATTCTTGTGTGTCATTGGTGTATTCATCTGCAATAAGTTTTGCCATAGAGTTTACGTGAGCCTTTATAAGTATTATACAAAAGCTCAGCTCCATCTCTAAGGTTGATTAACTTTGAATCAGCTAAAAGAATATTTAGCGGTGTACTGGTACGATATCGGAGAGCTGTGCGTATAGCTGCGTTTTGTATTTTGTCATTTCTAGCTATTAAGTTTTATTGCGAAGGAAAGTAAATAGGCAAACCATAATCAATAATTGATCTAACAAAGCTTTTCTACAATTTAATGAGCGTTTCAGGACATGCACCCCACCACGTATCACAGAGGTATTTTATTATATTTAGAGCTTTATAACATCTTGCTTGTACAATATTTATATGTTTATTAAAGGTTAGTTTGTTGTCTAGATGCATACCAAGAAACTTCAGACTCTCGCTTGATTGAATAGTGACGTTACCAATACGGATTTCAGTGCTTCCAGAATTTATATTTTTCTTATTCAAATGCAAGATTTTGTTTTTATTTCTGAAATTTCTAAGCCTATCCTATACATATTATTTTTTACAGTTTTATAAGCTTCTTGCAATATTGTTTTCCTTCTTTCAATGCTAGGACACTTTACATACACTACAATATCACCAGCAAATTGTGAGGTAAGTACAGTTTTTTTAAATCCGCTTGTTATGTCACAGATATATAAAATGTATAGGAGAGAGATTAGCACTCCTCCTTGTGAAGGAATTCCAATAAAAAATTTGTAATTTAGTATTTTTTTTTATTTTAGTAGCCATTGTTAGTTTATTTGTCGTGTTTTTGACTTGTGTCGGAATCAGTATCAGAAGTTTCGCAAATTGCGTTATTTAAACGTTTTATTATTCTTCTTATACGATGTCTGAATTTGTTCTCTTCAATACTATCATGCGTATCTTGAAGCATGGGAATAAGCTTTAGAGCATCTGGCGAATACTTAGTTAGCTATCTCAGGAATGTTTGATTTGTTATAACTTTCGTTGAGAAATTGTACTAGTTTTTCAAATTCAATGGGATACTTGCTTGAATTCGTAATTAAATAATTTTCAGCTGGTTTAAGTACGTTTTTTAATTCAGTTATGTGTAATCTCCTTGATGTTGAAGTTTTAGCCTTTTTTAAACTAATTTTAAGTTTTGGTTCTTTTTCTAAATTTTTTTCTACGTCTTCCAAGTTTTGATCAGTGCTCGATGAAGCCGTACTGGCTCGAATACGTTTAGAGCCAGCAATCGGAAGAGTTATGATTTTTTTTCTGTAGATATGTCAGGAGTAAGGCTTTCATAAAGTTCTGTTTCCATGAAATCGCCGCTGTTTGAAGCAAGTGACAACGAGGGACTTTCCGTAACGAACATATTGTTCCCGGCTGTGTGTTTGTTTACGTCTCCGGAATGTGCGGCTGTGTATCGCAAATCTATTTGTTGTGGTGTAGATTTGCAATTATTCTGTATATGGCCTTCGGCTTTACAACGATAACACCGAATAGTCGTGTCAGTACTCGTATATAAATAGTAAGAAGTTTCATCGTGGTCAACTTTTAATATTTCGGGCAATTTTTCGACATCGCTTGTATCAATATACGTTATCCTTCTTGAACTAAGAATGTGTGCATATCCCTCTTTGCTTATAGTTGCCTTTAACGTTTCTACTAGGCGTAGACATTTGATATTAATAACTTCTAATGCATTCTGAATTACATAGTGTGGTATCGGTGGAGCAACGTTTAAAATAATGACTTTTTTTTGTTTGGTAATTAGAGGTCTAATAGAAACTTGTTTTTCATTAATTTCTAAAAATTCATACTGTTCTGTGATTTTATCAACTAATTATTTACTTTTTAGATATAAACAGACTCGATTATTTGAAATTCTCGATGAATAAAGTACATTTTTTGGCTCGATTAACTCGCCTATGGCACACGTGTAGTCAGTCAAAGTCAGGCCCTCGGCACATTCCATAATAATACCCTGATTTCTTTTCGGAAACTGGTCATTTTGAGCTACTTGAGAATATTTTGCACTATTGACACTAGTAACATTTGACGTCATAATTTCACTACTTTGATTATTTAACAATATCAACGAACTATTAGAAGTACTAGATGAACTTTTCGTTAGAAAAGTCATCATTAATAATTTATACTTTTATTATATGAGAACTCGTGAGCACGAAAGAAAACGCAACACGTATAACACAGGGCATAAGCCCTGCGCGTACAGTTGTGTTTATATATTTGAATATTTCAAGAGAGCACAACACGTCTGAACTAGTTGACAGCTAGCGTCGAACTCCATGTTTCTATGTTACATTTCTCTTTTCCACTGTTATTATTGATTAAATTACAATTTGCAGGGTTTACTTCTATTTATCTGTCACCCTCAACTATTATTTGTGACCGTATGTTTATATCGGTGTTGTTCTTTGTATTATTATCTGTTGCGTCGTAAGTACCTTCATACTCCTTCACCTCGGGACACTTTTTCGCTATGTGACTAGATTGTTTGCAAATGAAACATGCTGTTGATTCTGTCGATAAATATGCCCAGTAATAAAGCGTCCGAGGTTTCGAACCGCTACGGTTCATCCTATAAAGAAACTAAACTGAGTTTAGTTTCGGAGGATACAAGAAAGTAAACTGAGATTTCCTGAGAAAAAAACCGTAGCGGTTCCAAAGTCGCACACCAAAGGTGAATATAAATTTAAAGTGGTGGGGCCGTCTGGTTGTTCTTTACTAACATAAAATATTGTTTTTATTATTTTTTTTATACATATAATTTTTCTTCTTATTTTATTTTATAATTAATTTCATTTATTTTAAATTTTTAGTTTTAAATATAAACTATTGTAGTAATAAGTTCTATTTGAGATTCAGCCGGGGTGATGACAAAAAAGGATTATCTGGCTGTCATTATTTTAGTTAATATATTATATTATAAAGACTGTAATACCGATAAAAATATTTAGAGATGTCATTCGGAATAATCCACCTAAGTACAATTTTTAATTTTAAAGTACTGTTTTTGAATTTGGTTATTTTTTTATCTATAGAACTCCATTTTCTTTACGATTGCAATGTAATTAATATTAAACTAATATCAGATATCAGCTTTAAAACGTCAGTATTGGATGTAAAGAGATATTCATGAGGAATAATAAGGAAAAATGACAACAATTACAAGAACAATCAAATTATTGCTGTTTAGTCTTGAGCTTAAAATTTTATAATTGAAATAATATCTCATATTTATTTGTTTTTTCCTGTGAACAACAGCTATTCATTTTGAACATTGGTCTTGAAAATAAATTAAAGGTTTAATAAATCTTAAGCGGACAGTTTCGTGCTCTTAGCTTCCAGACGTGATAAAATCAGCATTTACAGGCTTTAGCAATTAATGCAGGAAGCAGTCGCAAAAACTCCAAAGCCAAAAATCATTTAGTTTTGAAGTTTGCAACCCATCGACTCTACCGGGCCTATCACTATATTAAGTGCGAGCGCTACTTGGACTCTGGTAGCCCAAGAGCCATACGATTAGAGGGTATTGGTTTATAACTTTAGTACTCGCTATAGTCCGATATAGTAACTACATATACCCCCGCCATCATCAATATTGGCTCTTAAACGGCGGTGACTCGGCAGTGGCGTTGAGTGTAAGCACCGATGATTTTCTGCACTTTCTGTAAGGATTTCGAGCGAGGTAGTCATTTTACGAATCTACTAAATATTGTTTCACTTTGTAACTAGCTAATTCAAGCATTTATATTTTATAACTATCCACTTGAAAACATAATATTAATAAACGTATTTATTAAGTATTCGAATGCAGTGTTTTAGATTTTAATTTATTAAAAATCTTGAGACGCAACTCCGGCTCCTTCGAGCCGGATTAGTCATCGTAAAACGTGAGACGCAATAATTATTTACTGCGCAATTATGATAATATACTAATATTGAGGCCTACGATGACTAGATCGCTAGAGCGAAGGACTAGTAACTTGGTGATCCGAGTTCAAATCCAGGTCTCGGCCGATTGACACAAGCACCGCTGTAATAATTTACATGTGCTTTGTTTACAAACATATCATAGACCTCCGTCGCTGATTAGCACCAATATTTGGAAGCATAAATAGAGCGACGTTAAATAATATAAAAAATATATATATACTAATATTATAATAATAGAGTAATAATACACTACTATAGTACAACGCATACACAATGAGGTCGATATAATGAACAAGGCAATCTGGTGAGAAATCTAATATTTCGATTTCATGAGATACGATTTATTAAAAGAATAAGTTAATATTAATAATCATTTTCTAAGAGCAGACTAGATTTAGATGGCTTAGTCTACATTTTATATTAATTTAAAATTTCTAATCCAGGTATCGAACAAAGAATTTAAAAATTTAACTATTTTATGCTTTGCTCAGTAAAGAGTTAAAGTTTGTATACACGTGTAAAATAATTGAATATGTACATTAAATATCAAAATTAGATAAGAACTAGTTTTCTCGAAGGTACTAGTGAGAAATTGTTATCTAATTGATATATATATATATATATATATATATATATATATATATATATATGTAAACATCTAATAATTGCTTATTTCAAAGCTCTCTGCTTACGACTTCTTAAGTCATTTCAGTCCAAACGAATATTAAATTTTATACGTTGTTGAGGGCTCAATATAAAAGTAAATTATAACTAAAAATGACACTCTTGCAAAAAATCATGTAAGAAATTTGATTTAATTTAAGTTATACACCATGTCTTTCAAATATATCCATAATTTTCTAAAGAAGTGGTCTCGAAGAGGTACGAATAATAATCAGAAATCCACATAGTGCATATGAATAGTGTTTTGAAAACCAAAGACCAAATGATCAGACAATTATATATATTTTTTATTTATATACTGTGCGAATTGTATAATGTGTGTGACTATTGTGAATTAAATTTATGATTATTTTTACAGTCTTTATACAATGATAGAATATACTGATAATATATGCTTGAAAGACTGTAAGTACGATAATAATATTTATTGATATAATGTTCTAATGAGACATAATTTATTACACATTTGAAAATTATATCGTCAATCAGTTACGTCAATAACTATTATATTATTAACTTGTATATTACTGATATATTTTATAATCGACAGTCAATTATTATTTCGTTCATTATGTATATCTTTGCATTTTGCTCATGTAACATATTATAACATAGGATGCTAGTTGTATGCTGTATACCGATGTTAATTAACAAAAAATAGTGAAAATAAAAAATATTGAATTACTTCTTCTAAAGTTCCTTTATGAAATGTCTCATAAAAATGTAGTTTCTAATATTAGTATGATTGGTTGAATTACAAAATACGATTATATTATTGAGTTAAATTCGTTACTCTTAACATTATAATTGCAATCTTGGCAAGTCAATTTGAATCGTTTTTATACTCACAATGTAGAACAACGTGAAGGACAAGATAGGAAAAACTTTTGCAAAAGTTCTGTCCAAATAAGTTCTTCCTAAATATATGTGACAATGTTTTCTCAAATGAGGAGAACAATAGAATATCTGTAGAAGAAATTTTTTTTATAAATATATAACGTTTCGATTTCTCTACGGCTCCTCATCAGGGACTCCACGTAGCGAGCTCGAAACGTTGGACAACCGCAACCTATCTTCAATTGGGTAAAAGTGGCGGGGAGAATCAGATTGCACTTTACTAATAAAGAATTTTTTCAGCTCATATATTTTTATTTCAGATTAGTCTACGCGGGAGTTTTTAAACAAGGACAGTCTGACTTATTCTAATTTTCAATTAATTATATATTGATATGTATTAATATTTATATAAATATATATTGATATTATTATGTATTAATTTTAATTTATTTAATTGGACTGTAAGACCAATAGAAATATTTATTAATTTATCTAAATACAGTCGATATAAGCACAATTAAAGTATATTAATACATACATATTAATAAATAAATATGTATTTACATCGCCTTGATCAATTGATTCTATAATTTCAGCAAACTTCGCTGCTTGCAGAACTACGTCTGCAATCTCTAGCGCCCTTGCATGCAGAGGTCTCCAATCCGCAGATGTTGCAGGAGCTTTTCTTGACTCCTTCATCGGTAATCGTGATCTCGATCGATCCAACGACGGTGTTACCACTCTTGCTAGAGAGGCTGTGAAGATGTGGATAGGGGTGGTGGACCTTGTCGACTTAGACATGTCCTTCTCCTCCTCCTCCCAGAACAAGTCCATCGACTTATAATATTTCCGTTTGGAAGGACGGCTTCGGGGAGCCTTGTCCACGGCAGGCAAATGCTTCCTGTTGGCGTTGCTGCTACTATTAGCGTTCACTGCTACATTTCAAATTTCAAATCTGTAGGTAAATTTTGATGCATACACTCACTGCGGTTCCGCTTTTATATCGATTAGTAATGCTGGTTTTTCCACTACCTTTTACACTAAAAAACGTTCTTATTGTTCAAACAAGAAAAGAACCGCCTACAAATTCTAAACTTCGTTTAGAAAGTGCGGCTAAGTCCATCCTATCTATTTTTTTTGACAAAAGAAACTTTTACACACTAGTGAATGAACTCAATTTTCTCCTGCCTATTTCCCTTCTCTGCTCACTCCTATGACGTCAAAGGTAAGCGAATTCTACTAATTAATGAGTCAACCTCGGTCATTATATCAAGAGGCAGATGTGTTTGCCTCTAATACAACTCGCTTTTGCTTATTGAAAATCGAACGTCTATATACTGGTTTACAATAGTCACTCTCTTTTCCATACGCAAGGATAATATATACTTTACCGAAATGGAGAGGATGCAAAGCGTGAGACCGGCAAAGAAAAATAACTCGCTTTCCTTATACAGTATAGGGACCAAGTTTATTCTGTAACTATAGACATTTATAGCCATATACGGTAAGCGGATTATACTTACTGATAATTGAACCTTGGTCTGTATATTAACGTTAATTTAACGTATCCGATCGAACAATATCCAGTATTTATGTATATTTACATGTTGTTTAAAAAAAAAGATTAAACAAACTCAGAAGAAAGTGTATCGTTCAAGCAAAATAAAGATACCATTTCATTAGATATTACGGCAATATATTTTATTAGAACAATTTTAGTTGATTACACACAAGTCACTTTTGTTCCAACATGCTAGCTTTGAAATAAATTCTTGTGAACTATTTATTCCTCCCATTCAGGATACATTATTGTATTGTGTCTTGCTCCGCAATTAGTAGGTGAATCATAATTGCAGTGACTTACATGATGCGTCTGATTAAAGCAAACGTGAACTTCGTGAAGAAAAGTGTCTCTCTAAAATAAGTATGAAAATGAGTTTTCTAGAAAATTTTAGATTATAGAAAATGTGTCAACAGTTCAAAAACATACCTCAGCTTCGTAGCACTCTAGATAAGGTCGAACTCCTAAGGATTCCATAAGCCTGTCCATTATATGTCCTACTTTATATCTTTCACCTGGAAGAATTCTACCTTCACTCAGTTTTCTGCCGATATTGTAGTTGCCCAGCAGATTAAAACTCAACTCAAAGTAGTTCGATGGACTAAAGTCGATACAAGATCCATATACATCATAGGATGCTTCCCAAACTTGTTCATTCCGTAGAAGGGGTATAGTAGTTGGCCAATGTCTTTTCAGTTTGTTTTGGACTGTCTCGTCGGGGATCGCATTACGGTAAGTCAGATTATTTCCGTTATCATCTTTACAATTTATCCAAAATGCACCGTCGCGATCAGCAGCCTTCAGTGCATATATAACCCAGTCTGTTGGATCTAATTCTTTCAATTGCTTTGCAAGCATTCTTAAATAAATACGCTTATCAAGAGCGGCCAAGCTGGCTGTTTCCACCTCATCTCTTATTTTCAGATAGCTGGTGGTAGGTGACTGTTGAATAAATATAAGTCCATGATAGCCGGATACCGTACTGAAAGTAACTCACAGATTAGTATTATTTTTATAATTATATAAATTTTAATATAAATATTTACTACTAATAATGATAGTACAACTTCGAAATCCGTCTCGTCGAAAATTCATAGCATTTTTAGAAATAATTCAAGAAAAAAATAATATCTGATTGCTTAACTAGACAGTGGAAAAAATTATTTAATGCTTGAAAGCTAGTTGATAGTCATCGATAATGACTCGATTAATTATAAGAAGATTTTTAATAAAATAACCTTTTTAATAATAACATTAACATCAACTTACCTTGATGCCAAGAAATGACAAAAAGCTATAATACAAAATGTTATAATGTATTTTAACATTTTTTTAAATAAATACTTTTGATAGAATTATAATGCCAACAAGAGCAAAATAGTGATAAGTACTGCTACAGTAGTTAGTTATATATACCATATATGTTACAGATCTAATGATATGTTTGTATATTTCTGTCATTCTTATTTTTAAATGCATATATTCAAAATATCCAATTGAAATTCACTGTGAAATCTATAATCATCTATTGAATATATCGTTCTATAAAATATATTTGAATCCATTAATTATATTTTGAAAAGATATAAAATAAGAATATGTATAACTTTACAAAATAATAATGAGGTTAATATAATATTGTAGTATATGTGTATATATATATATATATATATATATATATATATATATATACATATATATGATATATAGACTAGTAGACTATAAATTACAATCGAAACAGTTTATATTATTGCTACTGCAACACACGATTCATTTAATAATTTAATTCACGAACAAATTGACCCATTTACGTTCCGTCGCATATCAGATTGAGAAGTCATTGTTTTTTATCTCAATAAATATTTTTTCGTCATTCTAACCTACAAATCGCACCTTCACCGCTTGATTCCGGTTCCATGAGGAAAAATATAGTCCTCACCTAGTACGAAAAGACTTTTTTACAAACCTCGTTACAACCCTCGGCTTCGCTTCAGGCCGCAAACTTCTCGTCTCGTAAATAAAGAATTTCCATACTCGGTAGAAAATGTACTATTCCCGCACTCGAGGCGCAAAATACGATTTTCTGCAGCTGTCTAGAGAGAGAAAAATACTACTTTTCCTCCCTAGGGAGGAAAAGTATTTATGGCCGCTTCCCTTTAGATTTTATACCTACGCCGCTTTAAATTTTATACCTGCTCGCTCTATCTAAGCATGACTAACACATGGGGAGGAATTGACACTCTTTAATTCGGTGAGTATGCCGTTCAATTTTTTGTGCATTTCTATGAGAAAGAAAGAGCGCCGTCGTATGGGAAAATAGTATTTGACACAAGGGAGCAAAATAGGCGTTTTCTATTATTATTCATGGACAGGAACAGGTGGTAATCACTTGGCGCTGTGTCCGGGCTATATGGTGGATCCAGTTTTCGTCGCCAGTCACCATCCGCTTCGAAAATGGGGCGAGTTCATTCCGTTTCAGCAGCACATCGCAGGCGTTGCTTTTGTCCAGAAGGTTTTTTTGCGACAAATCATGCGGCACCCAAACATCAAGCTTTTTTTGTATCCTTCTGCAGATGGTTTTAAATGGATTGGTGACTAACTCTCATCTCCTGGACGATATCACAAGATGCCACATGCCGGTCTAACTCGATAAATTCCATGATTTGATCGGTATTCGTCGTCAGAGGTCTTCCGCCGGCTGGCTTATCCATGGTGTCGTTTTCACCAGTTCTGATTCGTCGAAACAATTCCTCTGCGATTCTAAGTGATAGCCTGTCATCCCCTAAAACACCGTTAATCTCACGGAACGTTTCTCTAGCGGATTTGCCTTTGACGAAGGAAAACTTTAAAATAGCGCGAATTTCGGCGTTAGTGAACTCCATGTTTACACGCCTATAATTTTTTAACTATAATTTTTTAACAATATCCAAACTAATCATGCATAGCGTCGTTTTGTACGCTATGTCAAAATCTTTAAATTATGTATATTATTACCAGATACTAGATCTGTCGCGCTTTATACATTACCGCCAAATTTCTTAAGACCAAAAGGCGGAAGGGAGATATTTGACAACACAATATATTAACTAAAATAATGACAGTCAGTGTCCATATTTATAGTCACCCCTGAAGAATCTGAAATAGAATTTATTACTACAATAAATTATATTAAACGCAAAAATTAATAATAAAAATAAAATTAATAATAAAATAAAATACAAATAAAATTAATAATAAAATAAAATAAAAATAAAAATAAATAAAATAAAACTATCATAAAAGTACTAAATAAAAATAAAACAAAAATAATAAATAAAATAAAAATAATAAAAACAATATTGTATGTTAGTAAAGGACAATCTGACTGCCCTCATCACCTTAAATTTAAAGGCACCTTTATTGTCCGACCTTTCGAACTGCTACGGTTCATCCTATAAAGAAAATAAACTGAGTTTAGTTCCGGAGGATAAAAGAAAGTAAACTGAGTTTATTTCCTGAGAATAAACCGTAGCGGTTCCAAACGTCGCACACCAAAGGTGAATTTAAATGTAAGGTGGTTGGGCCGTCAGGTTATCATTTACTAACATAAAATATTCTTTTTATTATTTTTATTTTATGTATTATTTTTCATTTTATTTTTTTTATTATTAATTTTATTTTTTTTTAATTTTTAATTTTAAATATAATCTATTGTAATAACATATTCTACTTGAGATTCGTCGGGGATGTCTACAAAAAAAGATTGTCTGACTATGATTATTTTAGTTAATATATTATATTATAAAGACTGTAATACCGATAAAAATATTTATAGATTTAATTCGAAACAGTTGATTGATGCATCCTGAATGCTTTCAAAGCTTTTGTCTCTTAAAATTTGACTTCAAGTATTTTTAAAAGAACAAATATAATCTGAAAAAGCTAGGAAAATTAAGTCATTATAGATTAGGTAAGAGAATGAATGATGCTACTGAAATAGATGCTATTGTTAAAAATGTTAAGAAAAAATCTGTTGAAATGATTAATATATCTAATAATTTCTTCTGTGAAATATTCATAGTATTAAATGAAAAAATAAAAACGCCAAATACTTTATAATTGCCCAAACATATATTTTTCAATAGTTGTTGCATTCTAAATGATAAAATAGATGAAAATTAATAATACATGTAGCGATAGTTTTACTAAAAGTTTTATTGTAACTATCGATTATCACTTTCAAACCTAGCTATTCACTATTTGTACATACGACTAAAAAAGTAGAAAGTTAATACGAAGGCGGGTCAACCCGTGTTAGAAATGAAGGCACCAATTTTTCAAATTTTTTTATTTTGTTTTTTAATATACTCCTCTATTAGAATGATACACATCTCCCAACGTTCTGGCTATTTGTTTAACCCTTCCAAAAAAAAGATTTTTCGAACTCTCTAAAATAACCCTCTGTCTCGGCGATGACTTCATCGTTTGAGTAAAATTTTTTTCCCGCGATTCATCTCCTCCTGTTAAGGAACAAGGTGAAGTCGTAGGGAGCGAGGTCGGGTGAATACGGGGGATGCGCCAGCAATGGATAACGCAATTCATGCAGTTTGGTGTCACAACTCCAAAAAATATGCTGATGCGATATCTTGACGAACAGACACCTTTTTTCATCAAATGTGGCCGTATCTCCTTCAAGTTTTTGTCGAAGCCGTCCAATAACTCACTGTAGTGATTATGTAGTAAAACTCACCGACAATTTTTTCATAGCCATCTTAAAACTCTAAACTAACCTATAAATCAATCTGAAATTTGTTTTAGCGTCTTTTGATAAACGGCAGCACACTTATTGAACCGTCCTCATACATAATAATACTAGCTCAAATAGGTAATCTAGACAGATTAAATATAAATCTAGTTAAAATAATATAAAAATATTACCACTAACTACTATTAGCACTCGCTTTATCTAGTAGACGTCTTTTCTTTTCATGTGATACGGGTATTTTGCCTGTTGACATCCAGAACAATCTCTCCTAGCATTAAAATGCAAATCGAACTCCCTAATGCTCTGTAAAAATCGGAAAAGGTCGAGCAAATATTCTTCTTCTCGTTTCTTAAACAGAAAGACATGCCCTGAAACATAAATGTTCCAAATGGCGTCGCAAATGCTGCCTCTTCGTATGTTTGGAACCTCAAGGGGGTCTATCAGTAGAAGGTACGAAAATCTAATGTTGACCTGCATGCTGGTTTCTTACAGGCGTGTAACAGATCAATATCGTGATCTTATTGAGGCATCTAAAATTCACGCATACGCGAAGTTTAATATCCTTCTTCGATAGAAGCATGACTTGCGCAATCAATCCGGTATAACTTAGTTTTTAACGCCTCTTCACTAACTGGTGAAAACCGATAGGTCGGCGTTGTTACGGGAGAACACTCGCCTGTTTTTCTCCGATGTTCGGTGATTATCGTCCAAGGTACTTGTTAACTAATAATTTAATACGGTATGTAATTAATCCATAATAAGCATATATAAATTATATTTAACAGTTTATTCTTATGTATAAACGTGACGTACCTGAATAATTAAAGGTGGGTTCGAAATTAGAAATAAATAAAAACAGCCAATCAATTATAGTGAAATATTAGATTTATTAGGAGAAAAAAGGCATAAAAAACCTCCACTCAGTGAGTGGAGGAAAAAGCCAGTTCAAAAATAAACTTTATGAATACTATTTGAGTTGTGGATTACAAATACAATAAATATAAATACTATACGCGAGGCAAAAGGTCACTTTTACAAATAAATACAAATATAAACACACAGAGCTCTGTCTTACCATACACACACATAGGGTAGGCGTACCCACACAACTGATCGACGAGGTGAGGACTTATGTGGAAGGGAACCTCCGCACTTCCTCCTGACGCTGCGCACCGACCCCAACGTCTTGGGCGCGGGCGAACCCTTGTCGGTAACGGCAGCTACCGGCTCGAACGGACCGGATGGGAAGCCCCTCAGAGATTCGTCGTGTCCGAATCTCTACAGAACCTCTGTGCTCTGTCCACGGGAGCGCCCGAACTTATCCCTTGACATGGGCTCAATCACACACTGATTAATCCGCGACGGACGGAACGCAACGACGACACGGGCTTTATCACACACCGATCGATCCACAACACGGACGGAACGCAACGACGACACAGGCTACACCGAGAAATCTCACGCGGAAACGCGGCACGAGCTGATTGAAACCAACGGAAACAATTAAGACGAAAAGATTGAAACCCACCGTACCGAGCGACTAGCGAAGAAGAAGTGTCCGTGATGCCCGTCCGCGAGCGTCGTTTTTCCTCCGACCCAACAAAGTATCCGGAACCAATTAGTTCAAATCTATATTGATCTATAGTATTATTTGGGGACCGCTCTATACTTCAGGGAGGGAATTTAGCCAGGACAGAGAAGCGTGGGATCCAACGGCCGTCGGCAGATGTGCGCTGCTTGAAGTTGATGCGCGCGGTACAGGGTGGGCGGCATCTGATGGTCATTACGGCCGGAGAGCTCGGTTTATGATATCATTGCTCCGCGAAGACATGCGGAGGACAGTAGAATACCGACCGGTGGGTTAGCTCTGCGTCTCTCGCACATTTTACTCATAAAAATGCCAAGGAAATAGAAAGCGCTATTTGTCTATGCCTTTCTTCCATTTTCCCCAACAGTACTTTAGGCTGAAATAGGTCCACTAATTCTCGCAAAACGGGGAAAGGCTTTACATTGCATCATGTTAATGTTTTTTAAATCGGTCAAATATGCTTACGCCACTATTAAGTTAAAAGGAAAGGGTTTCGATTTCATCTTTTTATTTAATTGGAGAGAATAGAAATATTTATTAATTTATAATAATTTTTTATAGTAATAACATTTTTCCGAAAACACTAAATCAGAATAGTAACTTTATTCATATCATTATTCAAATTTTAAACTTTATTTAGATATGTTTATTAAAAATATATTTACGTTATTAATAGTTCGATAATTAAGCTTTAGAGTGCCGGCATGGCTCATATATGAGCCACCTGTGACATTAACAGCTACTCTAGAGATATGAGGTGTTCTTCTGTATAAATTTTGCGCATCAAAAATATCAATTTATAAGGCAAAAATGCCAGCAGTCTAAAGATTAATGACTATATATGAGGTGTGTTCAAATAATAAGGTGACTGTAAATATCGTGGGCATTATTTGCTTTTTGTGACAGGCCTAAAAAGTTATAAGTTTTTCGTGTACTCGGAGATTTTCTTATACCAAAAAAATGGAGCAAAGTGTTTGCTGTAAATTTTGTATCAAAAATCGAAATCAGTCCTTGAAAACTCTTGGAATATTGACAGTTGCATACGTTGAATCTACGTTGAGATAACCAATATGTATAAGTGGTACACGCTGTTCTAAGAATCCCGAGAGGATGTCGAAAACGAACCTAGTCGTGAACTTCCTAGCACGTCAACAACACTTGAAAATGATCAAGCCATGAAAGATATTGTGTTAAAAAAATCATTGAATCCATATCAGAGAAGTTGCTGAACATGTTGGCATATCGGTTGGCTCATGGCACGCTAGTTTTTCGGATGTCTTGGACATTAAGCTTCGTTCCAAAACTGCTTAATTTTGATCAAAAGAACAGTTGCGTTACTGTAGTTCAGTAGTTCAAGTTAGACGTCAATAATAATGCTGATTTTCTCCAATGGTTTATAACCGGTAATGTGTATATGGTTATCACGTCAAAAATGAAGCGAAATCGTACTAGTAGAAGGGCTCAGAAGAACCAAGACCGAAGACAGCACCCCCAAGTGAGATCAAATGTCAAAGTGTTGCTCACTGTCTTGTTTGATTTCTGTGGCGTAGTATATAAGGAATTCTTAGCACAAGATCGGACTGTCAATAAGGAGTACTAGCTTAAATTTATGCGCCGTTTGCAAGAAGCGATAAGCAAAAAAAGTCCGGAACTTCGGAAAATCAATTCGTGGCCTTTGCCTCACGATAATGCATCTGCTCATTCACCATTGCTTGTGATAAATTTTTTTGTCAAAACTAGTACTGCAGTCATACCTCAGCCTCTATAGTCACTAAATTTGGTACTCAGTGATTTTTTTCTTTTCGGAAAATTAAAAATACCCATGAGAGAATGTCAATTTTCAACGATTGATGAGATAAAAACTATACCGCTAAAAGAATTCAAGCCTATACCAAAAAATGATTATCAATAGTGCCTCGACGACTAGAAAAAGCGTTCACATATGTGCATTATATCTGAAGGGGATTAATTTAAAAGGGATAACGTAACTATTCATTAATAAATAAATATTTTTGAATAAAACCGAAAAATCACCTTATTATTTGAACACATCGTAAATACTTCTGAAAAAAATAATGTTCTTCAAATTTTATTTTTTTTCGTGCAGTATACAATGAAATTCAAAATACTTTTGAGTTTTAGTTAATTTAACGTACCCATCGAACAATATCCAGTATTCATGAATATTTAAATGTTGTTTAAAAACAAAGATTAAATAAAATGAGAAAAAAGTGTATCGTTTAAGGAAAAGAAAGATAACATTTCATTAGATATTAAGGCAATATATTTTATTAGAACAATTTTAGTTGATTACACACAAGTCACTTTTATTTCAACATGCTAGATTTGAAATAAATTCTTGTTAACTATTTATGTCTACCATTGAGGATACATTATTGTATTGTGTCTTCCTCCGCAATTAGTTGGTGAATCATAATTGCAGTGACTTACATGATTCGTCTGATTAAAGCAAACGTGAACTTCATAAAGGAAAGTGTCTCTCTAAAATAAGTATGAAAATGAGTTTTCTTGAAAATTTTAGATTATAGAAAATGTGTCAACAGTTCAAAAACATACCTCAGCTTCGTAGCACTCTAGATAAGGTCGAACTCCTAAGGATTCCATAATCCAGTCTATCATTTGTCCTACTTTATATCTTTCACCTGGAAGAATTCCAACTTCACTCAGTTTTCTGCCGATATTGTAGTTGTCCAGCAGATTAAAACTCAACTCAAAGTAGTTCGATGGACGATTGTCGATACAAGATCCAAATACATCATAGGATGCTTCCCAAACTTGTTCATTCCGTAGAAGGGGTATAGTAGTTGGCCAATGTCTTTTTAGTTTGTTTTGGACTGTCTCTTCGGGGATCGCATTACGGTAAGTCAGATTATTTCCGTTAAGATCTTTACAATTTATCAAAAATGCACCGTTGCGATCAACAGCCTTCAGTGCATATATAATCCAGTCTGCTGCATCTATTTCTTTCAATTGCTTTCCAAGCATTCTTAAATAAATACGCTTATCAAGAGCGGCCAAGCTGGCTGTTTCCACCTCATCTCTTATTTTCAGATAGCTGGTGGTAGGTGACTGTTGAATAAATATAAGTCCATGATAGTCGGATGCCGTACTGAAAGTAACTTACAGATTAGTATAATATTTATAATTATATAAATTCTACTTATAAAATTAACTACATAATGATAATAAAGCTTCGAAATCCTTCTCATCGACAATTCGAACAATTCTTAGAGATCATTCGAGCAAAAAATAATATCTAATTGTTTAACTAGACAGTGGAAAAAATTATTTAATGACTGACACCTAATTGATGGTCATCGATAATGATTTGATTAATTATAAGAAGATCATTAATAAAATAACATTTTCACTACTTTACCTTGATGTCAAGAAATCAAAAAAAAGTATAATACAAAATGTTATAATGTATTTTATCATTTTATTTAAATAAATAGTTTTGATTGAATTATAATGCCAACAAGAGCAAAACAGTGATTAGTACTATTAGAGTAGTTAGTTATATATACCATAGATGTTACAGATCTAATGATACGTAGTATCAATCATGTATATCATATAAAGGTTTGCATATTGATGTCATCTTTATTATTAAACGTATATAGTCAAAATATTTAATTGAAATTCACTGTAAAATATATAATCATCTATTGAATATATCTATCTATAGAATATATTTGAATCCATTAATTATATTTTGAAAAGACATAAAATAACGATATGTATAATTTTACAAAATAATAATGATATTAATATAATATTGTAGTATATATATATATATATATATATATATATATATATATATATATAGACTAGTAGAATATAAATTAAAATGGAAACAGCTTATATTATTTCTATTGAAACACACGATTCATTTGATAATTTAATTCACAAGCAAATTGATCCATTTACGTTTGGTCGTATATCAGATTAAGAAGTCATTGTTATTCAAATCAATAAATATCTTTATCGTTCTTACAGTCTTTATAATATAATATATTAACTAAAATAATGACAGTCAGACTGTCCCTGTTTATAGTCACCCCTGAAGAATCTGAAATAGTACTTGTTACTACAACAAATGATATTTTTTTCTTATTTGTTTTCAGTCGCATGAACAGAAAAATCATTAACGACTTACATATACATATGTTACATATGATTTTGTGTAAAAGTGAGAAAAAAGAACAATAATTATAAAGATCAATAGGTACTTATGGTTACATATATAATCATAATAGTGCGTTCATTTTAAGGTCATTTCGTGGCGTTTCGAATGTCTTTTTTATAGTATAATAATAATATTGTTTTCATGTATAAATTTGATCAGCTTGTTCATGTTTTGTGTGTCTAAAAAATACTCCTTTATATATTTATAGTGTGTTTCTTCTGCTTATTTAGTTTTTCGGAATCGAGTACATTCTATGTTTAGGTGTTTAATGGTAATTCGGGTTTTGCAGTTTTCGCAGATAGGTGGATCGTTTTTTTCCATTAAGTTTTCATGCGATATGTTTGCCTGTCCGATTCTAATTATTGTAATAGCTACTTGCACATGACTCAATTTTGGTTTTTAAATCGATCTCACAGAAATTTATATTATTTTTTACATATGTCGCTACTCCACCAATACCACGTACACACATTACTCTATTTTTGGCAATTACGTTATATCCGTTGATTTTTGTATATTGATTGCAATTAAAATTAGTTTCTTGTAAAAAAATAATTGCTGATTCGGTGAGATTAATTAATCGCTTTATATTTAATATGCGCGCTGAATAATCGTTAACATTCCATTGGAAAATATTATATATATCTAAATACAGTTGACATAAGCACAATTAAAGTACATTAATACATATATATTAATAAATAAATATGTATTTACATTACCTTGATCAATTGATTCTATCATTTCGGCAAACTTCGCTGCTTGTACAACTACGAGGGTGGATTGATAAGTTTCCGGCCTGACCAAGAAAAACAACGTTTTTAAGAATTTTTTTTATATCTCAACATAATCTTCTTCAAGACTGATACATTTCTCATAGCGGTGTTTTAGTCTAGTAATACCATCTCTATAGACTGATTTATCAAGCTCCTCAAAATATCCATTTACAGCTTCGAATACAGTGTTTTATCAAAGGCGGAGAACGATAGAATATCCGTAGAAGAAATTTTTTTGATATATATATTTTAGTAACTAATACAAAAATTTTAGAGAATGAACTTGAAGTTCATTCTAAGGTGAAATTTATATTTTGAAATAAGAAACGGTCCAATTAACTTCCTGAAATGAGAGAAATAACAATTTTACATTTGAATAGTTACCTGTCTTATAGATAACTTCAAATTTTACCTCTATTAAATATCAGAAGAAATGAATATCCAATATCTAAAATTTGAAAAATTCACATTAAGATACTTTGGATTAAATTTGTTAAAATGATGACTTTGTTAAACTGGTATGATTAGAAATTCATATTTATATGGACCTTTTTCCATAAACTACGTACTATCTGAATGACTCAGAATTCTAATAAAGATATATATCTAGGTATAAATCTCTCTGTTCTTTTATTGTTCAGGTATGATATTTCAGAAATTCTTAATATATTATTTTGTCTTAATATAATTAATATATTTTATTTATGGAAATGCTTCTTTAATGTACCTTTATTTGATATAACCCAGGCTCTCTAGTGAAGTATCGAACCGAATGAGAAAATTTAAAAATATATGTCCTGTTTTATTCTATATACCATATATATACATATATAAAGCTCGAAGATTTGACCCCTTGTGACTTTACTGATATGTCCAGTGGATGGTCTAATGTGAAAGTGTACTAATTTTTTTTTTCAAACGATGGTTGATAGTTATTATTCTACTAAGTATTAAAAATACTACGGTTTTTATATTCCTCATTTTTTGTAATAATTCTTCATTTTAAAATTCAATTTAAACTCTTGTAATACGCAGTATAGATAAAAGCGAGCGCGTATCGATGCTAAGGAATGTCTGCGCTCAATGCAATTGACCGAAAGTTTTTTCATTCATAGTCGGCTGGCAGCGAGAAGCACAGATCGGTGGGGAGCATGAGGTCCATCGTTATTTGCAATTTCTCTACGATTAATGTGTATCGCCGCCTCTTGAAATTGAACGAAATTGATTTTATCGAATCTCGCCCGGCCCCCTCCCGTCATTCCCATCTCGCGCCCTCCGCTCCTTACCTCAGCTCCGGCGTTCTCTCCGCGGGACTGTTCTCTCCAGGGCGTTGTCTTGTCCCCTCCACTGCAGTCGTCCTTTTATATACAACACCACTGTCTCTCACTTGCAATGCAGATGCCGGAGAGACTGCGCTTCCAAGATTTACTCCCTGTAGAGACCTTCTTATCCTCTCCCAGCGAGCTGAGTAGGGCGCCTCGCCAGGAGACCCCGTGCCGCCAGCTTTTAAGGTTTCATTGCCGTTTCGCCCTGATGGTCCTGTCGGGATGCTTATTCTCTTTGTCTCTCTCTTTCTCTCTCTCTCTCTCTCTCTCTATTTCATTCCGTTGGATCGCGCGCACCGACTCAATTGCATTGGAACGCCTTGGATGAAGCTCTGATATGTTATTTACGGTTTGCGGCACAATGGCCAGACTCATCTCTTAAATAATGGCGTCGAGAAGGATGAACCAAGCGGGAATTTATGGGCTTGGATGATGCTCGTAACTATCGAAGTTAACGAGATATTGTCCCGGTCATGAAAATCGATAAAAAGAAAAGCTTGAAAATATATGATCTTCGAAAAGAAATTCTGCAATTCTTTGAAGGAGTAAGGAAATTGATTAATTAGAATATTCGATGTATAGTTATTAGGAATATATGTAAAAAATTAAGTAGGAAGGATATTAAAATTCATTTCGGAATCGTTCGGAGGGGTTCTGGTACCTCCAAATCAGCCGTAGTACTTAAAGTTTATTTTTTCATGGTGATCGTAATACTTTTTGTAACTGCAGAAAGTGTGAGAGAGAAAGAGAGTGAAAGAGATAGAGCGAAAGAGAAAGAGTTGCCGTAGTCAAGCCGTTGTTGAAGTTTACGTAAGTTTCTAATGCCAAAAGTTCTAGAGATAGGGGTGCATACACTTTTATTTTCCTGTTTTGGCACAATTACGCCATAGAGTATAAAGAAAACAAATATAAGGACGAAATATACTCTTTCACTCTAATATAATATTATTTCATATTCTCCTTTTTTCATTTACACAGTAAAATTAAATAATCCATCAAAGGTTTTCTCAACGCAAAATAAAAAATTTTAATTAAAATAGTAAAAGAACATAAAACAGAAAAAAAACTCTCCGTTGCAGGTGAAATTTTTTCATTAAAAGGATTCCACAACACTTTGAAACATATGCATAGCTGAAAATTATATATAAAATGATAGTCATTTTTAAGTTTACTTTATTATTGCAATAGAAACATTATTTAATTCATTGGGATTATTAATATAAAGAAGGAATTGGATGAAGGGAAAAATATTGAAACGCCGCAGAATTAATGTTAACGTCAAGTTTTATTTCTCTGTACATTGCATGTTTTTAATCAATTTACCCCAGTATCATATTATAATACATCAGTAATCCTGTAATATTCAAGCGAAACTACTATTTACACTGAAAAATCAACTATGACGAAACGTACCTCATCAACACTACGTGCAGTTACTTTTAGATTTATTCCATTACCATTTACTTACACACTAATAATACAAACATTCCTCTGTCTCTTTTTCTCTCCTTATTTTCTAAGCTTGTCCCCTACCGTAAAAGTTTCTTGGACGCGAGAGAGAATACAGAGCGAGTGAATATAATATATATATATATATATATATATATATATATATATATATATATATATATATATATATATTGTATAACGAATAACACAGCTTTCGTCGGGGTTTTTGTCCTCTTTCTCCCCCCTTTTTTCTCCCTCATCGCCTCTTCTTGCTATAGCGCACCTCCTCTACGAACGAGGGAATATTTAATTAAGACAGAGTGTGGTCGAAATCAGGTTGAATTATTATGCTGCAGTATAGCTGCAGCAGCAGCAGCAGTAGCAGCAGTAGTGCAAGCCCAGCAGCGGTGCGCGGATATACTCGTATATGCAAAACAGCCATGCTGCTGGTTGCTCGCTCGCTCGCTCGCGTTAGTATTAGTTTGGATTTGGTTTTGAATGTAAAAACGAACGGAGTAGAAAAAGAAGTCAGACCGAGAGGGAGGGGGTGAGGAAAAGAGAGAGGCTGAGAGAGAGAGAGAGAGAGAGAGAGAGAGACAAAGAACAAATCGCAGTTGCGCCTGCGGCGATAAATTTTATTTGACCTTTTACCGCGACGCCGACTTTCCTCTCGCCTCTGGCCGCCCGATCCGTGATATATACGCATTCTGAAGCACAAAACACGCGTACACCTTTTCCGCCTCGCTCTTCCTTATTCCTCTCTTACGTTTCTATACACCGCGCGCGCACGCGCATGTACACACACACACACACACACACACACACACACACACACACACACACACACACACACACACACACACATAATATTACCGGATGATGAATCTCGCTGTACGAGGTTTATAATAACAAACGAAACTGACACTCTTTCCAATAGGAGTGGCTTGCCCGCTTATTATTATTATTATTATTATTATTATTAAATGTGTATACGCGTTTGAGCTTTTCGCATTCATTCCAAGGAGTCGACTTCAATTCTATAACACGAACGCGTCGCTGATACTGCCGCGAAGTTATAATACGAACCAGACCCTTTTCTTCCCTCAAGCTCTCCTCTTGCCTTTTCTGCAAGAGAGAAAGAGAGAGGGAGCTCGAGAGGGAGATAGAGAGAAGTTGAGAGAGAGAGAGGAGAGAGAGAGAGAGAGAGAGAGAGAGAGAGAGAGGCCAAATATTAAAAACTATGTAATATACATGTCGCCATTATAGTCGTTGTAGGAAATATTCAAAATTACATTATTCGCTTCATCTGTACCCCCGCCTCCTCTGTATGTTGAGTGCTTCCTTCCTTCCCCTGGTTTTTTTAAAATGTACAGTTTTTCAAATGAGGAGCGAGGGTGAGCGAAAAAACACCTTTTTTATTAACCAGAATTACATGGGCATGTCTGTTTTATCTCTTCCCGGCAATTCACAGAAGTTTGCGTCTCCCTCACGCTTTTGATTATTTCGTCGCAATTTTTCACCTTAACTTTTATTTATATTTAAAAAATGTGTTCGGTTTCATTATGGTTTATAATATTTAACTATATATAGTTTTCCGTTTGATAATAGCTATAGGTTGCTTATATCAGTAGCAGTCCATTCCATCGACGCAACGATTCTAGAGGATTCTAAATCTTCGATCCTAATGTACGATTCACTCTATTATTCCCGTTCGAGTTGAAGCAAATTTATGTACAAAATTTCTCTTCGTTATACAGCGGATGCTTCGTCCTTGCTGTACCAAAGAAACCATTCTCAGGATCGCCGTTTACATAGAGGACGCTGTGGTTAAGGATTCGCTTATTACTCTAATAGAACCGAACTCTTGACACAATTTTTCAGACGCTAAAAACTTAATAGCAGCTGTAAAAATCTCCTTGGCAATTACATTAAATGCCGCTGGCACGGTTTCATTTACATAGAGACGCAAACAGAGAGAAAGAGAGAGAGAGAGAGAGAGAGAGAGAGAGGCCCTACTAATCTTCGATTTTACGTTTCGTTACCCTGCACCGAACATTACTCGTTCGTAATATGTCAACGGCGCGACGACGCGGACCATTAAATTTGAATGCGATCCTTCCGGAAAAAAGTCAAGGAGCGCACCTCTCTTAACCTACAACAAATCCTCAAGAGAGTATATTAGAATATAAAAAAAAAAACACAGAGAAAAGAGAAGAACCGAACGAATAATAATCCATGCTTTACGATCCGTGATCCTCGGCGAAGTCGTTACGACAAGTAGGATAGGGCTGTTGGGGGCGCACGGGGGGGATGTAATAATAACTTTTGAACAGCTCTCTTGGATCGTTGCACCGCGCGGTTATTACGGCGTACCGCTCCATTAGTGATCGCGTTTTTAAGGCCAAATTTTTGCTCCCGCTCGCCCGCGCCTGTGTATATACGAGTGTGCCTGGTCTCGGGGCCAGGAACACGTGTGCGCCACCGAGGAGCGCGCGGCCGTTGAATGAACTCTTATAAATCGTCCCTCCCTCCCCAGGTGGCCCGCACGGAAGCGCAAGCGCGTAAATAACGAAACACAACGTCCGCGGCCGCGGCGCAAAAAAGGGGCGAGAAGAAAATGGGAGGATGGTGGGGTTGGGAAAGGTTGGACGCCCAGTGAAAATTACGTCGCCACTTATGGTGATTAAGATGTAGAAGTAAATTTCGAAAATTTACTGCGATGGCCCTGCGGAGAAGTGGGCAGGGGGGGTGTGGGACGTTTATTAAAAATACCACGGCTGCGCGGTTCACCGTGCACATCAAGTCCCCCCCCCCCCACCAAGCGGCTACCTTTCTTTTTTCGGTCTTCCTTTGTTTTTTAGCTTGACTTTGTTAACCGTGAAAGTTTCAACGTATTTGCGTTGCCGGTGCATTCCAGTGGCGCGGCGGTGGGAGTATTAATCCCCAAGATTTACTTTTATACATTAATTGTGTTCCCTTTCTCTTTGTATTCGGCTTTCTGTATAATTTGTTGCGTTGAATCAATTGCATTAGTTATATGGATTTACTGAAAATGAATTTCTTCAATTCAGAGGGTAATCTATCAGAACAGGGAACTGCGTAATGATTATAATCAAAGTTTTCACAAATCTGTTTTGATTTCTGGGTGATTTTGACATAAAATAACAAGGACATGATTATTATCTTTATATGAAATCTTATATTAAGGAGAAGATGATATAATTTATAATACAAGGATAATAGTAAATTACGAGTGAGTATGAGTATTCGGAACGTTGCGGTTGTCGTGTGCACTCATTCATCATTTTCTTTACTATTTTTATCAAAAGCGTTTTGTCAAAAGTTTTTCTTTGATAAAAATCACTACTGATGAGACAAGCAAAGTCTAATCTAAACATCGGACATCCCTATCATGAATTTCCAAATCTTTAGTCATTCATTCTGAATATAATGCCTTTTCTATTTATTAATAAATGGAGACCGTTAAATTCTGTTAATTCAAACTGATAACATTTACTTAAAGATAAAATGAATGTTTTTATAATTTAAAAAATTCATTTTCGATTATGAGGTGCTTCATCAAGAATGATCGAAGTCATTTGAAGACTTCGTATGATTTTATATGATTACAAACTATTGGAATGAATTTAAGTGCGAATACAACTGATTTCAACGGAATATCTATTAATTTTAACTATTCTGAAACTAATATCTAATATTATTTTTTAATATAATTTTCGTTTGTTTAAAATGATTGTAATGATATCAGATGATTTGAATTTATTTTAAGACGATTCACCAGTAAAGATCGCGAATGAATCGTCAATGTAAGAAATCAGTCAGCCTTGGCACTTGCAAGATTTATAAAGACGTATATTGCACGAAAAGTGAAAAATCCTTTCAATGGCAACAATGAAGGGCGAAACGAGTTTTTTCATCTTTTGTAAAATAAAGATTTTACGTGGCGAAAAATTGCATGGAAAGCATCGAATAACCTTTATATATTTCATCTTTTTTTCACACCTGGCTCTCGCGTTCTCGTTATGCAGTTTTTTTTTCTCCCTCATTAAAAGCTTATTCCGTCGCGTAGCGACGCACTGATAAATCCATCGTAAACCGTCCTGCCCTTTTCTCCTACACCCCCTCCGCCCTGGCCACTGAAATTGAGCCGCGCTAAAAAGTGTCATTCTAGATTAAAAAATGCGCCCCTTTAATGCCGGTCTGGCCGTCGGGGTATTCAATCATACGAGCTTTATTGGTTCACGTCTCGTAAACATCGTAATTTACCTTCGTTTGGGCAGTTGGGCGGGTAAGAGCTATATATACTGAAATTTCAAACTGCGATCCATAAATGGCAGAAGACAATTTTTCAGCTAAATTGTCCGTGTTTTTTTTCAAAAGGAACTTACTCTTCACTTGAAAAAACAATACCCAATTCTTAATATCGTAATCTGAGCATTAAAACAATTATTCAACATTTATTCTAGACATTTTCAATACTAAATCTAAAAGAAAAACATATTTTCTAAATTTATAGCAAAAATAAATTTTGGACAAATATGTCAGAAATAAACAATTTTCATTAACGTAAAATTGTCGAATACCGACTAGTAATTTCTCAAATAATTGAAAAGGATAAAATTAGCAATCTTTATATAATTAAAGAAAGTAATGAGCGTGACTCTTTCTTTTCATTTTTCTTGGTATCGCCGTGCAAATCGTAGCAGTAGCGGGATAGTAAATCAATCGTATATAGATACTTGTTTGGAATATATATATGTATATATATCCCGATTTGGTATGCATGTATAGAATTAATAAAAATCCAATGCCATTTTCACTGCAATTAATTCAAATCATATGACTGGCAAAATCTCGTGGTCAATACAAGCAATTTTTTTACTTTATATCCCTCTCGCTTACGCCTAGTATCATTACTTTCCTTTCCAGCTTTCGTACTCGATCCTTGTATAGCGTAAATTTTAACTTACACACATGTACAGTAAAATTCACGAAAGCACACATGCAAGTACATTCTGTTATCGGGTATGAAACGTCAAGCCGAGTAATTCGAGAGCGTACATCACCTTCCTTCTCTCCTCCTCACCCCTTCGTTTCCATTCACCTTTAAACTCAGTCCGGCTCACCTCGCCATTTCTCCTGAAACTTCCTCCTATTTCTGCTTTCACACCAGAGAGGAAGAGGAAATGGGAGCGAGAGAGAGAGAGAGAGAGAGAGAGAGAGAGAGAGAGAGAGAGAGAGAGAGAGCGAGAGAGGTAGAAAGGGAGACAAAGACAGAAACAGACTAAAGCATGCCTTGGTGGAAAACGATTATTTGCACTCGGAGAAAGAGGGAGAAAAGAGAGAGAGAGAGAGAGAGAGAGAGAGAGAGAGAGAGGGAGAGAATTGGGGTAGATTGAGAGAGCGAAACATAGAGAAAGACAGAGAGTGTGTGTGTTTGGTCGTCCAGCGTACGTCTCTGTTTGCCAGACATACATGCGCGCGTCTAGCGTCACGTCGTTGAAAAATATTTCCTATTTATATTAAGACTGCACAGCTCTCATAACCAACTTCTTGAACACCTCAAAATACTACTTCTTTTAAACATAAATACTCACTCTCTCGTTCGCTTTAGCTCTCTCTCTCTCTCTCTCTCTCTCTCTCTCTCTCTCTCTCTCTCTCTCTCTCTCTCTCTCTCTCTCTCTCTCTCTCTCTCTGTCTCTCTCTCACTTTATCTATCTCTGTCTCTGTTTCTCCCTTCAGAAGAAGAAAGTACCTACCCATGCTGCTTTTTAATGCTTTAAAGGAGCAGAAAAAAGAAATAAATAGTCCGTCTCTTCCTGCCCTCTACCCGAGCAGCTGTTATACACTTTTTTCCCTCCTTAGCGAGTCTCAAAGGAACGTCGGGATAGAAAGAGTGGCGCTAAGGAGAGTGAAAGAGAGGAGATGGAGGGGGGAGGGATGAAGAGAAAGAGAGGGGAAAGAGAGATAGATAATTGCCGCGAGGTGCATCGTCGGAGAATTTTGTTCCTCGTACTTGCGAATAAAGCTCGCATTAGAGAGAGAATCGCTTGTTAGTCAATCCTCTGTGTCTCCTCTGCCCGAAGGAGCTGTCGTTTGTTTCTTCATTTCTTATCTTCTCCCTCTGTTTCCTTGCTTTCGGCAAAATATTTCCTAGCCTCGAGCTGATTCGCAAATGCTCGGCAAATGGATGTCAGTTAAGTCGTACGCGAGGCGCCCCATTTGCCTGATTGCGCCACGTAATTTCGTTCAGGTGCGCTTCATTAGGACACGGCGTAGGCACTTCTGCCGCGAGATTTTTTAGCTACATGGTTAAATAAGGTCTACCCTCCAGTTTCAATAATACGAATAAAAATAATATGCTGTATTTTCCTTAAGAATGCCGATGAAGAACAACTTGTCAGTTCAATAACTTATGATTGAACTGTCGAATTACATATCTCAGAAATTTTCTCTGCAATCCGAAATCATTTTATCCGCCAATTGCATAAAGATCGGCAGGGAGGGGGGTCGCAAACATCCACTTCGCTAATCGGTTATAAATTAGAGAGCTCGGCCAGCGGCGTGGCGGGATAAATAGATCAAAGTTAGAAATTTGTCAAATGGCGCGTAAATGAATTATCGTGGCGCTCCCAGAAAGTGACGTCACGTCCCAATAGCCGCGTGATCTATTCTAAGCTATTTTAAAGTTACAATGTGATTAGCGAACTTCTACCTCCGGGTTGAGATAGGGCGTAGGGGTGAGGGGTTTCCAATTGGCTCGGGTCGTCGCGGACGCCGAGCGTTCGGGGTGATTTGGGAAATAAGTGCGATTCCTACCCGCTCCTCTTCAACCCTTATACTCGTGTACAGTCTACGATAATATATATATATATATATATATATATATATATATATATACACACTTATACATTGTTAAAAAAATAGTGAGAGAAATCGAAATTTTCGGATTACCCAGCGTCGATATTTATTCTCTCACATCTTTTATCTCCACTCCTCCTCTCACTCTCTATCTCTGTATCTCTCTGTCTCTCCCTCCATACAGTATGAAAAAAAAAAAATACAAAAACAAAAGAGAGCTCTTTCTTGCCACCACATACTCTCAGTTTAGCCGTTCCGAGGGTGTAAAGCGAACCGAAAACGAATGACGAATGGCCGTCAGGAACATTTGTTATTCGATTCGCAAGTCACGAGAACTGAAAGAGAGAGGAGGGAAGGGTCGGTAGATTACAACCGAATCATTTATCCCGAGCGCAGAAAGTTCAACGAGCCGAGGAACAGCCGCGGGCCAAAATAAAGCGATTCCGACCTGACCCGCGCGTTCTTGGAAAAAAAAATCGCAGAAAAAAATATGTAGAACGGAAAAAGCACACGCACACAGTCTCACACGAGCATTCTCACTGAAAACTGAGCTTCTAGAGCCCTTTGGCGCCTGAACTAACAATTCGCGCAACGACGAAGTTCGCCATGAGTGTTCAAGGAAAGAGAGAAAGCAAGAAAGAGAGCAAGAGAGAGAGCAAGATAGAGATAGAGAGATAGAAAGCGAAGGAGAAATTACAATCGGTTTCCGGTAAAACTAGGATCTGCCCAATACTGCGCCACGCTCACTGGAAATACTCTCTCTCTCTCTCTCTCTCTCTCTCTCTCTCTCTCTCTCTCTCTCTCTCTCTCTCTCTCTCTCTCTCTCTCTCTCTGTTTCTCTTTCTCTCACTCTCTCTCTCTTTCTCTCTCTCGCTCTACCTCAATCTCTCTCACGCACGTGCAAATGCGAGATCTAAATTTTCAAATGACTCGTACATATAATTGATCGCCTACCCTATACGAACACTGGACAATAGGGTGGGAGTCCGTTGAGCTCTGATAGGGGGAAGGAACTTCGTATTATACAGGCAATGAATATTGGCGTATTTTGCGTTATATTGCACAAGGAAGCCGTGGTCACGAGGCATGAGACGGAGGGAGGAATTTGAAGATCAAGTCTTAATTAAAACGATAAGCTTTAATTAAATAATTGGGACGAAAGCTAATTGCGAAAGCCGTTCGACCGTGACAGTGACGCGCTAGATATTTGTGGCGAAGATTGTCGTGCAAGTGTGTGCAAATTATATATATATATATATATATATATATATATATATATATATATGCACAAAATTATAGTGCAAAAATAAAACTGAGTAAAGTTTCGAGTACCGTCTCTCTCTGCTTAATACGTTGTCTAAATAAGGTGCGTTACATCTAAACCTCTTCACCCCTTTCTCTTTGTTTTCCCGACTGTATATCAAACGTAGAACACAAGCCTATTATTGAGTGGACATTGGAAACTGTATGCATAGTGCTTCTGGTCAACCTCTATGTATCCGTATATATTTATATATGAATGTTTGCACGCGCGTTACGAACTTACTAATCCAATAAGACAACCGTGTTATCCAACGCCTTTTAATACTTTAGTGAGTTTGTTCATTTTTTCTCCACAATGTAAGGGATAAATAAAGTATCGTAATTTATTAAAGAATTTATTAGCAGAAACAATTCATTCCAGAAATACTATCTTGTGGAAATTTAATACCTTCCGCACAATGTCGAAAGAAAATTCGTAAAACGTGAGTGCGCTACACGTACTTACGCTTGCATTGCATAGATAAACGGAAAAATACAACGAATATGCGCACACCGGTATATCCAGTCGCTCTCATCACTGCCAGGACAAACTTATTCTAAACGTAACTGTTAATTTGGCCCACGTAACTGAACGCTCCGTTTGACAAAAGTGAAAGCACCGGACCGTATTCGTTGCTATCTCCGGAGAGTTAATTACATTAACGGTTGTGTAATTTTCGTTGGGTCTAGATACGTCGAGAACCGATACGAGAGGGCACCGCATTTACGCTGGGGCATCGAAGCTCCCTTTCCACTTCCCTCCTTAACCAAGCGTCCATAGGTGGACGCCATCAACACCCCCACCCTAGTTTAATGCCACGATCAATGTCCAGGCAGCGAATCGAATATCAAAATAGATTTCACTGGCTTGGCCTAATCAGCAATTGATTGATTTTTATCCAAATTGCAAACTTGACTTCGGCTCTATGAACTGCGAGCGAGAAAAGGAGATGGTGATGTATAGCGGCATTTGGTATATATCGAATTTATTGAGAAAGCGGTAATTAGAAAAATATGCAACTCCGAGACTAAGTTTCCCGGCTTCTTGCTTTTGGCTTTTTAAAAAAAATAATTTTTCCATTTGAAATTCTAAAAATATACGTAATTTAGTTTAAAACAGAGCGTTTAAGCCGATCCTTTGCGAAAGCATGAAAAGCCAGTATCGATTTTTCGACGTATCTAAGAATTCCTTTCCAGAAAAGACTTTCACTTCTCAATTAAACCGATTTCGTTATACAAAATGTATTTTGATTAAAGCTAGTCACAAATAAGTTAAATATTGCAGCTTGTAATTATACCCAATATATCGAAGTAAAATAAAACTAAAGTTAGCGTAAGCCAATAACTTTTAGAAATCTAACTGAAAACTTTATAAATAATCAGAATATTTGGCTTTCCATATTGAATCCAGTCGTACTTCATTATATATTAATCCAGCTGATAATTCAATTGTCAATTTACGTGTACAAAATCAAATCCATCGCATCCTCTACGATCGGGTCAGAAGCGACTCCTCCTTTCTAAACGCAATCGTGCGACCCACTGTACTTTATCGTGGCACCACGTCAGTTCCGAGAAAATCGCATTTCCCCTTTAAAACGGCGTCCGCGGCCAGCTGATCCCCAGCGTCCTAAATATACCCCTCGGAAACTTCTCTCTCGGTCTCGTTCTCTCTCTCTCTCTCTCCCTCTCCTTCCACCCGTATATATCTCATATACTCGAATGACAGACAAACGGACAGTCAGACACACTCGCGCACAGACGCGCACGTACATTTACATACACATGAGAATATAGTCCGATCACGAGAGCAGCACGGCTCCCCTCGTTCCGCCCATCCACGCCGCCTGACCGTCTCCATCCGACCGTGGGGATCCGTCCTCCTCGTTGGCGGCGGAGCATCAGCGCAGATGAGGCGGGAGAAGCTTCTTCGGCGGCCCCACCTCTCCACCCGGCGTTGTTCACCTCGGCAGCAACGTTTCGAGGCGCGCCGGTGGCGCGGCGACGAGCAGCATCGTGAGAAACGTGGAGAGCAGCAGCAGCAGCGTCGAGCCGCCGCTCCGCGACCCGACGACGCCTCCGTGCTGCATCGCCGCTGGATGTTCACCTGCAATTCAGAGATTTGACCGTAGTTAGAATGCTCGGCGGGTGACGGGAAACGGAGGGGGAGTAAGGGTAGGAGGGAGACGTTGAAAACGGATGCTCGTTACCAGAATGAGCCTGTCGGATGTCTCCCTAGAATGAGACTCGGATGGGACGCGGAATCGTAATTTTGAGGAAGCGCGGGAGGGTTGGCGAAATCGGTGGGGGGGGGGCGAGAGGATGGGACTGGGCCACGTTGGAATTTTGTTTCTACGAGAGCTCGTTAGGCGGCGTTTGTCGCAGAAAGTCGATCATTGCCGAGTCGGCGTTTTTGCGGAACGTCTGATGGTCGAAGGGCGCGATGGCTTCGAAGGAGTACTTGTCGCTGTAGGGAACGCTGAAGCGCGCTTTCGGGGATAAATAGTTTGGGGTGACTTGTTCCACGCGGATGATTCGTAATGTCTGAAAAGATTTCACTACGATTTTGTTGAAAAGTGTGATTAGTAATTTTGCCCAATTTAACAATCACTTATGATTAATTATGAAAATTTAATTGTTTTATTCAAATGATAAATTCTATAGATGTAAAAAAATTTTCATCCAAATTTTCTTTTTTGTTTATTATCTGCTTACTGAGCTACTTTAATTCACTTACTTGTTTCATTCAATTCACAACTTGTTTCAAGTTTTATACTAATACACACTAAAAATTTATTTTTCTGATAACGAATGTTCGATAAAAAGTATTTTTCAATAATCATAAACATTTTTTTTAAATTAATGGTCTTACTAATTTGTCCGTAATGACTTCTCAATATTATTTAACGTCACGATATTCACGCTTCCAATAGTAATACTGATCAGCGATGGAGCTTTTTATATATGTACTAAAAATTTTATATTAATAATTCATGTCTTTCTTTATATCAGCATTTACATCAGTTTTTATATTAGTATTTTTATATTGAAAATGAATCACTTCTTCGAATTCATAATATCATATAAGGATTTACAAGAAAATATAAAGTATCTACTTAATCCGCTTCCAGTAACAACAGAATTTCCATCAGCTTAACTTTTTTCAATTCAAATTCCTTTTGACCTTTCTAAAAAATCTATAACATAAACATTATATAAATGAAAATAAATGCTTCGATAATGTTTAATTTTTTTTTTTTTTTGTTATTTAACGTCGCTCTACTTATCCTTCTAAATATCAGTGCTAATTAGCGACGGAGGTCTACGATGTGTTTGTAAACAACGTACATGTAAATTATTACAGCGGTGCCTGTGTCAATCGGCCGAGACCGAGATTTGAACTCGGATCACCAAGTTACTAGTCCTTCGCTCTAGCGATCGAGCCATCGTAGGCCTCTATATTTAATTTCTACTTTTCAATAAAATATTCAATAAAATCGTTAATTGAACCTTTTACATAATTACAATTTCTTCTTTATAAAAACATTGTTGACTTACATAAATCTATCAATATTGACATCGATATTTTTATTAGACTTCTTCAGTATAATATCTAAATCTAATAATTTCTCGTTATACCATTTTTTGAAAAATTGACAAGAGAAAAAAAATTCTGGTAAACCATAATGTCAAGCTTTCTACTAAATATCGCTTCATCCAGATAAGTAAATTTCCATATTGAAATAAATTTTTTTCATTGAAACTTTTTTTCCATTTTTCTAAAAATCTAGAATATATTAATTTAATAAATAAGAATATTTATTCCAGAGTACTTAACTCAAGCTTTTTATTAGAAAAATATAAATCAATTTCTCTATTGAGCTTCTTATAAATACTGATTTCAAAACCTATGCTCCAACCTAGTAGAATATATGTCAACTACAATGTCTATGTCACAAGTCGTAGATCCCAACATGAAAATTGGTCAGTCTCTCACATTTCGCTCTTAGTTTGAATGCGAAAAGCGAGCCATAAAACTATAACATCCGCACTGTCAGTCGTTGATTTAATGGCCGTGGCTAATGCACCTTGGTCATAAGTCTGCTCTCGGCACCCCGTCAAGGCATCTAGCAGTATTCTTATATCAAAACCGTGTCATTTCTTGCTACAGAAACACTTTTATGAACGCTTAGAGTAGAAATAGTACAGTAGAATACCGGACCATAATCATAGTCTTCTACTTTGTAAGGTTCACCATAAACTAGATATATACATTAAATTTAGATCTATTTACTCTATGCTCTTTTAAATGAAAATTTTATTAAATTTTATACTGAAAACAAACCTTATTATTGAAATAATTGATGACTATTGTTTATTAATTATTCAGTAGGATATTTTATATAAATGCTAACTTTTATATTAAAATAATTTTTAAACTTTAATAGATAATGTAATGTCATTCCAAATGTAAGATTTGTATATACAAGCTGAATCATTTCTCTTTATGCAAAATTTTTTAGGAAAATTCACAAGCGAAGATATATCGGTTTATCTGGTCACTATAGTTTTATTTTATGTAATAAAAGCAGTTTATCATATAACGAAACCTTTTCTATAACTACTAATTTATAGATTCAACAAGGTAATATATTCATTTTACTATATCATGAATTATATGTACTTTTGTAGCAGTCTTCTTATATTACAATAAAATTATTTGTTTCTATACAAATTTATCTATGAATATTCACAGGATATTGAATCAATCAAATTTGGGCCGACAGTAGACACAATATTCTGCTATAACAATTTCGAGCCTACACTTAGAATGCAATTGGTGGAAATTTTTGCATATGATCTAACGTACAATACTTATGTAAGCGCGTTAAAAAAAAAAAAGTAAAAAGAAACAAACTTTATGAGGGCAAGTAAAATCATCGAAGTATTTCTCGTAATATTATCAGTGATTCGCGTACACGTGTACACTCTCCTCCCCTTTTTAGAGTGGTCGGAAACGTTATATGCTTTAATATCCTCATTTTCTTGTTACGGACCGGTCTAGTTGTGCATGAAATTCTAGACATTACAAAGTTCAATATAGCCAAGCGCAGTAATTGGAGTAAAGTTTAACTTTAATAAAATAAATGAGAATTATTAAACTTCGTATTTTCATGGCTCTTTCCGAGTTTACTACTCTGTGCGAGGGGGTAACGCGTGGCAGACTTCTTTAAATAATGCAACTCGAGATATTTAAAAGGTTAATTGCAAATCTAGAAGGCACTCTGAATGATAACAGTACGTATATTGATTATATCATATTGTTGTTGTCATTGTTGCTATTGGTGCTGTTGCTGTTGTTGCTGTTACTGTTTTTATTGATTTTGCTGTTATTAATGCTATTATTATTAATTATTATTTTCATAATATTATGCTTATATTTATTATTAAATCAACAATAATCATTTCTTGTGGATGAATATTAGTTTTAATTAAGCTTTCGTTGCAGATTAATTAATGCCATGAACTTGCTATAAAAAATGCGTAATTTAAAATTCTTTCCGCCCTATCATGCAAGTATGTAAAATATCCAAGAAATAATTAAAAAGGGCGAGAAAAAATACTTTCCAAGGCAAATAATTTCTTCCTATAACGCGAAGCCATAGCTTGCGGTGTGAAAGTAGAGCGATCAAAGCAGCCACCTCTCGTTCTCTCTCTCTCTCTCTCTCTCTCTCTCTCTCTCTCTCTCTCTCTTTCGTCGACGGCACGACACTCGGAAACGCGTCAAGAAATTAATTAAAGCGAAATAAAAGGGCAAAGGCGCAAAATCAATCTAATTAAGCGCGTTTGTGAAAAGCCATTACCTTCCTTCTGAACTCGCCGTACCCGTATCGGAGGGCGCGATGTAAATGAAAGAGGGAGAAAAACAGCGTGAGAGAAATATAGAGCGATAGAGAGAGAGGGTGCAGTCTGTAAACCGATTCCAGAAATAAGAAATAATAAATAGAGTAGGGAAGGTATTAAGAGAAAGACAGAGAGAGAGAGAGAGAGAGAGAGAGAGAGAGAGAGAGAGAGCAAGGCACCCGACAATTAACGAAATCACGCGCGAGACAACGAGCGCCACAGCCGGGGTGCATAGTACCATCGGGCGAAAATCCGTGGCAATTAAGGAATTCTCTCGAAAACGCTGAGTAGATCGGAAGTTGGGGGACTAAAAGCCGTGGGTTACAAGTACGTGCGCACAACTTGGCGAAATATATAAACGGGCGGCCGTATACGCGTAAGCGGCTGCAAAAGCGGGTGGATGGCTCAGTGTTTGTGCGATATACACAAGAGACTGAAAGCCGACAGGCCAAAGAGTGGAGCGCCGTAGAAAAATCTTTGAATGAACCTTGTCGACGCGACGGAGGGTACGCCTGGTGGGAAAACTTTGCCGTGAAGAGAGAGAGAGAGAGAGAGAGAGAGAGAGAGAGAGAGAGAGAGTGGGTGAGAGGGGAAGCAAGAGGGCGGAAAGAGTGCCTGTCGGACGCAGCACTCGGAGGGAGCCTAGTCGCGAATTCATTCACGCATACATCGTCATGGTCCTTCCCCCCCCTCTCTCTCTCTCTCTCTCTCTCTCTCTCTCTCTCTCTGTCTCTCTACCTCGTCGACTTTTCTTTTTCACGTCTCTCCGCGAGGATCGCAAGTGCGAAAGGTGGAGATTTGTTCTGCAGAGGGATGGATCGAAATTATTTGGCGCAGAAAAGTGCACTGGAGAAATGAAAAATTACCGATGGAGTATGCGTAATTACGAGGGTTGGAAACTTCGATGCTTAATTTTTTTTAGTTCGATTTGGCAGTTCTCGCGAGAGGCCGTAAGAAATGACGAGAGATGGAAAGCAAAGGAGAAATTTTAGTTATCGCTTTTTTCGAAAAAATCCTATTAGAATTACGTATTCGTTTGAACGTATATATATGAGATAATGTATATATATATATATATATATATATATATATATATATATATATATATATATATATATATATATATCTGTTGAGAAATCGATTTTGATGTAGTTTTACCTACGATTTAATATTTTAATAGTACTAGAATTCGTATTTTATATTTCAAAGCTATCGTATAATGACTGATTATATTTTAATATTTTACTACAGATATAATAAAGTTTAACGCTTACACTGTACTATAAATATAAAATATTATATTATCATATAATATTATACATATTAATAAAGTGCAGCGAATTATAATATTTTTTGCGATAAAACAAGTTTATTTATTGCGTAAAGAACGTTTAATCATATGCTAATTAGTTTGTATTACTTTTTAATTTTTCGATCAATGGCCTAATGAATTTGTGATTTAATTTCTTGTACTTATAATTATTGATTATTAATGCTGATGCATGCAGAGGAGCATATCCATATTTGTAAATTAATGTAAAGGAGAGGACATGCAATATAGACTCTCATAGATCCATTTAAATAATATTCGGAACGTAATAAATCCAAATTCTCGACCGAACCAAAACTTTCTTTGTTTATACATGATTCCTAAAATTGAATAATTTACATTTTGTAATTATGGACCAAAAGATTTCTGTTTGTTATTTCCTTTAATGCCTTCAAGTGATTCAAACAACGCTTAAAGGAAAAATTTCACCTTACCGAGATAAGACAATGCGTGCGAATTCATCCATCATTCCAACCATGTAGACAAGAAAGAAGATACGGGGATTGTGTAATACAAATATACATTAAGGACAGGCGCAGAGAAAAGTAAGACAGAGTGCGAAGAGACGGGAAGAGAAATAGAGAAAGGTATAACAATTGCAGCCGAGAACTCGGTGAAAGAAAATAAGATTAAAATTCTGCTGAGATCTTTTAAACTATGAATATAAATATGGAATTGCGAATGGAATGTAAATTTTTCAGATATAAGCAACTTTAATGTGCTGCCGATAGTATTTTATAAAATGACATGGAGCTAGTAAGTTTAATTATTTATTTTTCTCTATCCCTTTGAACAAATAAAACTTAGTTGGGTTACGTATTGATCACTGATCTGAAAAAAGAGCATCTGAACTTGTTCCAGTAAAAATCGAACCCGAGACCTTCCGTTTTCGCGATGGATACTTTTTCCCTTGAGCTATCGATGTCATTATACTTTTTTTTCCAAGTCCTCGTCATATAACTGCAATGACGCTACTTCGTTTCACGTCATACGCGACATTTTCAGCAAAAAGTAATTTCAAACATACAATACTTCATATGAAAAATGAATATTGGTATTATTTTTGTTTGTCTAAGTAATTCTTGTGGAATATAAAACTTTTAATAATAATAATAAAATGGAAAAAGGAATAAGTATGAAATTGTTGAATCAATTTTAGTGGATAGGTCGGTATTTCTCTAAAGCTGAAAAAGAAGAATATTTTACCGATGAAAGCCCTAAAAGTAAAAATACGTATCGATCGCCTTTTGTAGAAAAAAGTTTATGACGTGCATTTTGCGCGGAAAGACAAAAAAAAATTTATGCTATACGAAAGCCGCTCAACTTTTCCAATTCAAATGCACATAATAACCGACACTCCGACAGCGTGTATAATTAACTAATAATAATAATTCTGTATAAAATCAACGAGAATCAATTGTTATAAATTATCCACTAAATTATCCGAAATAAATACCGAGAGCTTATACTTACTAAAATATAATCCACTAACTTCAAAGTGTATTAAGCGCATCCATTAGAGCCGGTAATTTAAATATATTTTAGTTTCTTCGAAAATATTCTCTCATCAAGCTATCAAAAATAAAGAAAATAAAAACAGAAAAATGTTCCACAAAGACAAAGTTAAAGCAAAAACGATTCGGTTCCCAAACGAGAGGCAACGGAAAAGCGATTACCTTCCAAATTAGCTTGAGGAAAATTGCTGCATAGCGTTGCAACCCCGCGTAATGGATATCGAAGCTGCACCGAACCGCATAAACGAGAGTCTACGAAATAAAAAAAAAAGAAAAAAAATTCCCTTGCCCCAACCGCACGGTCCATCCATGTAGCAGAAAACTGGCGCTCCCGCATAGTCGCGCCAACAACCGTTTGTGAAATACCTCACCCCCCCCCCTCCCCGGCAACCCCTTCACGCCAACCGCCAACAAAATTAACTCACGGACCTTTCGCCCCGTCGCCCTGCATTCGGCCGCGGCCCTGGGCGCGAGCGCGCAAATTACTCGCTGCCCCGCGCCGCTCCGCTGCAAGTGGCTCCCCCGATGGCCTCCTGCGCGAGAGAGGTCGAGAATGGGAACAAAGAGCCCGAGGCTTAGACAATGGATCCTGGGTGTGGAGTGCAGTAGGTAGGCAGGGAGGGGGTATAAGACCTGCATAGAACGAGCCGGCTGGGCGAGGGTGATGGGGAGGAGTGAGATATGGAGATGGAGGAACAGTCGGTGGTTCACTTACCGTTTAGCACGTGGACGACCACCGTAGCGCGGGCCGCTTTGCTGGATACGCAGCTGTAATTGCCGCTGTCGCCGAGAGAGGCGCGGGTTATCAGGAGCTTGCTCGTCGTCCCGCCCTTCGTCTTCTCGGTCTCCAACGACACGCCGCCCCTGGACCAAACAAAGAAGCAGAGGGTGAGACGGAGAGAGGGAGACAGAGGGATTGTCGGAGCGACTCCGCTTAATTAATTGCCAAAGGTGTCGAGCTTACTATGTTCGGCAATGGGGAGAAGGCACACATACACACCCACACCCACACACAGACACATACGTATACATAAAGAGAGAAAGAGAGAGTGAGAGAGAGAGAGAGAGAGCTTTGATTTATCGAAGTCGGAGAGGGGGAAGAGGGCCTCTCGAATAATAATCCCGTGATTAATAGCGGCCGATTAAATTTCTCTTCCCGCCCACCGACTCCTTTTACCAGCGTTTTCGCGATTTGCTTTCTCGTTCTGAATTTCGTTTCTTCGGTGAATGCGCGATAATTTAAGTTTGAACAGAGAGAGAGAGAGAGAGAGAGAGAGAGAGAGAGAGAGAAGGGAATGGATTTTCGTGAAAATCCCAGAAAATGCAGTCGCTGTCAGTCGTGGAAATATAGAGGAAAATTCGCACATCGCAGCGATATCAAACTGACCATGTTTACACAAAGTTGAGAGCGAGCGCTCGGTTTGGAATACAGAAAAGCAGATTAAATGTATCAAACTATCGGCGAGTAGCCGGAATTCCTGCCATTCGATAAAATTATAAGCCTATAATACGCTTGCGAACGCGAGCTAACAATTACACTTGCTTTCGTATCTCCTGTTTTCTTTTTTCTTCTTTCTTTTTTTTTTCAAAAATAGTCACGTTCTTTAAAGTTATTATCCGTAAGCTCGTACTTTCACGAGGGAGGAGGGCGATCGATCACCGACAGATACGTGCGAAATGCGCGCGCTTTTAACGAAAGTACTTCTAACCTCGTATACCACGGGATACAATGGCTTTTCGAACTTGTTAACTTTTTGACACTTTTTACAGCGCTCTGCTCGAGCGGAAATGCACACCATGCCGCGCGGTGCATCTTCCGCAAGAATGATAACGATTGCACTTGATTTTTTTTCTAGAGGCTTCGATGCGATACAGCTATACTTTATAATACGTTGCTTGATTATTTTTAAATTGTGGCTTAGTTCGATTTAAGCGAACACGGAAACATTATTAGAACTAATAGGGAATTTCACAAGGCGTCGTCATTTTTCTTATCAAGATTTTCATCATAGTTTATTTAGTTTATTATCAAGATTCTTCGAGTCCTAAAATGACTAAATAACAGATATGTAAGAGAATAATGTAAAATCTAAAATAAAAGTGAAAGTATTAAGTTCTGCTTCAAGATAAATTAAAATTGTCGATGAAACTATGAATTTTGAATCATAATAATCCATTTTATATTTAAACAGGAGTAATTTTTTTCTAAAATAACATGAATAATATAAATTTATAAATAATTCAGAATCCGTGTATAAGTAGACTATGAAAATATGTAATATACAGTTGTGCTTAAACGCCACAGGCCAAAAACGAGGTTAAAATACTAATATTGAAAAGTTCGCTAGCGACAAAAGTTTTTAAGTGCTTTCTGAAATCTAATTTTAATCCATTGTTCCGATAAATTTTATCCGGACAAAAAGTTTTCACCAACAGAAATTTCTATACAAAATTTTAAACATGTTTTCTTTTTTTACTTTTAACAAAGGCAAAACTTCTTAAAGTGTTATAATTGATAATAATAACAATCATTTCTGCGAATCGCTTTCATATAGTTTCACAGAGAGAGGCAGTACGAAATTCTCTTTTTTTTCTTTTTTTTTTTCTTATTCTCGCATTTCCAGCCATTAAGCGTGTTTTTCGAACAGATGAGTCTGCTCAAAGTAGATACCGATAATTAAAGACAACCTAATCCCGTTTTACTCCGAATGAAGCAATCTTAGTTCCAATCTTAAGGCTTGCAAGCAATCGATAAAATCCAAAGAGTAGCAATATATATATATATATATACATACGCGTGCGTGCGCGTGTATATCTATGTGTACAAAAAGTCACGTAGGTGTCAGGAAAAGCGAATGCCTTTCTTTCTCTACGCGTTCTCGTTGTCAAATGAGCGATTATTCGTCGAAAACTTAATTGAACCGCGTCGAGCACTGATGGCGGATCGACCAGAAGCATAAATTTCTTTTTCCGTTACGTATGTGATTTATCGGTGGACGCAACCATTTTTTTACTTCGATCGATCGTCGATTTTTAAGGCCAGCGCTAGCTCAAACAACGAAAGAAAGAAACAGAGGGAGAAAGAAGGAGTGTGAGAGAGAGAGAGAGAGAGAGAGAGAGAGAGAGAGAGCAAGAGCAAAAATCAGGCATGGCGGAGCAGAATCTCGACTGTTTACGAGCTTCGGTGCCCGTTTGGGGGTTGTTGGATGAAGAAAGAGAAGGGGAGCAAAAAAAGTAAAAGATGGAGAGCAGACAAGAATTATTGTATTAGCTCTGCCGAAAAACGCGCTTTATTACCGGTCTGACGTCGGATTTATCGCTGCCTTGAAAGCGCTCGCGCCGCCGACAGTCGTAAAGCATTCCCGGGCGAGAGGGGGAGGGGCGTAGACAGCGAGCTGAAAAGTTACTTGCTTAATCGAACTTTATCGGCGGCCTGTGTGTTGTTTCGAAAGATTTTCGAATCCCGCCTGCTCCGCTACCGCCCCTCTCCCCACCCCACGCCCCCGTACCATTTCACCCGCGGCGTTTTTCCATTGCGACCGTTATCGATTTCGCATTTGTCATTACACTCACACAAGGGGTGTAATTTCGCGCGAAAGCGAGGTGCTTCGGCGGTGGAGTGGGGATGGGCGAGGGGTCAATTTCGTACGAGGGGTAAATTATAAAATTCCGATGTTGCCGAAGTGTGCCGGTTGCTTTTGACTTTCTCGTTACTTTTCGATTAATTTCATATATGTATGCGAAAAGTCGTATTTTTGTGAATTCCGAAATTATTGCTTGGACATTCATTTGCGTGTGTGTGAACATGTCTATACTCGCTGAATTAGTGAGAGATTTAAATAGTCATCGTGGAAGAATATATTTTTATTTCATTGATGATTATGTTGAAAGACGGTTCTAGATGCAATATGAATAGAAACAAGGCCAACTGAGTAATCTACATGATCCCTGCTAGAAATGTGTCGAATAAATTGAATCATAACTTAAATTAATAAATATTTTCATTGGTCTTACAGTCCAATATTTATATATATATATATATATATATATATATATATATATATATTAATACATCAATATACAAAAATAAAAAATTTAAATTTAAAATTATAATGACAATCAGAATGTCCTTGTATAAAATCACCCCCTTAGACTAATCTGAAAATAAAAATATTAGCTGAAAAAATTTTTGTTAGTAAAGTGCAATCTGACCAATGAAAATATTTATTAATTTGTATATAAGCAGTCGACAAAAGCACAATTAAAGTATTTTGAATCATAATTTTTTGTACCAATGAATTTGTTTCATCAATATGAGAATTTAGAAAATTTGTGTATGCCGAATGGTCTGTCGAATAATGTAATTCCTAAATTACATTATTGGACAGATTTATTTACTCATTATGTATGTCGGCTCTAACCATAAAGTTTATAAATACGTACGTAATTTAAATACGTATAACAATGATGATGACAGAAAGGTCTCAACACAAAAATAGCTAAATTTAGTTATCAATTCCTCTTAAAGTAAATTTTGAATCTGACAAAAAGTATTTCTGTGATATACCAACATCATTTTAATTATTTATTTATGGTACTGGAAAATTTACTTTGAAACAAAGTATTCTTCATAAAAATGAACAAAGATGAAAAGATGAAAAATAATGTTTCAGAATAGATAAATTCGTATTAATGAATAATATATAATGCTGTCTTTGCGCTTTATTAATTCCAAGCTTGCATATTAAAACGCGTTTCCAAGCACAAAATCCTCAAAATACATTCAACGACAATTTACGATCCTGAGCGTATAAAATTGACTTAGTACGCAATTACAGAACTAGCTTTTACCGTTATTTTTCCAAAAGATTAGTTACTAGGTTTTTCTATTAACTAAAAATTCTTAAAAATCAATTACTATTTGCAGTGAAACACGAATTTCTTCTTTCGGAAAAATAGAGGAAAAAATTGTGCGTCTGATGCGACGTGTATTTTTCATTCGATACTTGTAAAAACGTTTACAATAAAAAAGTCGAATCCTTGTGAATTAGTGATGTTCAATCTTTTGCAGTAATTTTATAAATAGTTTTATATGCACCTATTGTAAATTGTACTATTGATCATATCAATTTTTCTGTCAGATGGTGTTGTTGCTGAAATATTTCAACCTCGTTTATTAGCTTGTTACTAATATGGAATAAAAAATAAAAAGTCGAACATTAAAATAACCGGAGCGAAATTCTAAAAATAATAAAATGCCATTAATCTCCAATGTAAACAATACTTAAACTATTATTTGAGTGAGCAACGCATTTCATTTGATTTTTCCATTTAATGCTTCATTTTTTATTCGCTCGCACGTTTAATCCTGTAACAAAATCTTTTTTCCTTCTAAAGAAAATTTCCATTAGCCATAAAATTTCTGACCAGTTCATTTTCATCCCATCGTCGAGGACTTTTGTGCTCCTCGAAAGCTATATACGTTTTTTCGCTTAAAGAGAACGAAAAAAAAAAATAATAGAAGAACCAGCTCGTATATACTTCAGGTTCACAATAGGATTTTCCGTTCGAACTCTCATTTTTATGAGCATGCATTGGATTTCCGGTCGTTAACTATTTAATATACTGTCCGGGGAGCGCCAACATCGCCAGCGAGTCATAGAAGTGTTTTCCGCGCCGGGGGAGCTCGAACGGCAAGTGATTTTTAATGTTTCGGGACGTGCGGATGATAAATCAAAACTCCATATTTGTAAAGTGACGTTTTTATTTATAAATATATACTTATATGGATTTTATGTGCTTATGAGAAGGATAATTAGCTCGAACTCATTGGTCGCTAATCGCGACAGACCAGAACTCATTCGTTGAGTCGAAATGCAAGCTTTATATTCAAACAACTAGCTTTAAATTTTAAAATGATAAAATTAGTAGCATCGAGGTACCATTGCAATTTTCCAAGAATCATGTAATTAAATGTCATAAGCTGATTAATGTATTTAATTAATTGAATGAAATAAACGAATGGAAACTAATGATACAGTTTATTCGATAGAGCTCTAAATTGCGATGTAGTTCAATAAAAATTCTTACGCATTATTGATTAAACATAGGTAATAAGCTCTGTTGTGATTTTGCATATGCCCTGATTAATTTCAAATAATCATGCAATAGATAATTTAAATTCATCCGATCATTAATCCTGTTATAATCAAAATTCTCATTTCAAATTCATCGAATTTAGTCAAAAACAATGCTGAAAAACAACATATATCAGCATATATAGTAACAAAATCATATATTAAAAAGTTCCGAGATTTAATGCGGCGCGGATAAAAAATGTCTAGAGAGGATATAATGTAAAAATATTATTCACTGTATATATAAAAGGAAAGTGTTAAATGCCTATGATAGAAATCGAGTTATAAAGCACCCAAGAAACTATACGAATAAAATCCGCAGTCAGCATCTCTTAAGGAAACAAAGGAACACTCGCACGGTTACGTGCCCGCGCAACTTCTTAAACCATGAAAAATGTTTCTTCAAAGTTTTTTTTTTCTTTTTCGAGTAATCCCCTGGACTTCTCATCCGTGGTGAGCTCCTTACATCTTCAAGAAAAATGGCAAATTTTTAATTTCTCTTTTCATTGCTTTTTAATTACCGTTTAAAGCGCATCATAAAATATATTAAAATCCTATCATAAATTATTTCCTTTAAACAAAACTTTTCCCCTTTATTTATTAACGGTCAACTTACATAATAAGTTATTGCGATCAATTCTTTATATATATATATATATATATATATATATATATATATATATATATATATATATAATAAAGAAAATTCACAACAGGTAAGAACATTGGAAAAAGCGGTGCCCGACGCACCTGTTCATTAAAAAAGTTTTCGGGATAAAAGATATTTTCAAGAGAGAGAGAGAGAGAGAGAGAGAGAGAGAGAGAGAGAAATCCGAAGTCTTCCAAGAAAATATTTATAAAATTAACTATTGTCTCTCCTCTCTCTCTCTCTCTCTCTCTCTCTCTCTCTCTCTCTCTCTTTCTCTCTCTGACTGTCTCCCGCTTTTTCTCTTTCCATACGCGGAATTGGTAAAGGCTGAAGGAAGAAAATCAGATTTAGAAATTAATTTAATTCTCAAAGAAGTTTAACTTTTTATCCTGTGCGACATAAGCCCCCCCTCCTTCATCTGAAAAGTTGCACTTTTGAACTCTCTCAAAGGGATTCTGTATACTCCAATATTAGCTAACAAGTTAGCTTTAAGATTAATTATTGGAGTTGCGATGCAAAATTTAATTACGATTTTTAGATGAACTTTCGTCGAAGAATCGTGGTGAAGACATTATTGGTATTGATTTTCTGTTATTAACAATTCTTCAGGACGCATACATAATTTTATTTCTAACGCATAAATTAATAATAATAATAAATTAATACTTAAATAAATTAATAATAATAAATAATTCAGAAAAATTTAATGTAAATTTTGATGAAAAGGATTGAAAATTAGTAAAATATGTTTTATGAGTAATATTTACTGTTTTAATGTCAATGGTTTCTTTCATTTTAAAACTTTATAATCAACTTGGTTTTTATTATTTCTATACAAATTTAATTTTTATTAGGATTATACGAAAAATATACTAATTATCTTTCGTTTAAAGAACTATTATGGAGAGCCTCTATTCTTCATATATAAATAAAATAATTTATTCTAAATTAAAAAGCGTTAGGGCGAAAATAAAACTTCTTTTTATCCAAAATACATAAGGATATTGATCTTGGATTGAGAAGAGCAAAGAAAAGACAATCCCTCATTCGCGGAACCCAGACATACCATTTCGCACATACCATTGGGCTCTCCGTGTCTAGTAAATATGTGTTGTATTGTGTGTTCCATTTTAATTAGCACACAGGATTATCTCGAAGTAACCCATTTGAAGAAAAAAAAATTCCAGAAAACAATAACAAATAACAGACTAACTGAGTCATTGTAAGTCAAATAACGGACTCACAGACTAACCAAATAACAGACTAACTGCGTCATTTTAAGTTTAGAACGTTAATGTGAACCAATGAGGCTAAGCTTGATTTTTTCAACACGACTTGAAAGATCACCTAAAAAACCACATGTAACAGCATCGTTAGATTGGCCGAAATTCTCACAATTTCTCGTCGCTCTTTAAATATCAAATGCAGAAAACGTAAACGTAACCAGCTTATTTTTCTAAAACACGTTCTCGGATTCATTTCGATAGTTCAGTATTGAAATAGCCTCTTGTATCTTTCAAAATCTTTGTCTCTTAATTTTTATTTTCAATTTTTTACTTAAAAATATATCCGGGCATATTTTTACTGCAGAATTCAGATCATCATCAAATACAGCTTGCTTATTATATATATATATTAGCCGCCTGAAGCCTTACCATGGGTCTGAATCTACGAGTGGGGTTTTATTATTATTATTCCGATAGACTCTTAGATTTTGTAAACGAATGTTTTCAAGTTTTTTATTAACACTGCTAGTTTGCGGGAAATTTCCGAATTGTTGGTACGTTAGAATAGGTCATCCTATGCACACATACGTACACACACACACACACACACACATGTGCATAATGTATGCTACCCCTCTCTCTCCTCAATCAAAACTTTTATACCAAATAAAGCTCGAACCGAAAACTCGGTAACGAGTGCCCCGTTTGTCCTCTTATATATAATAGATATATGCAAGCGCTCACCCCAACATAGAAAAGAAGTATAAAGTAAATATAACGGGGCGATAGTAGCCTCGATCCGGGCGGCCCGCCTTACCTCGGCCCGTCGAAGTCGATGATCGTCCCGCCGTGGTACCAAGTCACGTTGCTCGGCGGCACGCCCTGGGAGTTCACCTTGCACGTCAGGCTGATCGTGCTCCCCTTCCTCACGTACACCTCCTCCGTGCCCGTAATTTCGGCCTGCACGTCTGCGGGGCGGTTGCGGCGTTGGCGATGGTGGCAGTGGCAGCGGCACGAGGGACGTTGAGTGGGGGAGGGGGAGAGAATGGGGAGAGAAAAAGTTTAGGGCTCGCTCGCTCGCTCGCTCGCTCGCACGCCCGCGCTTTATCGAGTTAACGCGCGGGCGCTCGGGCGTTCGGGCCAACTTCGCGCGGAAAGAAAAACACCCTCGTTGATTTTCGAGGATGGGGGTGTACCGCCCACCCGCCCCCGCTCCCCGACCCTCGTGGCATTTCTCATACACGTTGGTGGGTGCACGGTGTAGTGGGGCAGGACGTATATACGTCGATGCGGTAAAGCCGAAGGGGGCAGAGGGGGGGCCGGAGGCTTTCCCCGAATAATTAACAGTCCAAAGGGGAAAAAGGACTTTTAAGTAGAGCAGCTTGGGCACTATGTTGGTCGATTGTTCATTATTTTGATCATGTTCGCTGCTGCTGCGTCCAACGTTACGCAATGATTCAGAAAGATGTACATTATGACTTCATTTTAGTTTATATTTCAGTCAATAAATTGAATAATAACGTCTGCATCTATTCACGAATATGACACATTTCAAGAATCTTGCACATTGTATAATAACCTGATTTAATTTTGACAAATTTATATATAAATATAAATAAGAAAATTGTGCAGATATTTGATTTTCACATAAACTAAAGTTCTCTATTATTATCTTTAAGGAACTATAGAAACTGTTTGGAAATCAAAGTGTTTCGTATTCCAGAAAAGATGTTAAAATCCCGACTATTTTTAAACAATAAACTTACGAACAAATTCATATCGTGAATATAAAACTTTGATAAGCAGGATAAAGTATTGATTAAAGTATCCTTTTTCCCTGTCGGAGCTGTATTAAATATTAAATCATGCTTTAATTAACCATTATAATTATATCAGTGCTCATTATCCTAACTATAATCGGCATGCATCCGTTTTTCACTAATCGGAACGCTCAATCGAAAACACAGATATCGTGCAACATAAAATATTAAAGCGAGATCGTTACGTATTTACTAACGAGTGCCAAGATAAATTAAATTCCGTAACATCGTTATGTCAGTTGGATAATTTCATTTCGCTATGTACGAGATATTACAAAGAATGCGCTTACTCTTTAAATCTGAACGAGCGAAAACCACTTGACTAGCAAAAAGAAGCCTACTTTGCGCCATACTAAATCCGTGAATAGCCGGCACGGATGGAATATAGTTTCTATTTGCACTACGAAAAATACAGCGTTGAATCACTCGTTCAAACTCCTCGGTAATGATACATCACTTTCAAAACCTTTAAACAGACAAAATCATCGCCTCCGCATCCCTCTGGATTTTCTTTCGAAAATGCTCGCGGCGCATTAATCATCCATAATTTAATCGCAATTATTATACCCAGTGTATTACCGGGCAACCCTTTCCGGCTTCTACAGTCACTTAATATCACGAGGAAGGTGGGGATAGGAGAATGGGACGAGGTCAGAGCCGCTGAAGGAAAATCATAAAACGGAGCGCGGCGCAACTAAATACTCGTAAAAGCCCCTCTACTTAACTATACTGAGAGGAAACGCACGTGAGTAAACGATAAAATTAGGCTGGCCTTTAGCCCTTCGTCCATCCTTCCCTACTAGCGAAGGATTAAAGGGCAAGAGAGAGAGAGAGAGAGAGAGAGAGAAGAGAGAGAGAGAGAGAGAGAAAGTAAGAGAGAGAGAGAGAGAGAGAGACTGAGCGATGTGTCCTCCCTCCCCACAACTCCCACTAACGGAACTGAGATCCCTGATGTAAGCTAATATTGACGGAGACACGCGTATTGCGCGTCAGAGAATCAAATCCAATGGCGTATATATATATATATATATATATATATATATATATATATATATATAATGTTTGTTATATATATAGTTACGTCCAAAAGCAAACGATCTAACGATAACGACAACCGCAGTTAATTCAACGATATCAATTCTGTTAAAGTGAATACACAGATTTGATTTTTCTTCAATTGATAAAATTAGAGCAGAGGTTTGCGCCCTTAATTGTTTAATTTATTGTTATTGTATTAATATGCATTCGTGTGTTCATTGTTTAATATGGCGTACTGCAGTCTTGACAGTCGGTTGACTGCTAAAAGTAATTAAGCATTTGATGGAAATGAATTATGCAATTAAACGGAGCAATAGACATTCTTCTCTAAACACTGACATTATATTAAAATAAATTTGTATGAATTATCAACTATTTTTACATTGAGATTTTACTTTTGCGTTTTTTTTATTTTATTAACCACTTCTTAAAAGTAATGCTCGTAAAATTAACTGCAATAAATATACCTGTTACAGAATTTCTATATCAGAGATTAACATTTGCAGATGAAATAGCGGTATTACGAATAATGTCTACCGTATACGCATATAACGCATTCTCTGTAACGAATTTCCATAAATTTATTACGGCTTCTAGCGATAAATATCATGGCTCGATCTATGGCACATTAGTCTATCTATTAATGCTGTACGATTATTGCAAATGCATATTGCATTCGATTTATTTTTCTATACAAATTATCAGATACACTAAAGGTAAGCTTTTCAAAGACATTCCCCTTTTTCATGCAACCATCGATTTAATAAATGTCGAACGATCGCTAATTAATCATAACCTCAGCATGCACAAGGAGAATATTGAACAAATTATCAGCGACTATTTCCAAAAGCCGATGTTACAGATAAAATATATACTTATTATCTACGTTATACGGACATTCCCTCTCAAGTTTCTAGTTGAAATCAGTGACTCAACTGCACTGTGTGCAATCAATGAACTATAAGAGAAAATATTAGATCCGAGAAAAAAATTATTCAACTGTGTCATTTCGTTTTCTACGCAATACATCGCTGCCCACGTAGGAATATTAGAAATATTCTTTCGAAAGCAGAAAAATTTAATCGTGCACTCTGCCACTTCAGTCCTCTAGGCAGATCGTAAAATATTCAAACGAATAAAATATTCTAAATGTATGAATAACTGTATTCCTGTACAATAAGCTTAATTTCATTTTATGAATTTTTCTTTATTTTTATAATTGTGATCGAGTCCATTTCATGGACTTTGAAAAAAAAAAATCTCATGCTCAACCAAAAAATTCTCTTTTCCATTGCATATACAGAATAATAGAAATATCGACGAGCTGGACTTTATACATCTTTTATTTAATTTTTATTTCGTCCTGATATAATGCATTCGAAAAGTAAGCCATTCGCATATACATGTACATAAATTGAATCGAGGCAAGGGAAAAACAAGGCAATATAAATCTTGGCGCAAAATATTGCCCAGTACTCGAAACGTGAAACAATTCTTAAAGCCAACCGTTACTGTTGAATATGAAGATAAAATCGGAGATTTATAAGCTTCGGTTGAAGGGTAAAAGTTCAAGAAATACGAGGTCCCTCTATGTAAACATATTTCGAAAATTGAAACTAACGAAAAGACAGGGCCCGGTCACGACCAGTTGGGGCGTTAAACATATTGAGAAATCTGTGATTGGTGTGTGTGTGTGTGTGTGTGTGTGTGTGTGTGTGTGTGATATGCGTATAAGAACGTATTTATAACCCGCAATCCTAACAATGCTAGGTTGGGCTGAAAAATTTTCGAACAGAGAAAGACAAACTTTTATCATATTATATTTCAACATAATCTAATGTAGTTTCCACATGAAGACAGATTTACTTTTAACACTGAGTTAGTCAAATACAGCATTCCCCACATTTTCAAGATTTGTCAATTTTCATAGATTTTCATAATGTAATGTCACTGTATATGGACTTTAAGACTGTGGGAATGAAGAAAAATAGAAAAGAGTCTTGCCAAGAAAAAGCTGATTATTTCCACTATTTTGATCATTTGAACTATTTTCGTTATTTTCACTGTTATAAATTGAATTCATTTACGAGAATCCAACATTGATTGATTGACCGACATAAAATTCTCACTGAGTATGCGTAATGAGTGACCTTTTAATAGTTAACTCTTTTGTTTTTCAAAATTTTCAATCGAGGCGAATAATATTTCACGTACAAAAAAACGAAGTCACGCCTAATATATTCACTTTTCCTGCGAATTTTATGCTCCTCGTATTCGTTTCTTAATTTCCTTTAATTTCAGATATATTGCATTAATATCTCTTTCCTATATACAGAGAAAAGTAAAATATATATTCTGTTGTATCAACGTACATAATCACAAATATATTCTATATAGTCTACCGGTCCCAGAATTTTTCTCCTGAAAAAAACTTCATGCACGTTGCCTGAATCTTCCTCAAATGTAAGCATTCTTCAACTGAGTCTACTGACTTTGAGAATCTTTTGAAAATATTCTCTATCTATGGGCTTACGAGTCTCTGCTCTGAAGAATCTTCCAAGCATGGAATCCATAGCGTTCATATAATTTATGCAAAAACTAACAACTATCTATTACACTGGAGTACAAATCTAAAATGAAACCTCCTGATCCATGCAGTATATAAGACTCGTGTATATGGAAGTCTTATTCGAGGACGAGGGACTCGACTTTTTTGCTTGGCTACACGCGGACTCGCGCTTATCTCTCGCATCGGGGACGATTTAAAATTGTCGCGACACACTCCAACCCTTATCTTCGCGACTCTAGAATACACTTGATGATAAACAACGCCGCGACTGACAAATAAGCGAGCGGGTAAAAAGTTTCATCGGGTTTCAAGATCAAGAGACCGATACAGCGTGACGCCGACAATGTATATACGTATGTATAATATACCGAGAGCAGAGCAGAATTTATTCTGCGCGAATAGTACATATGCAAAAAAAAAAAAAGAAAAACAAGAAAAAGCGGGACGAAAATTCTCTTGCAATAATTCAATGACTGATTAGCATAAATTTACATGACAGAAAGAGAAAGAGAAAAATAATATTGCCCATGCGTTACATAACCTTCGGACGAACAATTCCGCAGCATGCATGCATTTAATAGTTCTACCCAGAGCACATGCATATAGAATGCATTATATACAAGGAGACACGCAGAGCCAACATGCATATAGAATATATATGTATATATATATATATATATATATATATACATATATATATATATATATATATATATATATTGTAAGGGTGCGCATATACATTTGTATATATTTGTGCATATATATATATATATATATATATATATATATATATATATATTTAGATATACACATATACTTAAATTATAAAAAAAAAAAGAAAAGAAAGAAAAAAAAGACTAGAGGAAATCCCACCTAGGACTCTCAGATAGATCGCCCTGTGTATTTTTGGCTCGGTGTTGACCTGGCACTCGTATATGCCCTCGTCCCTCGGCTGCACGTAATCTATTCGCAGATTCCAATCGTCCGAGGTCTCCGTGTTGCCGATCACGGTGAACCTCGCGTCGCTCGTGTACGTGAGCGCCATCGACGTCAAGATATGCAAATCCCTCTTTCTTATCCAGGAGACCTGCAAGAGAGGAACAGAGAGAATGAAAGAGTGAGCGAGCGGTAGCAAGCGAGAGGACATTGAAAATTCATCCGGGCGCTGTCCATTAAACTCATCCCTCCCCCGCCACCTATCCACCGACGCCTCTTAGACGCGCCACTTTTGTCGACCCCCCCCCCTCTGCCGCTCCTCTCCATGTTCGGGCCGTATGCCTTTTTTGTCTCGCGCCCGATCTGATTCAATGTGCGCCCAAGAGGGATGAGCGGTGGAAATCGGACCGGTAATACCTTCGCTCTATGTAGGCCGCGACGGGGTAATAATTCCTCTCTATCGGCTAACGAGGATCCCGAAATACATATAAGTCATATCATGTGTATGTGTGCTTTTATGCGCGCGCGTTGTGTGTGTATATGTGTATATGTGTGTGTGTATTTAGTCGAGAACTATATATACTCGCGGAAATTGAATTTTCTCGTTTTTTTGCTCCTCTGTTAATAGTTCCCTCCTTCTCTGACGCTTTATCGCTTTTAATGTCGAGCGGATATTTTGCGTACCATGATCAAACGCAAAAATTCCCTGGTCGAGTTTGTGCTCCTCTCGTGTGTCCCGGGAGACCTGAAGTGGGAGAGAGAGAGAGAGAGAGAGAGAGAGAGAGAGAGAGAGAGAGAGAGAGAGGGAGAGAGAGGGAGGAGCCCTGGGCTTTGACAAATTTTTTTTATTAGGGGTGCAAGAAGAAGGTATGTTTGATATCTATCTCTATCTCTCTCTCTCTCTCTCTCTCTCTCTCTCTCTTTTCTATCAATCAATCAACCTATCTCTCGCTCTTTCATTTTACACGATTTACATAACGAAAGAAATTACGAAACTGATGCTTGTTTAAGTTGAGAGCTTTATGGTTTTAGGCGTTAGTTAAAATAATTTGTGTACACCAAATTCACAGGAAAAAATCTCTTAAACGCAAGCCGTATTATTGATATGAAGTTTAACCTACGCATTTGTGAAAGATTTATAGTTAATCAAGTTCTGGTTTGACTTGATTAATTAAAATTGTATTTCAAAGAAAAGCGTATCAGAAAAACATTTTGTTTCTAATAAGTTAAAGAAAAATTCAAATTGATGAAATTTATCAGAATTTTAGAATAAAAAAAGATCTAAAGGCATATAAAAGTACAGTCATTCGAAATGGAGGGTTCAAAAATTAAAATATTTTATAAAACTGTCCAAATGCATATAGTTTATTTTTGTACTTTTAAGTGGAGTCAAATTGTTGTTTCATAAAACCATTACTAAATAGATAACAATATTAATTTTTTAAGTCTAAAAACATTTTTAAATCATATAGTTTTATAAAATAAATATTCTGATGTTGTTCAACACTTATTCGATAGTAGAGCCATTAAATTTAGTTTTCAATTCACATTTGACAGAATTTATTTAAAAAAAAACAATATGCAGTAAATTTATCTTTAATTTAAATGATACATCCATAAATGTATTCCAAGTGATCATTGATCTCGTACATGTGCATGTATTTAACGATACGAAGAAACCAAAATCATGTAAACATGAAAATCATATCGCTCGCGTATGATACCATTTTCAAATAAAATGGAACTTTTCAACAATTTTATGTATCTACTTGTAAATACTATATCTAAATAATGAAATGGATGAAAGTTTCGAAATTTTTATCAGCGCAAATATTATAAAGAATCCGTGAGACGGAAATAGAGCAACGCCAACGGCATTAAATACACGATAAAATTATCGAGTCCCACTCCCGAAGTTAGGTCGACTCGCCGTTTCGCTGCGAAATCGTGCCGCGAAGAAAATTTATTCGATTTATTAATATAACGCCGACGCGGCGGCGGCGCGCCGGCGAAACGGAACTTTGGCTCGACCGAGGAAGAAACTTCACTCTTTCCAAGAGTCGCGGCCTCGAATCACGTACGACTCCGTCACGTGTTAAATATGATTTAGTATATAAATAAAAGCGCTACTTTTCCCGGACCGCACGGCGCATTTCCACCCTCGGGATAAAAAGAATAACATTCTCCTATACCCTATGCTCGAATTAAGCCGCGCTTAGGGGCTTATGCGCTCGGAAAATGGCAGTGCGCCAATTCGACGTCGTCAGTGATTAGTCGTTGGCAATTATGTCTGAATTTATTTAATAACGTGTTCGTTTTCACAATAGCTCGATAACGTTTAGATTTTACGCATAATTTTTTCTACGACGAGTATTTAGTTTATTTTTTTTATAATTAAAACCATTCAATCATTGGTAGTTGTTAATGTTATTGGAAAATATTACAATTAAAACCTAGTTTTGCACTTTCAATCCCGTAAATGTTTTATATTTCATTTTGAAATTCAGATATAACGAAAATCGTATTATTATGCTTTTTGAAACCATCGATATAGAATTTCGTTATCGAAGTTTCGAAATTCCAATAACAGCTGCACTAAAATGCAATAATTTACTGGAGCTTTAATGGTCCAAATATATTTGAGATAACAATGTCTAATTCCAAACAGTATGTACTTGCAACATCATACATTCCTTCTATTTGCAAACTTCAAAAATTAAGTATCAAATCGAAATCACTAAGGTAATGTAAGGCCGTTTAACAATACCAATATTTTTTTTTTTAAAAATCAATAATTAATCTAACTACTATAGCGCTGCGTAAATATTGAAAACTGCATTACTTATTGGATTAAAAAGCTTTATTTTACTATCCTGCCAACAGTCTTAATTAGTTGTCATCGATTTTATAACTGATTATGTATCAAATAGAGACGCAAATAAGTTGATTGTGTAATCAAATAAATATGTAATATTCATGTAATGAGTTATTGATTAAGAACAGATTAAATGGTACATCTGCTTATATGACTTTCTCAAAAAGTTGCTTCATAGCCGTAAATAAATATCGGAATAGGCAAACCTTGACTGTTGCAATACTACAAGTAATAGACTGACATAGTTTTCGAAATTTCAGTAAAATTTGCTACGAATGAAATATTTGAAAAATTTTCAAAATATTTTTTAAAGAATCTGTAAAAAATTTTATGAATTTCACTTTCTGCGTACGATTGCAAGCAGAATTATTTTGTCGTTTTCTTTATGGTCCGTTGTCGTTCGTGTTTTTTTGGTAAAACCATTTTAATTGAAAAAGTAAGCATCCTTCAAAACTTAGTGCAATTAAGCATTTTAAGCCTATCTTAATTTATGTATAGTAGATTTGCATTCATTGCCTTGCGTTCACGATTTTAATAATCCCCGCCTCTCGCTTTTCTTAAGGCATTAAATTCTAATTTTGAGGATGGACCTTGGCTTTTTGATTTCATTATAATGACGCGGGCCTTTGACCCTTTTAACATCCTTGTCTATCTCCCTTCTTCTTTAGTCTCATTACGCTTTCTACGTCTCAAAAGAATATTGCATTAATCGGGCGCGAACTTTGCGTTTTGAAGAATTTTTTATTTTACTTTTTTCTTTTAACGAATTTAAAATATTCCTCTTGCTGAATAGCTCTTAGAAAAATATTCCCTTCGAATTCTATGTACTATTTTTGTGCAATCCATAAAAAGCCTTACTTTATTAAATTCGAATTATGCTCGTTAAATGTGCCTAACTAATACCTAAAGCTTATAGAAGATGCAACTCTATTCAATAGTTTACTTTTTTTTTATTTTATTATAAAACCAAATAGTCTCAAGAAAGGGATCTAATGATCTCCCCTTAAGTAAAAAAGATTTTTTCTCCTGCACATTATTTCTCATTGCTAAGATCAAAAGAGAATTTATAAAACATAATTATAACAATAATTGAACTAGTGATAATTATGCAATAGAATATTAAATCTTTCGTATTAATTTTGCACTTATTCATGAAGCTCTAGAATGTACATGAATTATATTTTAAAGTATTGTAAGATACTTGATAAAATCTTAGAAATCGTCACATCTTAGAAACAGTCAAATTAACAAAAAAAAAAACAAAATGAAATAAGGATTGTTTTCAACTTCTACATATAGTCAAGTGAATGCTTACATTTTAATTTATCTTAATAACTGTAAATAATAACTGTCGATAGATATAATAATATTAAACAGTGTTTAATATTTCAACTAACTCTAAAGCTCACTATGAAGGCAATCAAAAAGGCAATATCGTTGAGCTTATCGCGACATTAAAAGCGCAAATATATCTCACGTTAATGATGATATGAATAGTTTATTATATTCTAGTTTGCAACACATTCGCAAGAAGTAATAAAAATAAATTATTCCATTCGTCTCTTTGGAAAGTGAATAACAATTGCGATTTTAATATTGAAAAAATATACATAAAAAGTACGCTGCAGACGCACTTTGTTTTTGTCCAATTATTTTCAACGCTCTCCGATCATAAACTCATATTAGAATATGAATAGAAAAAAATTGACGGCTCGATAAATAAGATTTTTAAGCATTCTCCATTTTGGCTGATTCACCCTCAGTTCACCTCCCTCAATTTACTCATTACACTAATTGGATCGGGCAATCTTACAGATACACTAGCGCGCATCGAATCATCCCCTTGCAATATTCATGGTCCTCCATCCCAAGTAATAGTTCCGTGAGATGAATAATCCTTCAATAATATAGCAATCAGTTCTCAAGCCCGAATAAAGCGTTGAGACTGTCGGAAGAGATGCGGCTTAATTAGTGCGGCTAATTATGATGTTGAAAAATTTTTACGATTTAAATGTTTTAATTTAAATTTAACATTTAATTTAAATTTAACAGTCCTTTCAATAATTATTTAATAATTTTTCGAAAATGATTTTAACAATATTTACGTGATTTTTTTTTCTCGTCCATTAGGACTTTTACAAAGTTAGTAGTTCATAGATAAAATCAAAATATTAATACATTAATTAACGAAAAAGATATAGTTCATCGATAAAAGATAATGTACCTGTTAAAAGATGATTTCGATAAATCATTCTACCATTTTATATTCAAATAATTTATCATTATTTTATGATGTTAAATATTTTTTTATTCTACTATAATAGTAAATGTACCTAGCTATCTTTATATGATGGAAATTTAAAGTAAAAAATATAAATATCTTTAAATAAAGCCAAAATTATAATTTTCTGTTGTAACAACTTTTACGTATCTATTTTCACGTTCGGAACAAACTTGCTTCCTTGTTATTCCGATGTGTCGGTATAGCCTTTGTTAATGTTTATCAAGTAACAATCATTCCGGTGCACTAATTGTAATATAAGTTTCTACGATGCCGCCTCCAGAAATTCAATGAAACTGTATGTAAGCAGAGAGCATAGTAACTTTTACTATGCTTCTCTGCAATAATCAAATTAGTTTATTCATTTACAATAATTAAACTGCATGAATGTAGAGCTCAAGTTACACTACAAGAGATATTTGAGAATATACCCTGCAATGGAGTATTACAACCTTAGTTGGGCTCATTTCAAACAAATTAATAATAGTATTTCCGTTTGAAATTTATACTGTTAAGATAGTTATTTTTTTCTTTTTTAATCAGACAATAGATAAAAGTGGAAATATATTTAGACTCCGTACATCTCATTTTCATATTATCTACTTAATAAACCATAAACAGAAAATCTATTCCTGTATTTTAAAAAACTTTTTCATACAAGGCCGTGATAAGAAGCTGGTACCCAATTTCGATCAATTATTTGAATAACATATTTCATTTCTGATAGATTGATTTTTTATTTAATCTCTGATATTTTTTCTCATACCACATAGTTTTTAAAATATTCTAATGCACAATTTCAAAAAAGACCTCTAGTATATATATATATATATATATATATATATATGTGTCAAAACGTAACACAGCATTTAAATGCACAGTGAATGAACGAAATGTTATGCTCCTATATAAGCATTTATGTCAGAAAATAAAAAGTTTAAAAAGTTGTCTGTAAATCATTTTTAAAAATAAATCATAATTCGTAAAATAAGGACTCATACTTTTTGATAATATTCTTTAATATTTTAATTATCTATTTTTATAATTAACAAAAATTAACTAATTTCATAAACATCATTCGTATTTAATTACAATTAAATGTTTATTATTTATATAAAAAAATATGTGTAAAATATATATTCAAAGAAAATAACAACCTTTTCGTAAAGACAATAGTCTAGAAAAATCCGTCAAAAAAGTGAGAAATACATAGATAACGCCCAAGCCCCTTAAAAATTACACCATCTCCGGGCACACAAAGATTAAAACGAATTCGTCATGCCGCCCCGTTGAAAAATGAGGGAATTTATCCGAGAATAAGCGTTCGCTAGTCGTTACGGATGCCCAAAAGGCAGCGGCTTTAATCAAATCCTTACATTAGCCCTATATATATATGGACGCCCACGGAACTGCGAAATCCGCAATGCCAGAACTCACCGTCCTATTTCCGAGATTCTTAACCCTACAGAAGAGGATGGCCGACTGTCCGACCAGGGCGGTCACGTTCTCGCTGCCCTCGTCCGCGAAATGCGTCTTCCCGATTGTCTGCGTCGTCGTCGACGTCCTCGACTGCTGCTGCTGCTGCTGCTGCTGCTGTTGCTGGTGCTGCTGGTACGGCTGGGCCAATTGCTGCATGCGCTTACCGGGGCCGGAGTCATCGCGTTTGTCGCCCGTCCCGCCAGCCCCGCCGACGGCGACCGCATCGATCAGCCTGCGAGGAGCTCCTGAAAAAAAATGACCCGGTGATTTACGCTTTTTGTGTGTCAGCTGTACGAGCGCGGCAGAGGGGCGGGGGGGGGCAGGAGGTTTTGTGGAAGAGGGAACGGAGGCCCGCGGACTGGGTACGTTTGAAACGCAAATTTTTTATACTCTCCTCCCATCAGCGAGAAGGCTTTTATACGTATCTACTAGCTTTTTTTTCTCTTTCTTGGAATACATGAAGGGTTGCGGAAAGACGCAAATTTCACTGTGGGGATGACGAGAGTCATTTATTATGTCGATTTTGAGGATTATCATGGATCCAGACTAGTTTCTTTATACAGGTTGTATATGATAGTATTTTTCAGGGAGTAACTATTTCTTCTATAATAAACTGGAAATACTTTATAATATTTATATAATAATTGTTAATATTTTCTGTTTTTGATACAAATTTAACATAAAATTGATAACACTTTTATTGGATTCATAAACAGGTTGAATTAAGTAAAAGAACAAGTGAACCAAAAAAAATGTAATGTGATAAATTAAGAAAACTTTCAGTTTTTTTAATATTAGAATAGAAATGCTAATCTTATAAGATCAAAACGTTATAAGTATAAATGTCTCAGTAAGTTTAAATAAATAAAAAAATATAAAATTATAAATCTTTACCTAATAGCCATTATGAATATTATTTTTTTATTTCAATTATTGAATATTATACTTCTCGTTTAAGTATTAACAATGATCATATTGATTGTCTTCTGCTGCTGTAAAGTTAATTCCTACCGATAAGTAATCTTTTATAATTGTATCTGATTTTTTCCTAAGAACGTAGGTTTCAAATACTTATTATCTTAACAAACTATTTTATAGAACATTTAAAGTTATATATAATTTACAATCTTCAGCAAGATTAACTATTATTATCAAAAACTTAGGTTAAGTGTCATAAATTTTTTGATTTATTCCAAATAGTCATATAAGGAAAATTTAAAGGAAAAATGCCGTAATTTTAATTGACAAATATTAACGACTAATCGAACCTGAGCCCAACAAAAGTCATCAATCACCTTACATTTACTCTAGGCAGGGAAGGTTTCGTCTGACTATCACTTTCAATTATTTCAAAAGGAAATTGATACCGGACTTATAATTTGTGTCTAATGATAACGCTATAATACTTAAACTATATATACTTAAGTACAAAGATTCGTTGTGCATTACTGCTCTAGTATAAAGCTCTTGTTGTTTAGTAATCATTCAACTTTGTTATACATGCTTGCACATCTATAATCGATAATGCATATGATAAGTCTCATAAGTTAGTTAGAAATTCTTCATTAAGACGATAGTAGCTTACTGCTTTACCGAGTAAGATTACTTGAAGTTAAGCACTGCCATAATAGTTTTTAACGCCAAACTAATTCATTATAAGTAAAGTCACCTTATGAAATCGAGTATACTAGTATCGATATTTCTATTGTGTACTGGAGTACAGATTTAATTTAACGCGTGAACAAAAAATTTTTACTGCATTATTTTTCAAGCCCACAGTGAATACAAATATCATTGAATCATCAAAATATTCGTCTTTATACAAGCCTTGCTCCCTGACATCTATAAAAGCAGTGAAATCTTTTTAATATTTTGTGAAGAGACTATAGAAGCTTCAGACTTTTCCCCAAAATGTGACCCGCGCATAACAACGAGCATAACTCGACTAACAATATCTTTTTTCAATGCACTGAATTCTTTGAAAAGCCGAATAAAACAAGCGCAATACAGATTTATTTAGGTGACTCTTTCCATTCTTTGATAATTTGTTTCGTTTCAAATTTACGTCTGATGAAATGACCGAATGCCGTTCGATTGTTCCTCTCTGCTTTTTGTTCCGGAGTTTAGAGGTATGAATTTCGGATTTTCAGATTTTCGTTTGTGGCAAAATCCGTATTTTTTTCACCAAGATACAAGATAATATTAAAGACTATTAATTTAGGACAATTTAGTTTTATTAACTTTATTCTTTTTTTTTAATTCATTCGTTTTATTCGTTTCTTAATAATTAATTGATTTATTGTAATTATTTTAATTAACGTATCCTAATCGAATAACTTTAAGATATACGAGAGAAAAAATTAGATATACTGTAAAATATACGTATTGCTTTCAATCTGTTACTGTAAATCAATTGTTTCAAACAACTTCTTCCTTTTCTAGAAATTGTACCCAGAAAAGTTTTTTCATTCGAAGTTTTCTATCAAAAATAGCTTCCGGCTGTTGGGATATAAAATAAAGAATGAAAATTCTAACTTAACAATGGCTTGTCAAAATGACGTTATTTTCTCGTTAAATATTCCTCAAAGTACTATGACACGAACATAAATATTTTTTTTTTATTTGTGATTTTTTGCTAACTCCTGTGTAGTTTCAAATAGAATTTTCAGTAATATTCTTTTATTTCCTATATTGCAACGTATAGAATATTTTCTATAGAAATCCACATTGAGATTTATTTTGTCCCCTAACAGGAAGAGCTACAAGAAATATGTATTGTTGAAAAATGGAATACATAAAGAAGACCAATGTAAAATTATATTCAATTTATTTAACTTCCAATTTCATGCACAAAAAAATTGAATAAATGACATCGCTTATAAGTTCATCAAAGAGAAATCTCTTCAAAATTGATTTTATTAATATTTGCGTAAAATCATTAAAGGAACATAAAATAGCTTTATTTTTCGACTTCACAACGGGATTGTTAAAGTGTATACGGTTACGCGTAACGCGCTGAACTTGATAATTAAACATTTTTATTGCTGTCCATAATTACATCTTGTTAACGTCGACGATCGGCCCTGATTATCGCACAGGCAAGCTTCCCCAAAAGTGTGACACGGGTAGGTTGAATTAAAGAAAAATTATTTTATATCGGTAAAGTATTTTTCAAAAAAAAAGTTCATTGAAAATAAATCACGATTATTAAATAAACCACGAAAGTCAATGCGTAATATTAAAAAATTTCAGATATCAGATTTTCTGTGAATTTTTCTGAATAATCAATATAAAAATTCGGAACACCTGGATCTCTCATCGTGAAAAGATCAGCAACTTTGCCCGAAACGAATAAAATTATAAATGCAGATTTATAATTAGAAAAGACTGAATGGTATTGGCGCGCAACACGATTTTAATCGACATACGCATTCGGTCGTGCCTCTGCATTCGCTCGAGTTTCGTAGATAAGTAGATTACTGCTCGCGTATATAAAAATGGAAACCTGTTATCCCGCGTCGAAGCGAACACTGCAATTTATTGCTATTTATTTGGAATATTTTGCGCAGACTTCGTCTTAATTAACTTTTTTTTCCAGCACCTGGATCGAATATAAATTTACGCGGGCAAATTATTTGCTTTGGAAAATCTATTTATCGCTGTAGAATATTCAAAAATAACGAACACGTAATAATAAATTCAATTTAAAGACAATAATTTTTTTAAACAGATCGATGTAAAACTATATGAACTTTATATTATTGTAGAATTTATCCATTATAAACTAAAAGTTCAAAGTACCAATAAATTCATAAGGAAATTCATTTCAATTTTTGGTCTTATATTAAAGAATGAGTCGCATAAACATAATATTAATAATTTTCATACACAATGACGCTCATCTTTAAGAAATCCAAACTATTGATTTATATTCCTAAATAAATAATATTAATAAAATAAAATGTAAAAAGTATTTAATATTTGACTTTATCTATATTTTAAAACAACGTCAAAAGCTGTTCCATTTGAATAAAAAAATATCAAATTTTTATTGTCATCATTAAAAACTTTGCCTAGCAGAGTTTAACTAGCGATATATGACCTATTAACAATACATCATTACTGTTTTACGCCCAATTCTCCCAGACCCTTGGCATACGGGTTTTTCTATTATCGGCCGATATACGGTTGCGGCCACCGATGCCATATCGCGGTATACCAGACCAAACCGTTTTCGGCTGTCGATTCAGCTCTGCCCATCTCTTTAAACCACCGTGCTTCCCTTTTAAATTGCACCGGAATATTGCTTTTTAAATGCAAGAATTCGATCGGAACTTTTTGTTTTGGGCGCGCGAGCGCGCCAGTTTTATGCGGGGAAGGCTCGAGTTTGTCGAGCGGGGCGTGTAAGCAATTGCACCGCGAAATTGGACGCGCCTAAAGCGGCGACTTTTTGACGACGGCGGCACGCCCCGCGCGGAAGCGATTCGAAACGGAAATGAAATTGAGATCTGAGACTAGCATCGAGCGGAAGAGAGCTAAAATTTTTCGAAATACTGATTCACGGAAATGTACAGAATAAGCGAATTTTGGCCTCAATTTACAGCTTAATCTTTTGAAGTAGTCGTATTAATTTATATTATTTCGCGGTTACTTATACTGTACAGATTTAATATTTATTATTAATCTATTATTACTTATTTATTGCTTAAACATTCGGTCATATGTGTAGTTGGGGAAAAATTCTTTATAATTCTTACAGAAAAAGAAAGAGAAGTGGAATCTAAGTAGAAACAGACAGAGTTGCCTCGAGCATTTACTAAATTTTTTTTTTGACCTAATATCTAGGTCATATCGGCATCTGTATTAATTTATTACATATTACATTTTTCGTTTGAATTAAAAGACCACTTTAATTGAAATGCTACTATATTTGTTTTATTATATCCCATAATATATTGAACTTTAGCACTGGATAAATCAAACGCTACTTGCTTCCAAATTATAAATAAATCTTGAACTATAAGTCATATATGTACATTTATATAGTTATATTTTCGTTTCTCAAAAATCGAGTTAAAAAACGGCATTATTATTCTTAATCATGTTAATACATGATGGTGTATATAAAATATACTTATGAATAAAATTAATCATCACGGTTCATCCCCAATCGTTGTAAGTATCATAATTAAAGCATGCCATTATATAATCGTGAAAATTTTGAAAATTTCAGCTATAATTACGGATTACTATTGTCCGAGCTGAAAGTCCAAAAAATATCCTTAATTATTACAAATGACAGAGAGTAGTCGAAGTACCAAAATGTACCCGGCGAACCGATGAGACGGAAAAGTCCGGGGATCCGGTGAGCCATTATTCAAGGACGACGTCTGCCATTCTCGAGCGATGACGGGCCATCAAATCGACTCACCGGCTTCCTGCGAAAGCCCGGTCCGGGATTTCGGATAGACGAACAAAGCACCCCAACCTCCTATCTCTCCCCCCCTCTCTCTCTCTCTCTCTCTCTCTCTTTCTCTCGCTACTTCTCTCTCTCTCTCGTTCTCTCACCTCTTCCTCTAACGGCTCGGAGCGCTGAATCGCAGCAGAACTGAGCAGCTCGAATATCGCGTCCCGCGCGCCAATTCAGCATCGTAAGGAGGGCCCCGCATCACGACTGTCGAAGCTCTGGCTCAAATTGTACCAATTAGTGGAAAGTTGGATGAGTATGAGGAACTTTCATCGATCCCTGGATTCGAATTGTTTTGTAAATTATATGCTTCACAGGACACCTACGCCGAACAATCGTTAAAATATTTTATTTCATGATCAGAATAGAGTTAACTATGTTTGTATTTTTAAAAAACAAAAGTGCGACATTCGATATTATACCAAAAAAGATTAGGTAATGTAAATTAAAGATGATATTTCTTTTTGAATATCGTAGGCCTTTGATATGAATAGGCTAGGATATCCGTGAAATTTGGAAGCATATAAGGTTTCCGTATATTAATATTAAATCTGATGCAAGACCAACGAAGAAACATCGAGATAGTAAGTGCTTTGAAATCGAATTGTAACTGACCCAATCGTCTGCTCTATAGTTTACTAGCGCTTTCCACAAAGATATAAAATTACCTTCGATGAAAGGGACTCGAATATATATTATTATGCAAGTACAACAACTATAACATAAATTGTTCCATCGAATGAGGCGAAATCTACTCATAATTACATACTGCATAAAATTAAACTAACATTTTAATTGAAACTGCAGCACTCATAACTTAATGTGTATTTGACATATCGTAAATCCAGAGTATACTATACAGAGTGTACAGAAGTTTCGAGCTTGTGCAACATTTCTTTTATTGTAGTATAAAGAAAATGTGAGTAAGAGCAGAACAAAGGACGAAGAAATTCAGAAGTTAATTACATATGGTATATACCATCAGTCTTCATTATATAATAACAAGCTTCTTCTGACTCAGCTCCAAGCTAGATATTAATGATGTCGATTAATTGAAATGTTCCATAAAATATGATTGACTAATTTTATTTTCATGAAATATGTATATGACAATTTGATCAATTATTTAGTTCCTTACTATAATTACTAATTAATATTTGAAAAAGATTTCTAGAAGAAACGAGAGTAACATGGTTAATTTATTTGCTAATTTAAAATGAATGAACTAACAAGAAGAAAATCACAAATGTAGGTCCTTATTTTAGCTGCAACTCACAGAATTTTTCTAATATTTATGAATAGATCAAATGTGTAGTCATGCTTTTCAACAACCCTTTGGTGCAAAGATTCTCAGAACAAAAATTATGAGTGAAAATGTACTTCAATATTCAATAGATAATTTAAATTTCCTCAATCATATACGTTATTTCACTCATGTAGAACTGTGTTCCACTTCAGCAATGATAATTTTTCATTATTATGTAATAAAAAATATAAAACATAAAAAAATTATATTATATGCATTATTTGTAAATTTTATACAAAATTAAATCAGAATTAAGAAATAATGAAAAATTGTACTTATGTCGACTGCGGTAAATTAAATAAAAATTTTTTTTATCATTCTCACTGTCATTATATTAGTATAGTTACATTATTGTATAAAGTATGTAAGTCCGTTCAAAATATTTATTAATTTAAAGAATTCAAAATCGATAGAATTCAAAATCGTTAAAAATTTCATTCTTATTAAATATTAGATTTTAAAAATCACAAATAATACATCAAATTAAATTAATATTATGTTTGATTTCCTTCTTATACTGCTCACAATTTTTATAATAAATAAAATAATATAAATCATAAATCATTAGTTAAATTTAAAAACGGGCTGAATGAGTGAGAGGTTTAACAGAAAGTCCACAATTACTCGGAACATAGACCGTAAAAATCCTTACGGTTTTGAGACGTAGACGACAATGCACAAGTTACAATCTCGCCATGGCGATTCCTCGAATATAGATTTCTGTTACCTAATAACTAGCCCTACGACACCTACGTAATTCGTCGCAGAAACTCGAACGCCGAATCCTTCAGGACTCCAAAATATGAAACCAAGCCCTTGACATCATTAGTTGGTGGCTAAGCCAAGCAAAGGGAACTCGAAAGATGCTCCGTCACCGTCAACGGTGAAGTGTCGGGTAATCAAATTCGCCAATAAGGTTTTTTGACTCTCTCTATTGCTTTTATTCATTAGTCCCTAAAAAAGTAATTAACTGATTGAAAAAAACAATTCTTTATCAGAATATACGGTTCCTAATAATTGAACAAACAGAAATATATAACTCAGTGCATAAAACGTAAAATGCGATAACGTACATTTTCTAAAAAATAAAATTCAGTTAGTACAAAGTAAAATTCTTTGTCCGCACTATATTTAAATTAGCCCGTTAAAAATTTTAAAATTTCAAGACATAATATATTTAATATCCGGAATAAATTAGTTTGATATAACTATATAGTTCTATATTGAAAAAAAAAGTTATTTTATTCTTTCTTTTCAAATGTTTATTTAAATAATGAAATAAATTTTATTAATTTAGCGTACGCGATTGTAAAACTATTTTTTATCTAGCCGTAGGTGAATTATTCCTATTTAATCGTATTACATATTTCTTATTACGTTTATTAATTTTCCACACAAGTAGCTTCAACTTTCTGATCAACTTATACTAACGCATGTGGTTCGGATGTACTTAAAATGATAGTTAAAAGAAACAATATGCATTTGCATTAATTAAAGAAAGAAACACCCTTTTCAACGGAAATCATAGCTTAAGTGCTAGCGATGATATGTAAAAATATGTTTTTGTAATTTCATGATTGGTGCAGTAGTTTTTAGTAATAATCTGATACTACACAAGCACTGTCTGGCTATATAATAGCAGGTAAAATAATTATTTTGTACAGCAAGCCTACTATATATCTTAATCATTAGTTTTGAATAATATTACGTAAATGATTATGATTAAATACAGTATGCTAAATACATATTAAAAAAGTTTATTTTTTTGTAATTAAATATATATTCTAGCGCAGACACGATAGCATATAAACAAATTGTATCACTCGGGACTGGCCCCTCGAAGGATCCACTACTTTTTTTTTACCAATATTAGTTATGCGAGGACTATTCCAAACGCGCCAATGCCGGAAAATTTACCGTATCCTTAATACCCATTATGCTCTATTTTAAAAGTAATCCACCCCAATCCGCTTATGCACGCAGAGATTATCACGTCAATTTCATTGGGCAATGGATCTTCCAGCATCCGACTAATGAATTCGATTTGCGCCTCCGATCCCGATTATCATTATTCCCCACCCCCACCCCCTCCCCGGGCCAAGAAATAAATCAGCGCACGGCTCTGGTTCGCATTAGCGAGTGCAGCCTCGTTCTCGCAATTTAACCACCCTCCCCGCCGACCATTCTCCATCTCTTCCTCGACTCCTAAGTGTAACACACGTTGATTGATCGCGAGAAATGAGCGAATGGTTCGAAGACGGGAGACTCCGCGCCGCAGCCGCCACCGCCGAGCGTCGCATTCCGGGCAAGAAAGCGGCCCATCGGTGTAGAAAAAGGCGCTAGGAGCGCACGCGCGCGCCGACCCTCCGGAAGCCATTAATAATGCCTCCTCCACGATCCGGAAATCAGGGCGCGACCACGAACTCCGGGCATCCATATATATAGAGATATATATATATATATGTATGTATGTATAGCTCCCGAGCCACGCACTGCATGATCGACGAGGTGGTAGAAATGGGGTAGGGCGGCGAAGGATGAGAAGGGGATCGAACGATATCAGGGACGGTTCATTAAACCGAGAGGTTGTACGAGAGCAGTCCTAAGTCCGCCCGTAAAATCATTCATCACGAGGTCGGACTTAGAAATCCGCATCCCGGCGTGGCGCAACGTGGGATAGGAGAGAGAGAGAGAGAGAGAGAGAGAGAGAGAGAGAGAGGGGGAGGGGAGGGGGGTAATAAATTCGCCCCAAGGCTCGGCGATTGTCAATTAGTCGCGATCGGCTGGCGCTGATACGTCGATGGTCGGTGGCGATTTCCCGGCCTCCTAACCCGTATTTTATTAATTGCAAACTATATAGCGGAAGATGTATAGAGATTCGCTTTTTCGGCGATTCAATTTGAGTTGCTAATGTCGAGCAGATAGCGGGATTGCGTATACATACGGGATGCAAGGCTGTAGTGCAAGAGGGTGGATTTCAAGCGGCTGAAAAGTGGAGGAGCGAGATATCGTTTGTGAGTTTAGTGGATGTATGTATGTTATAATTTTTATGCCTGGCAATAGGTAAAAAAAAAAAAAAAAAAAAAAACAAGCAAAATCTCGAACGTGCACTTTTGATGGTTGATACGTTATACATTGTTAAAAGGTGAGCGCGAGAGAAGTGGATTGGGACACGCTTATTCAAATTTTTAGTTTTTTTTTTTTTGAATTCATGGTTATGTAAAAAATATATTGGACAAAATTAGTAACTAGTATGCATTGAAAACAAAACTAAATTGCATTGCTTTAAGTTGATTTTATAGTCTTTGTTAAATACAAAATAGGTTAACGATATGACCTATACTTGTTAATCTCGTTTTTCGATGTAGCTGCACTTATATCTTCAAATAAACACCGCGATTTATTACACGAACTCTTGATTCAAATTACTTTCTAGTTGATTTGTTTGTGTACATGTTACTGATATTTATAGATGGTAGAAGAAAAAACTTTTTTTGCTTACTAGATTTGTCCTACAGAAAATATTATATATTCAGTGATAATTTATATATATGTATATATATATATATATATATATATATATATATATATATATATAATAAAATTATATTATGAAGTACCATCTTTTGCGAAACAATAATAAATGCTGATGGAAACGATGGATTTGACAATAATACAATAATATCCCAATATATCTGATTAACATAAATTTGCCTTGTTATTAGCATACGAAAATAATATTAACTACATGCATTATCAGTATTCCAAATAACTCGTTAAAATAATCCTGAAGCCAGAATTAATAACGATATTGAAATTCCGAAAGCAGTCTATATATTTCTAAGTACCATTTCTATTATCATCATTTTGTATCAAGGAATTCCAATTACTGTACCATCACGTAAAATATTCAGAATACACCGTCAATGTAGAAAACTATTCACTCTTTTTTCACAAGGGATAAAAAGGAAATTAGAATGTTTTCATTCGTTAATAAAATAAATTTTCAAAGTTCGAAACAATGGATAAATGCAGTCGTACGTACGTTTCAAATTTCCATGATCAATCGTCAGATTAGACCAAAACTCCGTTGATTAACTTTCACTACGCAGTTTCAAAAACTTCGCTTATAGTTGGCACGCGTAGTTTTATTTTTCTATACAAATAATAAAAAATATTTAGTATAAATATATGCTTTAAGAATAGAATTTTCGACCGTTATTAATTGAGCTCCATTTCGATAGTCCTTTCAAGGCCTGCGTCATAATATCATAATAATGAAAACAATCATTTCATCCAATATCGCATTCTAATCAAAGGATCTTCTCTTGTTAGCATAATAAATTGACCAATCTGTCTGTCATATTGAGCGGAATGAAATTTATTTCATATCTGGCAAAGGAAATCAACAGTGCATCTGAAATGAAAATAAAATTAGGGATAAACGCATTAGTGTCGTTTTATTAAACTTGTTAAGTAACGAAAGAACTTTATTTAATACGTAATAATGATCTAAGGTTATGTATTTTTCGATGATAATTATTTTATAATTTATCGTAAAAATTAAATATATTGTACCAAAGTATAGGAAATTTTACGATAAGCCGCAGTAATTCTCCAAAATTTCGCGTGAGCATTGAAAATTATGATCGTTCTGGAGTCTATAATATTTCAATTGACTGAGAGTATAACATTCGCATTCATTTTTTACTGACGTCTCAATGATTTTTTATTACAAACGAAAGTTGGTAAATTACTTCGAAAAATTACTGAATAAAGTCTATAAAGATCAAATATAAGCTAATACGAGACTTTTGCCAGAATCTTATACGAGTGCGACCTATAGATAGAGCTAAGATTCCTAATAGGCTAAGAACCATTACGTAACGTGTATTTAAAATATAATAAATTAAAATTGACTTGAATATTCCCGCATTCAAATGTATGGTTTATCTATGATTTGCATTTGTAGATAAAATACTACTCCGCAAATGTTTATTATTTCTTTATATGTTTAGTATAAATATTTCTTTGCTAAATGAACGTTTGCTAAAAGTTTGAGTATGTATATTCTAGTATACGTATGTGATCGAGTGAATTAACTATTTGTTTTTCAATGGATTTCTTCATCAGGCGTTTCTCTTGTAAAATTTCAAAAACGACATAATTTGTTGCTATTGGAAGTGATTTCTCCCTTATAAAGGAACTTTTTGTACCCCTGAGAACCCACAACCTTATATACGGAATGTCCACGTCGTCGATCGCACTCGGGATGTACAAGAAGCTTGTGGACATGTCGACTGGGGGGGGGGAGGCAAGAACTGCAATTTCCTAAAGCAATGCCTTCGTAATACCATGACAGATTTGGCCGAAAAGAAGCGGGTGCTTCGTTGCTCTTTATACACACGCCGGAGATCTACTCTAAAAGAGTGGCTGCATTAATACTAGCATTTGAGCAAATCCAGATACGCGTTGCTTCGCTGTCACGCGCTCATCACGAAGAAAGTCTCTTTCTTGGTAAAATATTAAAAGTAACGAATAAGTACTATTAAACACAGCCGTTTGCAGCGAGTAATAAATTTCGCTCATAAACATGAAATAGACGCTACTCATCAAACAGCTATACTGTTTCTTTAAAATCGTTTTCTTATCACTTTCCTTTGCTTTTCTTCTCCATCAGTTCACCCTCTGATCAGAAAATTATGCGCATACCTACTTAGTCAGGATACTCTACTCTAAGCGCATTTATCTCTCCCTTCCCCTCTCACTCTCTCTCTCTCTCTCTCTCTCTCTCTCTCTCTCTCTCTCTCTCTCTCTCTCTCTACATCTCTCTGTCTCATCCTTGTTTCACCTTTAATTCCATATCTACTTTTTCTTTTATCGCATAGGTGTATGTCTCGATCTTGCTGTCTCTCAGGATAATATATCTAGAAATTATATACATTCAAAATATTTATCAAATTTCTTTCTCTTAATTATCTTAACTTGTCAATAAGAGAAATATTATTTCAAAATTATTGAGCTATTATTAGTAAAGATTTAAGGGATAGTCATCAATTGCGGCATGAAAAATGAAATACAATTTGATGAGTTTAATCAGAATTGGTAACTTAGCCTTGTAACACTGTATAGATTTGTTTTTATCCTACATTTTTCATCTATTTTCTCAAGTTCACTTATGTTCATTCATGCTTATTTTGCTTGTTTAATGCATGAATGTAACGCTCCATTTTTGGTCAAAAGAAAAATGTATTTTATTTATTTGAAATACTTGATTTTTATTTAAATATAATATTAATATTTGTTAAAATGTATTTAAGTATTTAATATAAAATATAATAATTCTTTTGTCAAAGTACCTACTTATTTACGTGACTACTTTTGTAAATGTAACCCAATCGAAAAAATTTAATATATTACCATGAATTTTCATTAATGCATATTACAATATTAACATTGATTGCACACTTTTCACAATTTCCTCTTTTTTTGGCTCCCCTGAAACTGAGTAAGTCTCTTAAAAATGTGACATGACTTAAATAATGATATGCATGAGGTCCGTTCATATTTTTCAAAAATGTAACTATGTTATTTAATTTAAAATATTCATTTAACGAATATAATTGTAATTATTATTGTCTTCATAAGAATAAGTTAGTGATTTATCAATAAAAGTGTCTTATCGATTACTTTTTTTCATAATTTATGTTCAAGTAAAATATACGACACGATTTCAAGGAATCATTTATAACTCCTCATTATACAAATGTAGCGCACTCTACCCAGTACCGATTTTCACACGCAAGCGCGCGCGATCTCGAAATTAGCCTAGTCGACCGGCAGTTTTCGACGCGTTCAAATCGTCAATAATTCCCCGGAAGGCGTGAGTATGGGCCTCATAATTTTTGCAACCCGGCGATCGTCCACACCTGCAGTTCGACGATGCGGTGCGCGTCGAATTTCCAAAATCTAATCCCTTCCACCCCTTCCCGGCATTCATTTCGAACCTGCTGCCCACGATTCATGGTACCCCCCCCCCATACGTCCCCCCTACAACCACCGGCCCGCGTTCGCCACCCCCCGCGCTTCTGCGACCTTTATTGGAAACGGAATTGAAATTTACAAAGCTCCGGCTCAGCACTTCACACCCTCTCCCCTTCGTGCCTCTCTCTATATGTGGCCACCGTGCAAGGGAGGGAGAGAGGGGAGAAAAGAGAGGAACAGAGAGAAAGCGAGAGAGGACATAGTGGCATTCGGTGGGATTAATATTTCAAAAGCGGACCGCTCTCCCCGCGCATATTCGACGATTGGCCTTATCCGACATACTACCCCCTTTACCCCTAGCGGTGCTTCTTCAACATTTCTCTCTCGCTCTCTCTCTCTCTCTCTCTCTCTCTTTCTCTTTCTCTCTCCCTCCCTCTCCGAATCTAGGGGATTCGAACAGGCACGTGTGCCGGAAACCCCCTGCGCTCGAGCGCTGAATATTAATTTCTACGGCTGTGCTGTCCCTTTTCTGCTCTTCGGCTTTTCCCTTGCGCCAGTTCTCCGTGCCCCGGCCCTCCTTTCTCTCCCCCCCTCTCTCCACCCCTCTCTCTCACTATCTCTCTCTCTCTCTTTATGCACCCAGCCTCATTCAGGAGATCGGCGACGCAACTATATTCGTAAAACACGGCAGGTGGCAGAGGGGGAAGGAGGAAAAGGCCGAGGGAGTGATTTCGCGCACTTGTATTTCACGCGCTTTCCTTTTCCATTTATACATATATAGATATGGGTGCGATTCTTTGTTTCCATTCCATACCCTATCCCAACGTTGGGAATGGTATATGAAAAACGCATGGAGGATAGAGGCGGGCTTATCTTCTTCTCTGGTTTTTTCTTTGCAAAGGGCCTAATTTACGAAGGGATGGATTTAGCAAGCGACTTTTTTGGGGGGATTCAATATCTCTCTCCCGCCGAAAGTGGCTCTACACAGCCTCGTTCGTTTTCCCTCTGGCTCACGCTACTCGCTCACGCACGATATGGAGGATTAGGAGCACAGAAGTATTTTCTCTTTGCCTGAAATTCCAACCCGTCTGTTCTTGTGCAGAACGTTTCAGTTTCGCGTTAATTGGTAACTCAAAATGAATGAAGATGACTACGTTAAAATATGGTTTTTGTAATATTTCATCATTGTGTTTCGGTGATTTTGCATTACTGTTTGGTTTCGATGAATGAGATCCCTTTTCCTGATAGCGATGAAGCGATAAATAAGCACCACGATACTGTTTAATATTTATGCTTTGCTGAAGAATACAAATTTCTTGAAGGAATTACATTCTCATTTAATCGCTCTCGAACCTCTGGGAAAAAAGTCCAAATGATTGCTTCGTATGATTTTATTTACACCAATTCTTTGATTATGACGTAACAGTTGAATTTCTATATAAAACTTATTTGAAGATCAAATATAACTGAAGGTATGACCACGTTGAAAGAAAATTAAAGGGAAAGTTGGCGAGTCTTGATATATCAATCCGTGGAATTACGCAAGTCTTAATTGGAAGAGGAAAAATTCGTGATACGGCTTAACTCCAAAGATTTAGGCAATAAAATATACGTTTTTTCATTTCGAGAATGAGATGAAAGTAACAGGAAACAGACGGAGAAAGGGAGAGACGGAGAGATATTCAACTAGAAAGATTTAAAAATATCAGCGAACAAAGGTGAGAAAGAACCACCTCGGTCGCTAAATGAGAAAGAGAGCGACTTTATGAGACGCGCGTGGTGTGAACGCAGAGAGACACAGAAAGAGAGAGCGTGAGACAGAGAAATAGAGAGAGAGAGAGAGAAGAGAAAGTGATGGCGCCAGAGGAGGAGGGGTAGAAAAAGGAACTTAATTTATAAGAGTGGATTTCACGAGCGGGCTCAATGCGGTTTTACGCCTCGACCGTTCCCCGATAGGATTAGCCGAGGGTGGCATTGGGTAGGTGAAGAGAGGGGGCAAGCAGGAAAATCTTGTTGATCATGTCCCGCGCGCGTTCGGTATCTCATTAATTATTGGAGTTTTAGCGGGATATCCCGGAGCTCTCTCGCCGCCTGCTACGTCGTAATTTTTTCTTTTCAACCCAAACGAGTAAATTATACCCTCTGACCCGTGTGAATTTCAGGTTTTAAATTGGATCATTGTACCCGTATGTTACAGAATTATCGCATTATTCTCGGCTCATAATACCCTCGTGGGAGGGAGAGGAGGACAAATTATAATACCGAATAATCTCGGCCCGTAAAATTTAACTGGCATGCTGACGTTGAAACCCATTTTAAAAGATCCGCATTGTTTTGTCGAGTTGTCTGACAAGTAAATTATTTACAACCTCTAATACACGATGATTCTCGGATTCGTAAAATGTTTCGTTTTCCAATTGATTATACACTGCGACGAGAATAAATTTAATGATGGATATATGTGGAACTCGTCGACTAACGAGAAAAAAATTCTCCTCCACACTTATGCAAATTATTTCCTGATAAAATCCAGAGATCGGGCTGAAAAAGCACGCGCGATCCAACCGTTTTCATTAAGACGCCTCGAGGGGTGTGAAGATTCAATTGCTCCCGATAGGATTAAGAAACAGAGAGGGTGCTCGATCGATCTCGAGAATATTAAAAAGTTTAATTTACCGATATATATATATATATATATATATATATATATATATATATATATATATATAATGATCGATAGCGTAAGATAGTCAGAGTTCGTGAGAACGATAAAAAATTCGATTGGGAGCAGTGCCTATATATTAACGTATATATCTGATTCATTAATTGATCCAACCATTAAGAGAAACTGATATATATAATGCCAGTGAGATGAATAATGAATTCGGTCGATATACCCGCATTAATATTAGGCCATTAAAGCGTTAGACGCGCGAAAGAGGATGGAAAGGCTGCTATGCGGAAAATATAATACGTGATTTATATAAATAATAAGCCTTTGTAGAATTCGCGGGTACCATTGAGGTTAATTAATATTTAACTTTATCATTCGGAAAAAATAATGGCTAATTATCGGCTTTTGGCCAGCGGACGAGCAGCTCGGTGGAGGAAATTAATTAAAGGAGGGGGTGGTTGAGAGAAGGAGGGAGGCGGAGAAGGATATTTTAAATTTTCAAGGTACACTTTGCGGCGTAAACTTTTAATGAATTCCGAATATTAAATATTCAACTTTGCGCGTTCGGATTAAAAGAATGAGCGATAATTTCAGGGACGTGATTGCGAAGATTCAGTTTCTTGATTCCGTCCTCCACCTCTCCCTCCCCCAAGCTTTCATGAATTATTAAAGATTTTTGGCCTGTGTAATTAAGAATTCTTGTCAACTATAATTTTGCCGCGTAGCGTGCGAGAAAGTTAGGAGCGTTTTTACAATATTTAAAATATCCTCAGATTATTCAATGTTTCGTTGTGAGTGTTAAGAGTACGATAAATGTATCGCGTGTAAGATTGAATAGAGCTGGAATACCCAATTGAAACTTCGTGAGAAAAAATGAGAACGCTAAAACTTTTTTTGCCTAATGAAATATTCCAATGTAGGATCAAGAGTGAAAACTTACTGCTGTCGATTAAGTGCTTGTCGATTCAATTTTTATCGATCGAGCAAAACGAACCCTGTATAATACTATAGTGAAATATTAAATTATTGCAAATTTCAATTAACCTTCAATACCTTTTATTTATGTCTATACTATAGATTTTCAAACTTTCCAACAAATTTATTAAGCAGTGTAGAGTATTGAAAATTTCAAAAAATAAAATTAAAAATTAGATTTTTAAGAAGATTTCAATTATAAATTAACAAAATTTAATAAATTTGCTTCAAACTTTGCAACAATGTAAGTAATTCTGGGGCGCGATTCACTAAAACTTGTAACAGCTTAATGTATTACATTCGTTAAAATAAAGCTTGGGATTTAATCGATTTATTATATATTTTCCTACTTTCGTTTATCAGTGACTGCTTTGAGTTCTGTTATTTTTGTAGCGTATTTTTTTGCAAAATAAACAAATATGGACGATTTAAGCATTTTTCAATGTATATCTTGTAAACTAGCCAAGTTTTCTAACTCCGCTGTCTTTCGCACAATACAGTTTTATGAGATTCTTCTTAAGGTTTCCTTTTTACGATTATTGCAAAAACGCTCCTCGATGAGATAATTTTCTCAGAAAAACGCTTTAAGCTCACTTTTTCGAAATTACTTTTCCAAGAGCTATGAAGAATTCTTTCAAAGTTCCCTCGAAGCTAACTTCGGGAAATGAAAATTAAAGAAGGCGAAAAATTTAACAGCTTTATACTTCCTTCATATTTACGATTAAGCTTTAATTTCAATTAAAGTCCTTATCAAAGCGGTGATTTAAATACATGAAAAAATAGATTTAATGTAATTTATTGAATAAAAAAATTATGTAAACAATAAAAAAAAATTTTTTTGAAACGCTGTCTTCATTGAGATCAATTCTTATTATCCGAGAAAAGAAGTGCGGCTCTCGGCCCTCTCGTAAGAAAAAAATTTGATTTTCAGATTTATTCAAAAAATTTTTAATTTTTCCTTTGAAATGCCGACCGCGTGGAGAAAAATTACACCATTCTAATTAGAATATTAAATAGGAGGAAAAGTATAAGAAATCGGCGCAGTTTAGATTTGCATAAGGAAAAATGCGCGCACCCGCTCGCGATTTACGTCGTCATTACCGGTGGATCCGCTCATAATTAAAACAGAAGTAGCCTCGACCCCCTGAACGCCCCTCCTCCGCTACTCCGAGGTCGACTGTGTACACACCTTTATACATAAATTCTCAAGCAAATTTCCGAGTTTCTCAAAGTATGCCAATAATTCCGTTTCCTTTTTTAACTTACCCAACCCCCTCCCCGACCCCTATCAGCCGTCTTCTACGCCGCCGCCCCGCGCCGAACTTTGCAAAGTCATTTAGAAGATTTTGAAATTCAAATTAGGGAACATACTTTAAATCAGCCGCACCTCCCGCCCCCTGCCTCATCTCCAAAAGTAGGCTACTTCATTGATTCGCCGTGAAGAGGCTCGCCTACTTTTGTACACGCGACTGATCTCGAGAGATGGCTGAAATTTTAATTACTGCCATTCTCCTCTTTAGTGATGGATGCATCGGGCGGCGGCTCCCTCGTCTGTCGCTCATCGTCTCTGATTTTCCTTTTATTTGCTTTCTCTTTCTCTCTCTCTCTCTCTCTCTCTCTCTCTCTCTCTCGCTCTGCCTCTCTCTCGATCTCTTTCTCTTACGTAAATAAAATAGAAGCTGTAATTTTTATCGATTTATGTCTACTTTATTTATGCAGATCGCCGAATTCCAGAGCAGTTATATAATTGACTTTTCCGGCACGATGGCCACCACTGGAATTGCGCGCGGCTCAATCGTAGGAAAATACCGAAAAGATGGAGAGGCGTGGGCGAGAGAGAAGCCGGGTCGTAGGGAGAAAAAAAATTACCCTCAGTATTTTCTCGGACGAGCAAATTGAGCGGAGCATCTGGTCCGAACCCCCTCATAATGGAACCACGCGGATGGACGCAATTTTTTACACCGATAGGCCAAGATAAAAAGTGGAATTTCCCGCTCCAAAATCACGCGAGGCGCGCGCCCTCGAGCGCCGTCCAGAGTATAAGCTGTTCTCTGTGCAAAAGCAGCTTTGGCTTCTTTGAACTCTCAACCTCTGTATATATATACACAGCTTCGAGATCTAAGCGATTCTTGTTTAAACCGGCGTCGTCATTAACTCGGTCGCTCTTTAATTTGGCCAAGTTGGAGTATAAATTAAAGTTAAGGTAATTCTTGTTTACGAGAGATTCGATGAAATTCCCGGAGTTTAGTACAGCGAGGGCAGAGCGGGAGAAGAGTAAAGAGCGAGATTTTATATTGGATTATTTAATCATACTAAAGTCACTATAGGTCGGTCAAACTATTATGGCCGTGAGTCGTGATAACAATGCTGATAGCTTTGTTAAATCTTAAATTGAGATATGTATAATCTGTCGATTAATTTTCGAAGATAAAATAACAGTAATAACGGTAACACAAATTAATTTCAAGGGAATTCTTCGTTTTTCTTATTTAAAAATACGACTTTAAGGCCGAACGAAGCTAATTCTAATATGATTACTTTAGAGTGTTGCGTCGAGGATAAATTTACGATTACCGAGAAATTTAAATCAAAATAAATTTATTCCTCCAGCGTCTAAAAGCATTAATATCGTGAAATTTCCCAATGGCTCTCTCTCTCTCTCTCTCTCTCTCTCTCTCTCTCTCTCTCTCTCTCTCTCTCTCTCTCTCTGCCTCCCTCTCTGTCTCTGTCTTTCTCTCCCTCTAGCTCTATAATAATCCATGGCATAAATTACATTCCTGATGAAAAGGATGAATTTATTGTTTCTTCCTTCCAGCTACCTTCTCATGCGCGTCCGTCGGGCTCCATTATATTCTACTTAAGAAAATTGACATTATGGAAACTCTGAATTTTCCGAATTGCAAATCGTAGGACTATATTTTTGCGAACTAACGACATTAAATCACATCGTCGAAAGATTTAACGATTACTTTAATTCGTTTTCTTCCATTTTCTCGAATTAAGTCGAACAGAGTCCAATTAGATATAACGAGACATTTAACGAGTAAAATAAATCTTCTTGATAGACTTCGTCATATCCGTATAGCTCAAACATATCCGTGTATTAAAAAATTTGTTCGAGCCACAAATCGTGGTCCTGAAATTTTTTAAATTTCCACACGTGGCCTAGAACACGGCCCGAGAGAAATGCGGGAAACCGCCGTAGTTTTGTCGTCCCCGTTTCTCGCGGAGCGGCTCATCGATAAACTTTTTTTTTTTTTTTTAATCGAAACGAAACTGGCGGACGCGGCGGGAGGCGAGAACGAAGCATGTCGCCCACGCCGACTTTTAATAATAAACGTCTGCGGCGCACGTAGCTTTTTTTATGACTTATACCGTAAGCCCGATGCGCGGAACGCGTCGGAAACTCGGAAGGAATTATAAAGCTGCACTGATTTTGCATGCGCAACGCCCCACCGGCGTTGCGGGATTACTATGGGTATGTATACAGAAGAGTTTTAGAGGTGAACGGGAATATTTTCCTGATAATACAGACAGCGGACTTATGGCGAAGTTTTGATCATTTTTACTTATGAATTTCTTTCTTACTTAATAAGCGAGAGCATAACTGAAAAATGAACTTATCTAAGGAAAAAACTCTGAGCCAAGAATATCCCTACTCGATAAAGGAACATAGATTTATTTTTTATCAATCAGAGGTAATACTACAGCGGGGCGGAGGAGGTATTAGGTGGAGTTTTGGAATTCTTTTTCGTCCAATAAAACGGAAATCATAATTCTGACGAAAAGGATTCTCTTACTATTAAAGATGTACAGAAAAGATTTTTTTCAAACTTATTTTTGAAAAAATGTCGATGTACAGAATTTCTTCTTTCGTGTTTCAAAGGGCTCACCGAGAAAAGTACGTACATATAGCTCCTGCAATTTCTGGCTTCGAACAAAAAATCAGAATTTTTTCACTCTCGACAGAACAGCAAGAGAAATGTGTAAAATTTTTTACTGATTTTTAGGAAAAGGTCTATTTTTGAAGAAGCTTAGAATTTCATGCGAAAAATTGTAAAATAATTGCTTATAACAGAAATAAATATATTATTGAAATCCTTAATGTATATTGATAGAAAACGAAATTTTGTACGATATTTGTCAGCCAGTTGAAGAAAGTCTTGAAGAAAAACGCTTTTAAAATTGCATAATTCAGCTAAGAAGAAATGAAAAATTCAACATTAAAATATTAAAACTATGTTCAATTTCTAATTACAGGCATGATTATCTAGGTAAAAAATAAATTCCATTTACAAGACACTTGAACGCATAATCTAGAGGATTAAAAAAATTATTTAATTTTAAAAAATCAACTTTTTGAACATTTTACAGAGATACAACCCCTAAAATAAAAAAAGTAATTTTAATTTTAATTTTATTATTGTTCCAATTTATAGCGCAGGCTTTGGCTTGAAGCCAAGTTTGGGTTCAGCCGGAATTACGCTGTTCATATAATTTCGTCATTCTTGAACACAACTATTTTAATTATATGAAAATACGAAGATAAAGATTAACATCGACTTTTGCCTTTGACGGGTTGGGTCATGAAATGTCGATTGATTAAAATTGAAGAATTAAAAAAGTATTTTGGGACAGGAATAGCGGCAGAATTAAAAAGTTTATAGAGATACCTTTCAGAAGGTAGCAGGTTTCTATCCTAATCAATTTGAGGAAATTCCATGATCTGGAAATTTTTGTCAAACTTTTATATGTGAAGTTTTAAAAACTTTTATAAAAAACTATAAATAACCTCTACCGTAAAAAATTGGAATATATAATATATAGTAAATTTTTTATGGTATTTGGTATCAAAAAACTAAATTTAAAGGTAATATAATGAACTTTTATCATGAAACTCGTATAACCACCGAAAGTGCATTCGATAAATAAATTAATTTTGGCGAAACTGTCAAAGTTTCTTTATTTACATTAACATTTAAACGATTGTTTGTAATTAAATAAATCTAACCGTATCCCGTGATACTGAATAATCAATTTCTCAATTCACTTGTATGGCTTTTCGGCCGGTCCGCTCTAAAAACAGAATTTTTATCGATCGATAACGCCCGATCCAGCGGGGCGAAGAAAACCACGGGACGCGGAAAAATATTTTCTCGATAAATGAATTATTTATGCACGCCACTATCTGACTCGTGCAGAGCGCGCCGAGCGGAAGTTAATCTCCCCTTGGCATTTTCTTTTACTTTCTATTTTACCTCTTTGTGTCCTTTTCTTTTTTTAACTCATTTTGCTTTTAATAGCTCGATGTCGATGAAGCGTGCTATTAGGGGCACTTAATTTACATACTTAAAGACCCGCGATGGATGGTGGCTGTAATCAATAGCCCGGGCGCAAAGCGGCATTGATCGCGTGTATTATACTTATCGAGCATTTTTCGCATATTCACGCGCGTTCTTCTCTTTCGTTCGTTTAATGGATAAAGCACGCAGAGAAGTGATTTATGGTTTTTTTTTGTTGTTGTTGAAATATTTATGCATGTGCAGCTGCACTTTTTCAGTAGGAATTTAGAATTTAAAACGAAGTATCTGAATATTTCATTGCAGAAGATAGACGTTAGCTTGCTATATTTATTTTAAACGAAAATTATCCTGCGCACAGGCAGGAAGATTATAATTTTCAATCTATATACTCAATTTTAAATGTAATATCGCCGTCGACGAAGATATTGGATAATTCTATTACCTTTATATATGTTTTCATTTACAGGTACATATATATATATATATATATATATATATATATATATATATATATAAAATTTACGTTACCTTATTACTTGCATTATTGTTAATAGCTCAGGTATACGTAATAATATATAACAGCTTATCGTTAATACGTTACTTAAACTAAATTAGAGATTATATTGAAAATTATAATTAATCCTTTCTCGAATTGAACATTCGATAATACTGTAATCCTTTGTAATATTTAATTACTGATTCGCGCAAAATCCAAAGTAGAATATTTTACATTAATTTATGTTGATTTAATAAGAACTTAATTATGCCGAAAAAATGACCATCGTATACATGTACTGATGAATAACATAAAAAAATTCGAATTATAGCGGGGCGATGCCAAAGATAATTACAACTAATTAGACACACTAAATTTCTTTTAATAAATTCAATGTGCTCTTTGTACCGCTGAAAATTTACCGGTAATACTTCTCGCCAATAGTGAATAGAATTTAAAAATACAATTAAAAATCCGATTACATGCTAATTTCACGTTGGAATTCACTTATTCTGGTTATTAAAAAAATTTTAATCCATAATGCACTCCAAATATTCAAATTAGCTCCCGAACCGAAAATTATAATAGAATATCCTTAATATAATTTATTGATGGATTTTAAAATTAGTCGTGCTGCGACATAAAGATTTATTACGAATAATCCGGCGAGGATGATTTATGTGAATAAATAATCGTTTATAAAATATCTACTCAAAATTATAGCCATAAATATGTATTATTATCTGCAGATATTTATAAAAGAATACTCGGCTTGTTTTACAATATCTTTAATGAAAATTAAGATCATTATATACGAGTTCCTTAAAACAGAAAAATCCCCGAATAACGGCGGGAATGTTTCAAAGGCATACTTCGCACCCCCTTCCTTCCCTTCAAGAGTTCGTGCCCGAGTTTCGCCAAGTTCGAAATTGAGGAAATCCCGGGCTAGCGAGAAGCCTGCGCCCCGAAATAATAAACGAGGGGGGATGGAGGAAGAACGGTTGTTTACTAAATTCGTACGTTAAGTAGAACAAGGAGAGTGCCAAAGTACTGATAAATTATATTGTTTTTTTTTCTTACGAGACGTTATATTTGAAATTGGCATAACTTTTATAAAAAAAGAGTTGATGATAATTGTATTCGCATATAGGTACTCCTACTTACAGATATAATATACATATAGTTGTCAATGTGTGAAAAAGATAATAGTTTATTTACCGATTTATATTGTACTTGAATACTTTATACCAATTTTTGCGTGTAAATCTTTTAAACTATAAGAGTGCGATTGTACTGTACTATACATTACTTTACTATAACTTACACTAAAATTAATATTTCATAAATAATCGGCTTTAACATTGGTATATAAGTCAAATGCTTGAAATGTATTTGATAATATATAGTTTTATTTTACGCGTACCTTTTTATATTTTTTAATTTATAGGTTCAGAATTATGTCTTATTGCATTTCATTGTACATTTTAAAGTTTTACAAAGAAAATAATGTCAATATTGTAAAAGGAAAGTCGTATGGTTTCGAATAAGTTGAAATTCAAATATAGTGAAAGTTAAATCTTTTATAACATGTATATGAGTAGATATTATACAGGGAGCAAATAAAAAAGATACCTTTCGTGGACAATTGAAACTAATGAGTTTTTACATCTATCGAGGAATGTTTTTCATCAGCGCTGCTACTGTAGAATGACAGATTTTCCGATTGTTAGGCTATACATTCAAAATCCATCGGTGCCGTTATTGGAAAACCGAGAGATTTTCGAAAGCTGTATTTTTCGAATGTCAAACTTGTTTTAGTGAACATCTGGGATACTAGTATCGAAAGCTATGAAGTAAGCTTACGTAAAATTAGAAACCATAGAAAAATGCGATTGTTATTTTTGCATCGAGTAATGTCGAACTTCAGAGCCAACGTTGCCGCGCCGGGAAAATCCTATAATTCTTAAAATCTGTATTGCTCGATTTTATGCTTTACTTGAGACAAGTCTTAGATATTTGGAAAATGACGTGTCTCTGTAAATGAAATGAAAAATAGTATAAAACTTCAAAGGAAAGCTTATTTATCGAGATCAAGAGACCCTCTCTAGAAACTTGTCGAGAGACCGTTTTACCTTATGTAGCTTATCGTTACATTCCAAGAACTTTATGGCCGCTGGAAGGGCGAGTCTATAAATGATCGAGCGCGATGCTTGTCTGATTTACTCTGTCAGCGGCTTTCTAACTTAAAGATTTTGTACACTAAGAAATATTTATGCTACAGACGAAAGAAACTCAAAGCGTAATTATATTACATTGTACATTTTGCACTGTATTGATACATTTGTTTCTGTTATAAATGAAATTATTTTACAATAAACAACATTTTTCGACTATTTATATATATATATATATATATATATATATATATATATATATATATATTATTAATCGTATCTTGTCAACAATCTAAGTCTTTATATAAATTAAATAAGTTATAATACCCTCCTCTTGTCTTTCGTTTAACAGGTCGTTATTAAAAATAGTATAAGTCGACAAGTTTCTTACATAGACACGATTTTTACATCTTGTTCAGAACAAAATTGAACAGAAATTAATAAAGAAAACCGTTTTTTTACGAATGTCAATAGTTTGAGATTAAATGAAACGCAAGTCCTTAGCCGTCCTTAGCCGTACCTCGAAACTTAAGTAAATGGTCTTATATCACTTTCAAAAAGATGGCAGCGTTATGCTCTCTAATGCAACCATGATTAAAGCTAAATCTATCCTTAATTTCATATCTAAATAAAGTCAGGATTGCTCTAGATGACGAATCAAACAGTTATCGCAAAATGGTTTCGTGATTCATGCGTGAGCGCAAGCGTACGCTCAGGTTCACTTAAGACCCAAAATCGTCAAATTCATTTTTATTATGACTGTTTTCAAGCTGTTTAATTTATTTCATTCTTTGATAACACATTAACGTTTTTCCGGATGTCTATAAGAATATTTTTCACTTTCACTCGAAGCATAGTACCGTAATGAGTTCAAAAATAAAATATCGGTGGGAATGGAAGAAAGAATATCTCAAGTAACGTGTATTAACTTTTTTCTTGCTCCTAATTAAGATTAATTATGCTGCTAATTAAAATTGTAGAATGAAGCTGAGTGTTATGATTAAATAAAATATTAAACCTACTTTAAAATCTTATGAGTTTCGGACCAAAAGCAGAAGATTCGGCGAAGCTGCGCGAACAAGAAAAAATAATCATGGAAAGATTAGTTGTATGACATTCATCAGAATTATTACAAAAGAGGAGAGCGTGCATGAAAGACAGCAAATAGGGCAAGTTTTCCAATAATCTGTTCATTACCGATAATCGACAGTCGCTGATAAGCTAAAAAGTGTAATGCACGCTTGGAGTAGATACGAGAGCGCGCAGCTTTTCCGATATGCGAACGATAGCGGACTTCTCCGAACGGAAAACCATTGGAGGAAAAAGTAAGAAGAGGGGTTGTCGCAGCTGCGACCCTCGGCTATTCACTTTGCTAAATTGCGACAGTTGTTGTATTGCAGGTGCACGCGCGAAGGTAGCTAGTCCTAGGTCTCGAAGATCCTTTCAGCTGCGACTTTTTACTTGAATAAAAAGTACGCGGCGAGCAGCGCTAGAACGTAGCAAGGAAAATTGTGCTCCGTAACAAGAAACCAATAGCACACACGGTACGAGAAGTGAGCGGGAGGAGAACATTTTTTGAATGATTTCGCCTTGATCGGTAGATCTTGTAGTTTGTCAGTTATGCGAAGGATGAACATTTAATTTTATTATAATAATTGCAGTCAATATTATTAGAAAATATTTGAAGAGCTTTTATGACGATTCACTTTTGTAATTATAATACTGATCACGGAAAATTTTAAATATTGATAAAAGAAATTTTACATATTCAAATATGCTCTGAAGAAAAATTGTTCTCAAACATAAATTGATTACTTCCATTATGATAAGAAATAAAAACTTCAATTAATAAGGCATCCAATTTGCACGATTTCGATTTTTTTATCTCAAATATTAAACTATATTAAGTAGGTAAATATTCATTGAAAACACTGTCTATAACAGTATTAAATTTTTATATATATTTTGTAAGAACCTATTAGAGTACTTTTCAGTATTATTTAAGAAAAAAGAAATAATATTACAATGTAAAGCTAAATTCCAGTCAAACTAAATTGCATAATAATTGGAATTCAATATTTTAAATAAAAGTTCTTCTCAAAGATATTATTTCGCTTGTTTAATTATGGTGCTGACGTCAAATTATGATTGCATTACTTCGGTGTATAATTTGTTAATGACAATAAGAATATAAACCGTTAGAATCATTGTTCCGATTTAAAAATTATATCGAAACAATTAAATTTTTTTTAAAAAATAAATGCAAAACTATGCTGAGTTACAAAAATCCATTTGTTTTAATTCGCTCTAAAAATTTTACGAGCCGCACTTTTTTTACAACTTGTAAATTCCGGGAAAAAGGAGAAACTGCCACTCATTGGAGCAGTTGTTAACTAGTTTTAGGTACAAGTAACGGGGGGCAGAAACGCGCGACCGTATAAATGTACAAATAAATTTCGCGCCCAAAAGCCGAAACTACAAGATTCGCACGACTGCGAACCGCGGGAAAAATATCTAAATTTCAAACTCTAAAGCCCAATTTAAAAGGGTTAGTTTTCACTTTTTATTGCCGCGCAGTTGCAAACACAAAATTAAACTTCAGAGAGACACGTGTAAATCACCTGTTCGTTCGTTGATGCTGCATTCTACAGGCAGATCTTTTAAATATATTTACGAAACAAAAAAAAAAAAAAAAAAAGAAATACGTAACGATTAAACGATTTTACCGCTGTATTGTTAAAATTACTATACCGAGAAAATTTTTTAATTTTTTAATACCAATGTGAAAATACAAATCCTATTTCCACAACAAAATTTCATCGCTAATTTCTAGAAAAAAAATCACCGTTTAACGTTTTGATACTTCCAATTTATATTTGATAGAATTCTCCCCAACTTTTCCTTTTCTCAGTTCTTCCATTCTTCCACAATTAATATTTGCATTCTCTGCGCCATACATGACACTTGTTCCCATTAAAGAAATTTCTCCGCATCGCTTTAAAACCACGGCGCCCTCGTAAAGATATAATTTAACAGAAACATTCGTTCTATATACATACTAAAAATAGCCGTTTCGACAATACCGAGCAATATCGTCGGTTGCAGGTGAGAATATATTCGAGTCGTGTACGCTGAATATTTCATAAGCGTTATTATATAATAAGCCGGGATAACTCAGTAAAGGAGATGAGCGCCTCTCGGTTATTATAGATTCCCGTACGTAATAAGTCATTAAGGTAGCGCGAAATGAGGATAGAGAGAGAGAGAGAGAGAGAGAGAGAGAGAGAGGAGGAAGTATAACGGAAATGTACTAAAGGCACTCTTTTGATAAAGGTCGTTTAGCGTGCGCGTTGAATATTTTACGTACTTTGTATAATATTAGATATTATATTAAAGTTTATAGGTGTAATGTGTATACATCGTTTTTGGAAAGCTGCTCTTTTACCATAACATCGTTTCTTTAATACCGCATGGATGGGGATATAATAAACGTCACTTAGGCATCACGTTATCGAATCAAGCTTTATTGAATCAAAAATTAAGGGAACAAAAACGTTTCTCGGAAATTCCATTTTAACCGTTATGTAAAGTTCTCATATGAGGTCGTGCGAGCTGAAATGAAATTATGGATCTCTGCTTGTAGGCGTAAAGCTAAATTTAATAATAGTGATAATTGACCTAGAGCGAACAAAAATTCGCTTCTGCTGCATAAAACGGTAATTGTAGGGTTAATTGCTGGAATACCAACTTTTTGTTCTATTGATATATTTCGACGCTGTATATGATTTCAAGATAAAAAGAAAACGAAAAGCGCGTCTATTAAAAGTTTATAGTTTTTAATTTTTTTTAATACATTTTTGAAAATAAACTCGCTAACATTTCGCTAACATTTTCGACTTTGGCTTCACCCGAGATAATTATCTAACTCATAACTTTATATATAGAAAACTATTCTTATAAGAAACATGAAAACTAGTACGCTTTCATAAATATAATACAACTATATTATATTTCAAAGTATATAACATTTTTTCGTGTATTTGTATTTTATGATAATAAAAAAAAAAGTTACTTCGATTTACGAGTTCTAGAAGACCCAGAATAATTGATACATTTAAAACTCTGATCGAGAATCAATTCTTATTTGTATTTAAATACTTAACTTGCGTGCAAACATATATGACTTAACATGTGACTTATTAATTGTAATCGTAAAAAATTTCGTGAATTAACAGTTTTCTGCAACATAAATTGTGAGATAAATTTATTTTAGATTTGTAAATCTGGGGGTTAATAATTTACCTCGCGAGACAGCGTACGCCCGCGCCTAGGAAAGGAAAAAACCCTCAGGAGGTAAAAATCATAATACGCACAAGTGTCGTCGAACATATTCTGTCTCACGATAGCGGTCAAGTCATGTCGATGTACTTATTTGCAAATTAAAATTGAATACAATATCCATATATAAATAAATAAATTCTCGAATCAACAAAAGTATAGCGAACTGTACTTTATCCAGATTTCGAAAAAAAAGTATGAAGCATACGTACGTTTACTAATGTTGAATTAAAATTTACTAGTACCTTACAATCTGATTTATTTAATTGTAGCCTTCTACGCATATACATTAAGGAACAAATATTTAAGTACATGCAAATTAAGATCTGCGTGTAATTCACTGCTGTCAGAGTTTATCGAGACTGTGAAGTTACGCGAAACGATAAGTCGACCGTCGCTTCAGCGTCACACAACCTTTACAGTCCCTCGCATTATTACACTAGGCCAAATCAAATAAAAGGCAACTCTACGTGACGCTATAATATCTAAACTATATTCTATCAGAATTTTGTCTCAGACTTAAGTAATTGTTGAGTTTTGTTCTATCTACCAAGCGGATGCTATTTCTTTAATATATTAGAATAGAGAAGAGATGTAACATTGTATTTAAAATTTTTTCATGATCCGTTCTTTGGAGACTATGCGGAAAGAAATTGGAAATAAGTACTTTCATTTAATCCAATATTTAATTTTAAATCAATTAAATTAACTTTGTGAAATGAATTACATTATTTCATCGATAAAATAAATTGCTTTTATTCAATTATGAAAAATATAAAAATAATCAAAAATCAGTTTTATTTCCGAAAGGTGATGCGACGAATAAAATAATACTTCCAAAATTATAATGGTATTATTTTTAATGAAATTTTTGTAAAATGTCAATATAACTTAAGTTAGCCTAGCTAATTATTGAGCCATACACTAATATAATACTCTGATCTATTAGAACAATAGTACAGAGTACTTAATGTGGAGTAAATATATATAGTGGAGTTTTCTTATAACATTCTATGTTTTATTTTTTCATCTAATACACACGAGAAGTCCACAAAGCATCTGAACGTAACGAGCGAGTGACATGGAGTGACTACACGTGTATTTGAGACGAAGTGCAAATAGCTACACACAGGCGTTGCGGTTTTCGCATCACGCTAAACGTATAAATCATACGTACACATATTCCCGTACTTCTGTTTTCTATATGACCAACAGTTAGAAAGAAAGAATCATAAGTAGAATAACGAAATACGTATAAAATACGTATGGTATTTCGATTTAAACTTGGAAATATAGATATGGATAAAAGCGTGGATAAAAAAGAGGCACAAAATTTGAACAACAAAAAAAACTTCAAGCAGACTTGTACGCGGATACAGCAAATCGCGATGGAATTCTTTCGAGAGCACTGAGTTATTTATCAAGCAATGATGCCCGTGGTATTATCGTTTTTAATACTACGCGACCAATCGATATTGTTGTTTTCTTAGCTCGAAGCAAAATATAGGAAATTAGGCAAAAATTGTTATCTAATGGAATACTATGTGTAAAATCTCTAACAGACAATAGTATAATTAATGTTTTGATTTGATGGTCCAAAAAATCTGATTTTAAAAGTCATCTAATCAACGTCATTTCTAATAAAAAAGCAAATATGATCTCAGTTTTTCAACCATTCGTATATTCGTATATTTTAGTTTATATTCCTTCGAATCGTTCTTTCTGTTTATACTCAATACTTACGAAATACTTCCCAAGATGGCAAATATTTTTTAAGATAAATGATCCTTTTAAAATTTTTTATTATTTTTATTTATAATAAAAGGATGCAGAATTTTATACTAGAAAAATTGTACTGTTTGCTTAAATCAAAGATATAGTGGAAAAATAAAATACGGCAATAGTTTTCACAATATTGATAACTACTTTACTATGTGGATTATTGCATAAAATTGATAGGATATCGCAGAATAATCTAATAAAATCTAATAGATTCTTTAATGGAAAATGTTAATATAGCTATAATTATTTTTTGTAGTGTATATTTAAAATTATCTTGAAGACATATTGCTAGAAGGAAAATTAAACTAAATCGCCTAATTGTGTATAATTTTGCATTACTCTGTCCTCAGAATACGTCATGCTTTTTTGGCTCGTACAAAACAGAATGAAAAATTAGTGTGTATCTTGATTATTATCTTGTGAGATTTACCTTTCTCATTTCGCGCGGGCATAACACTTCAAGAAGAGGCAAATAATACAGTCCGGCACCAGTCTTCAAATGTATTATTTTCAAATTATATCTTAGATAAAATTAATTATAATCTTTAGTTTTAAATCTTTGCACGAATCATTAGACGGAGCAAATTTTTTCTTTAAATAAACAAAGTAAATTTCGAGAAAATAATGATGAAAGCCAAAGCAGTTTATGAAAAATATATTAAAGATAGGTTAGATATTTAAATACATCCGACCTGAATAAGTTAAGGAGTGATAGGCTGGATTTTATAGAGATTCATTTCTAGTCACTGCATTATTATAGAATCAATGACAAAAGTAAATAATACCTCATAAAACTTGTAATAACAATAATACAAGGCATAACATGATTACTCGATAATTTTTTGATTTCTACTTTACTTCAGTCGAAATACATAAATCATTCAACATAATTCAGAAAATGCTTATCAGATATAAAATTAAATGTCAATCTATGCTTTAGTTACATTGGATTTGAAAAACTTAACTCACGCCAATAATTCTACCTTGAAACATGAAACTGTCTGATAACGTGAATCTGATAATGTGAATCTTTTTATATTTAAATGTTCAATTTGATATTTCATCTGGCTAATTCTGGTCGTATCGAAGAATTTTGAATTAAAATTTTAAAAATCGAAATCTGACATCAATATAATACAGCCACTAAATGAGCAAAATTATTTTACCGAGATAATTATACTCGTAAATAATAAAGATTGGAAAAAAACATATGTTAATATTATTTTAAGCAATCAATATAATGCCAAGTTCTTCCTAAACAATACGTTGTTAATAAATAAATCATTAGAAATTGAAGATCAATTTTCATAACATAGAATTTCCACCAGTAGAAATTCCATCCTATCTCTCTTAAAATCGTGAAATTTCATTGACACAATTGATCAAAACGAATTCGAGAATTTTCCTCAAAAAGTTTCTGGAGCCCAATTCCCATCTCGAGTCCCCCATCATTACACCCGTCCCTTACCCACACTTAACGCCCGCGGGCAGTATATATCCCCAGAGGGACGCCTTGAGAGATCTGAAAATTTTTGCAAATGTCTTTACACAGCCAAAGCCGCCGCGATCCGTTGCAAATCACATTCGAGGCGGCGCGCTCTCCCTCAAAGACGCCGGGTGATAGCCAAAAAGGGAGTATAAAAGCGGAAAGCGGAACGAGGATCTTCTTCGTGTCTCTCTCTCTCTCTCTCTCTCTCTCTCTCTCTCTCTCTCTCTCTCTCTCATTCTCTCTCATCTCCAATTCTCGACGCTATAGAAGGTTCGTAGCTAGCGTAACATACACACTCATACACACAAGCGGACGCATACTTAGGTGAAGGTATACGACGTATAGAATGAGCCTCGTGGAAAAGAAGAGCAAGAAAGAGTGGTGGAGAGAGAGAGAGAGAGAGAGAGAGAAGAGAGAGAGCGAGGGTTACGGCAAATCTAAACTGGCGCCGCTAAAACGCTGCCGCGTCCTATATCCTTTATCCCCACTTACATCTCTCCGGGGCATTTTTCCACAATAGCTCCTCTTTTGCTACGTACACACACACACACATACACATACCGACACTTATTCTCATACACACGGACATGATATACAGAGATATAGTCTAGATCTATGGAGGATATATCCAACAATGACCTCGGCGGCGGGGGTTGAAAGGGGAGGAGGAGGGAAGGTGGTGGAGTACTGTCGAGGTCGCGCGCGTTGCAAAGAGCGTCAAAAACTAAGTGTCCGGAACGATGCCTCCCCCTCCCGACCAATGATCGCTCGCCGCGCACGCGCGCACTTCTTCGACGCGCTGAGTCAAAAAAAGAAGGGCGAATGAGGCCCACGTCGGACAGAGAGGAAAGGAAAGACGGCAAATCCAATATTATTCCTCTCTCGCGGCAAAATTCGATTTCCGGCTAATGCTTCGGGCTGTTACCCATCGCCTTCCCTCTATTCCCTCTGCTCCGCCTCTGTATCTTTCTGTCTGTCTCCCTCCCTCTCTCTTTCGCTCCCTCCTCTCTCTCTCTCTCTCTCTCTCTCTCTCTCTCTCTCTCTCTCTCTCTCTCTCTCTCTTTCTCTCTGGCCCTTTGTATAGTTAGTCTTTCTAACTAGAGAGAGAGAGAGAGAGAGAGAGAAGAGAGAGAGAGAAAAGCGGCACCAGCGCGTCTACTTTGATACTGACACCTCGCCTAGTTGTGTCGCCGCGTGTCTGTTTTTTACCTTAATTAATTTTGCTTTAATTAATTGTATTTTGGGTGGAGAATTTCATTGCGAACACGCAAGCTAGCGTGAATGACAGAGCCTATCGGTGTCCTGGGCACGAACCTTACTAATGCAACTTTCAACGATGTTCTCGATTTTCGAATGATAGCACCTCCGTCGTATGCGGAATTTTTATCGATGTCATCCCGATACAAGTTTACGAATGTATATTATGGTTTTCCAAATTCTTCATCGTTTGCTTCATGGAATTTGGAAACTTATCTAGCATTCTCGCTCTTGATTCACTTAAAAAAGCTCTCTTTCTCTCTCTCTCTCTCTCTCTCTCTCTCTCTCTCTCTCTCTCTCTCTCTCTATCTCTCTCTCTTTATTTCTCTCTCACATATACAGTCACACACACACACACACACACACACACACACACACACACACACACACACACACACACACACACACACACACACACACACGCATACAGACATTTTCTCTTCGGATTCCGCGCTAATTGCAAAGTTGCAGGTAATATGATGCTGATAAATCTATTCGTTTCGTCAGAAAATTCGAATAAACAGAAATCATTTTGAGAAATTTTAAATATAAAGTACTTAGTTAATCGAACAAATCTAAAGTTTCATTTAATTTGCGTGCTCTTTGAGAAAGATCTCAAAGGACGAATATTTGAATAAATATGTGTTGGAGTCCATCTTTGTCCAATTATCTCACATTGCTTAATGTTGAAATATAAAACGAAAAATAAAACATAAATTAAAGATCTTCAATTTAATATGGCTGTATAATAATGCCTTAAGTGAGCTTGATACATGTGTTTAAAATAATAAATAATGTGTAATAATAAATAAATGTGTTTAAAAATAAATATATCGTACTTTGCGGATATCGTAAAAAAGCACTTCGTGTATAAAAATATTACTTTAACTATGATCCTTATATAATAGTAATACTTATGTAATGGCAAAATTGCATTAATATTTTGAAATGGTTAAAAGAATCACTGAATAAATCCTAGTGTATAAGGAATATAGTATACAAATATGATGTAAACGTATTGATAGATAACATATGCCACTGAGTTGTTGTCTTAGCCAGCAAAGGCAATGCACCGGTTCGTTTACTATCGCTAATCAGTGATCTTTGATCGCCGAGTCGAAGATACTCAATGACCCGAGTTCGACCGTCCCTATACAGATACATTGAGCTTAATATAATTTATATTATATTTACAGTATTTTAGAAACTTTAGATGAACGTAAACTTAAGGTATCACAACATTGTAAATTCAGAAATTTTTAATAAAAGAGTGAGACACTTTTTCATAATATAAATATTAAAAAAGTATAAAATATATTTGCATACGCACTTATCCTACGAAAACAACATTTTATTTGGAAAATATCTTATAAATAATAAATACTACGTACTTATTCAATAATAATGTTTTTCTTTTTCTTTTTACTGAATATTCCAAATTATTTCCGTGAAACTAATTCGGAAAACTTAACGGACTCAGATATACTATGTAAAAGAAAAATGACTCCTGGACGGAAAGTATGAATGCACCAGAAATCTATATTGCTGGAAAATTTTTTAAATAAAATCTTTGTACTGATTTATAATAGTTTCCTGTATAGCTCGCAACGAATGCGATGATTACTACTGACAACGGTATCCATAAGAGAATTAGTATTTATTTATAGTTTAGAATTTATATATTTACTCCCCATATATATATTTATGGTGTATAAAAAATTATTGCTGTTATTCGATATATAGTAATGATATTCACGAAAATTCAATAGGTTAATAGAATTTGAGCGATTGGATATATATTTTCAATATTAAAAAAAATTAAAATATTTCTGACTAATAGTCTGCATATTAAGGTAAAAATTATATACTTCATTTAGAAATAAAACATAAATTGTACAATGATATTTACTGTTTATTATGTATTATAAAAGAAAAATATAAAATTTAATGTTCCATTTTCCAAGAATACAGCGTCGGAATACTAGTCCATTCAACATTTCACATTTACAGACGCACTCATCTAGTACTAAATAGCTGAAATGCTCGGGAGAAACCCACCCACAATACAAAAATCGCACGTTATATAAACGAATACTATTTAAAGTTAACTCTGACATCAATGGGTTTTCCAACACGCCTGGGTGTACGCTTGCGCTCCGCTTTTATACCAACAAAAGTGTTTTTCTAAGACATTTCCTAAAAATAAACCCGCTTCCCTTCATAGATACATATATATATATATATATATATATATATATATATATATATATACATATATATATATACATCTAAATCTGATCCTTGAGCAAAAGTAAAAGAGACCGCGTCGCATCGCATCTCTGCATTTCCCGTTATCTGAAAATATATATCCCCGAAATTCGCCCAGTCTAAAGCTCCGGGGCAAAATCGAAAATTCTAAAGAACGCGCACGACGGCGGCAGTCGCGCGTTTCTCTTGATTTTACAGCGTTCCCGGCACGGTCAGGACGACTTTCCTTTCAGAAATTTAAAGCGCGCGCCTTTAAAGGAGAATTTTTTTCTCTTGAATACCCAAAGCTCTCGAATCGTCGTGTTTAAAACCACGTGAAAGCATATCTGTAAACTGTTTTTATAGGAAATAGAAAATTGGACTGTGGTCTTTTCTCTTGATAAAGGATGGAAAATTTGACGATGGCACTGTCCCAATACAATACATAAACTGAATATATTAAATTTTCGTTTTGGTGAACTTTAACGATACGAAGATAAAAATTTTAATTGTTTATATGAGAAATTTCAAGCTTCGTTTATAAAACTATAATCTATATTTCGTCGGAAAATTAATAAAGCTTTTATATAGATTATCAATATAATAAAATTCAAATTGATGCATACAACAATATAATTGAAGTACTCCATTTCGCTAAAATTAAATATGCACGACTAATAAAGCTGCGTAAGTTTAAATTATTACCCAGTGCATCTTTGAGCATAAGAAGTTTGCTACCAGTAATTATGAAATTCCTTTATCTAGGTTAAATCTAATGAAGGATTTCTTCTTAATCATTTGAATAATATTTATATACAGAAATAATTTCAATTTTAATTTTTTAAACGAATATGGGATACCACTAGAAATACATTTTTTGTCCTAAATATTTGTCCCTTTTTTCCGTTTCCTGTTTTAAATTTACGAGTTAAAAAAAGCTGTTATTTTCATCATAATTGGATTTTTATCGCAAATATTTTGTATAAAATTTATGTTGTTTTGTTTCAATATACTTTTTATATACGTTGGTGCAAAAGATAAATCTAGGATTTGGAAAAATCCAATTTTTATCACCGACACATATTTTATAACTTACTATTTGCGTTTTTCAATGTTCGAAGTTAAAACCTCGACGAATAGCTGAATTTAATCTTTATTAATTTCCTCGGCAAATGCAGTTTCACGCAAAGAGCCGCATTTGCCTGAAAATCTGTTAAATCATTCGAACACTATTATACATTTAAAAATGTGTACTCAATGGATTTTTAGGAATGTGACTCTTTTTTATAAATTTCAGAATTTTAAGAAAAGAAATGAATCAAGCTTCGGTCTGTGCATTCAAAGGCATTCGATATAAATGAAAAGCCTTCGGAAATCTCTTTAGAATGAATGCAGACTCTCAATTTTAGAGTTCGCCAACATATCGGTCTGCCCATTGCTCGATCTTTCTACTGGTTATACAGACAATTTATTACTCAAGTACAGAGTATTTCACAATTGAATCGCTTAAAATTAATTGCTTTGCACCGATTGGAAGATTTATATCTAATTTACACATATGCCAGATCCGATATTTATAGTCCGTGTACTTTCGTAAATGTTTGCTATTCGTTAGATTTACTCCAAATATTCGTATGTGTGTCTAAGCCTGACATTTAATGTAAGCTACAAGATATTGCAAGATCTTCGCTGGGGTGATTTACCACGATCATCAATGGCCTTAGCTTAACGGCTAACCTTTCCATTTTTCTACTCGTATATAAGAAAGAGAAAATTGCCTCTCTGCGTATCGTCCGCGAATTGATGGAAAAACAAGGGGGACCGGACGGGAAGGGGGGGCATCTCGGGCCGTCCAATTTTTACCTGTGTGCTGATGCTGCTGTACGTGCTCGGGATCCTCCGAGCTTCTGAGCGACGACTCGGCGCGTAACAGGTAAGCCAGCCCGAGGAATATCATCATCGCCATGCTGCAGAAAGCCGCCATCCTCGCTCGATCTCCCTCACTCGCTCTCTCTCACTCTCTTTTTTCCACTTGTCAACACGTCCACTTCTGCGTCTCTCGACTTTTTTCTTCTCTCACCTTGTCCCACTTTATCTTTATGCCTTTCCCGCGTGCGCGCACAGTATATGCACACAAACACGAGGAGCTGAAACTGGCGAGTGCACTGGGACGAAGAAAACACCGAGAGCTCCTGTATATATAGCCGATATCGCCGCGGCCGCCTTCACCCTCTCGCCGTTCATCCTCGGCTTCTCTGCACTCTGTCCGTGGCTCTTATCGTCAATCGCAGATCGTCATCTGGGGCGGAAGAGCGCAAGCTGGCCGGTGCTGCCGATGATGACCACGGCCTGGGGGCCGCCTTTATCTCTGGATCGTCCGGGGATTCGCCGGACGAATCGCGCGCCATTAGCCCCGGACCCGCTCTCCTCAGTTGGCCTGGCCGGCCGCGCGACCCGAATTCCGCTGGCCGCTGAAAAACAGTCCGTGCTCTCCTCTATTGGCTCGGGACGTGCGTTATGCTTTTTACGGCCGCGGAGCCGACTAGTAGTAATCGCCGTCGTCTGCAGTCTCTGCTTCGCCGCGGCAAAGGCATGGCCGTTGTTTTTGTTTTATTTTTTTTTGTTCTTTCTGTTTTGTTTCGTTTCACTTTTTGGCACTGCAGGGAGGCAGGAGAGCTTGCAGTTTTATGCGACTGGCGGGAGAAAGCAGTCGAGCTTGCAGCTTTCACTGCTCTGGACGGCCTGTTTTTTCGCTCGCAGTTCCGTTAACGTTCGATTTTCAAAGGTACAGGGATGCAGTTCAAGCAGTTTGGGCTTCAAATTTTTCTGCAATTCATTCTAAAAACGTGTTCTACAAATACACAGTTCTTTGCATGATTTATCTGTAATTTCGAGATTGACGCTTGCAAACATTGAGTTTTAGAAACTTCTTGCACTAAATTTAACTTTTAATTTAACACTAGGATTAGTCGACATATAATTAGTGACTAGACTATATTCACATTAATCATGCTATATTCATCAATTATATAGTATGGATCACTTTTGATTTAAGAAACTCAGTCTCTCGGCATTCCTTCCTGTATATTATAACTATATAACTATATATTTGTAGGTTTTGACTGATAACATCGCCGCAGTACTCCTTTGTACGACCAAGGATCCGAGAATCGCGACTGTTCGAGACTCTCGCTGATCGGGCTCCCGATGCCAGCACCAATAACTTTACACATTAAGAATGCTCAAACATCACTTAAATCGGCACATTACATCGAAACCTCTCCCTCCAGCAGCGAGCAATCCCAATAATCCGGAACGCACTTAGAAACGCATCGATTTATGCACTCGGTCATCCCCGTGGAACGATTACGCGCCCATCAGTTGACACCCCGGTCACTTGGCGCACCGGCACATCGCGGCGAGTTCGCGCACTCCTCCCAAACTTGGCGAGCAGTCCACGCGACAGTCGCCGGGCCCAATCGACAGCGAGCCCAATGAGAGAGCGTCCCGCCTCGCCGTGAACGCGTCGACCGCGTAGCCGTCCACGCGCTGTCTGCGCGGCAGCGACAGCGTCTCTCGTCTCTCCGCGGGACACGCCGGTGGTGGTCCGCCGAGCACTGGCGAGCTCGCGCGTTCGGATTTCCCGCAAGTGGAGCGCGCGCACCGCTCCGCCAGCACGCGGCGGACGCAGCAAGCGTATAGTACGCGGGTCGCCGCCGCCATTCCCAAACCCCAAGGGCTGGAACGAGCGCTTCCGCGTGCCGGAGTCGGAGGCTGGTAAGGTAGACGTTGGGCTTGCCGGATGAGGGAGCGCGAAGGTAGTCTTCGTATCGATGTAAGAGTCTCGGTGGGAACGATCCCCATTGCTTGGAGCTTTATGCGGAATGTCAGAACGGCGCTTTTCTGAAAGTATAAGATATATATATGCACGTATGGATTTATGTATGTATACGTGTATGTATACATATAGTGCGTGATTGCAGTAGTTAACCAATGTTAATAAATCATAATATATAGGGCATCTAATTATTGACGGTGACTAAAACAGATCTGGAAGATTATAATTGCTACAATTACATCTCTTCGAGCTAAAAATGAGTTATGAAAAATAATATGATGATGTAATAAACTTAATATAATATATGTGTGTCTTTATGATTGAATTTAATGACATTAGGAAACATTCCAAACAGGTTATATTTAAAATTGTAAAATAAAAACGATTTATTTACTGAGACTACTAAAGCAAATATACTGACCAATAAAATATTTATAAGTAAAATGAATTGTTTAACCGTTCTGAATTTAAAAGTATCCGACTACGGTTTGACTGTTTATACTTTTTCTTGTTTTATTTTCGACAGAAAAATGCATGTATGTTTTATGCTTTCAAATTTTATTTTTAAATTCAGATAAAGGTTTTAATTTATGTAATTTATTTAAACAAAATGTTATATAAACATTATATAAAAAATCAGATAACGGTTTTAATTTTGGTAGAAAAATAAATTTATAAAAATATTTGGTACGTTCGTCGAAAGAAAAAACATAATAATGTTATAATATTATTATTATAAAACATCAAGGACAAATGGAAATTATATTTTAAATTAAATTATGTCTTATATTTTTTTGCACTTTTAGTTGAATAATTGTTTAGTTTCAATAATTTAGTTGAATACTAATTAAAATAACTACCTGTTTTCCTTATTTTTCGTCTTATTTCAACTTATTTTGTTTTCCTACTCAAATGTAAAAAGAAATTGACAAGTAAAAAAGATTGACGAATTGAAAGTAGAAAATCAAAAATTGCTTATTTTTTAGTCTATTCTGGGTAGGATTTTACAGAAGCTGTTAAATTGATGGTCTACGGCATTTCCTTGCAGAAACTGCGTATATATTAGATGTAGAATGGTAAGCCTGTTTTCTATATTCTAATAACTATAAATTGATAAATTTCGAGGCATTTGTATGATGATCCTCCTTATCAAAGATCGCATTACGAATGTCGGAGATAATAAATAAGGATATATATATATATATATATATATATATATATACATACGAATGTTGGAGATATATATATATATATATATATATATATAGAATAATAGATAAATAATAAACAAAGAGAACGATTCATTTTGACGTATTTCTTATTCACTTACAGAATTCACTTACTGCTGGACAGAGGAATGAACGTTTAAATTAAACCTTCTATTTAAAGCGTGTTTTTTTATTTCTGGTATCTTGGAGCTAAATTAAATATTGCAGCATGGGAGAATTCTTTGTAACATTTATTTTTTATAGATTGAATTTTATGAAAGATCATTACTAAATCTTCATGTTAGTGTCGTGTTTTTAAATATTGATTCTTATATTTAAGGCTCAGAACTAGGATTTGAAAACTAGATTTCGATCTTGAATTTAAAAAGACTTTTATAGTACTATATATCAAGAACAAAAACTACCCGAATCTCCATATAAAGTCTTTTTTAGAGTGACCGTAGTTTCTCTCATTCATTTTACATAAATGTTTTCTTATTTTCGAATTCGTATTATTTATTGAATTAAATTATTCTAAAAGATTTTAATAGAAATTTATTGTCAGCTTTTTCTATTAACAGTTGAATAATTGCTTATGGTGGCCCCGCTGTCTAATGATTTGTTTTGAAGAAATAAAAAAACAAATTTCATTTTCATACAAATGTTTCCACAAACTTTATTCTTGCCCTTTTGCTTCTTAGAAAAATCGTTTCTATTCTAAATAGCTATCAAATTTTCAAGAAATCTACATCGCATATATGGAAAACTTATGAAAAGACCATGATTTGTACTCCAAAGTAGGCGGCGATCACCGTAATAATTTGAATGAACAATAAAATATATATCTTTTCAATAAAAATAAATAACTTTATTGAGAAAATCCATTTCGCTTACAACGTGTGTCGTATTACATTCAATAAACAGATCCCACTAATTCCAGGTAACAATAAATGCATCGAATAACGGGAGATCCTGTCTGTATCATACAAAAGGATTCTTAATTATATCGATCCTTCGTTATCATAATCGTTAATTACGGTAAGTTTAGTTGGAGCTATACCTTCGCGACGCCCACTACTAGATATGATAATGCATTCTGTAAAAGGAAATTTCTAAATACACATTTCTTTTCGAGCACTAATAGAATTTACGTCTTTATCATCAATACTAGTATAGTTTTTTCGAAAAAAATACCTACTCTATAAAACCCTTTGCTTCTGCATTCTCAAATAAACGTGTATGCTATATCATATAGGCCGTGCAGAGATTGATTTATATTAATAAATTCAAAATCTATGCCGACGCATTCACCCCATAGTTGGTTTGGAATTTAAAATGATTTTCGCGAACGAGTTTGAAATTTACATAAATTTAGTCAAAATGTCTTTAATAAAACGTTATAATTTCTCTAAAACGTTCTAATTAATCACTTAAGTATATTCATAATATGAATTTAATGAATATAACCGAATGTAACCATTGCTGTTTCGGCTAATAGTAGAAAAACGACAATATGGTCAGCCATGGGAATGTATATTCAATGTACATAATATTTATTAAGTACATATATACTCAAGGCAAATATTATTTGATAAAAATATTTGCTGACTGCGTGAAACGTGAAGAGGTGACTCATATTTTTTATATAGAGGATGCCTTCAATTATTTGCACGTTACGAGATGTGATCTCGAAAATTTTTAGACACTCTTCTAAGGAGAGTGGTGGAAGTAAAAAGAACATTTATTTCAAAACTTATGATCGTCCAAAATAAATTTATTTTCGAATACTTGTTTAAGGAGAAATGATAAATTATTCAATTAATTATCAATAAAAAAATTTTAAAAAATAATTGATTTTTTTATTTCAAACATTTTATTTAATTACGTAACAAGTTACAAGAAAGAGAGAATCCGAAAAACACTTTCGCGCTTAATCGATATAATTTACAAAATATTTAGGATAAAATATATGACAGTGATGTACCGTTTCAAAAAATGGCAGAATAATGAGCGGAGAGCAGACGGGCAAGTATTTATATAAATCTCTCCCTACCCTCGGAGGCAGTTTTTGCGAATTCGGCGATAAGAGAAATCATATCTCCGATTCGGTATAAATTTATACTTTGTGAATGTATTGAATACCTTTATATAAGATAGATTGTTTATTTTGAGCTTTCCACAATACCTATGTTTTCGACAAAATAAATGTACGTACTTAAAAAAAACGGGACACCAATTTTATTGTCGTATGGAAGAAATTATGTTTTTCAGTAAGAACACAGTTCTAAAATGAAGCATCATCCAGATCATATATTTGTCTAAATGAATCATGCCCTTGGAATCAACCTATATTATTATAATGTAAGATACAGAACAACCCACGGGCCTTCTTTACAATTAACCATTTGAGATTAAAATTTTTTTAAATCCATTCAATTAAAAACCTTACATTATTCATAAGTGAAAACTAATGAAGATTTTTCTAAAAGTGTGAATTCTGTATAATGAGTAGATTGATAATATATATTAAAATGAGTATTTACTTAATTTCAAATTATAATAAGCAGAATCTAAACAAATATGAGTAATTACATAAGTAGATAAAAAAAATCTTACTCAAAATTCATAAAAATATATTTTACAAATAAATTGATTGCGTTGATTCATAAAAAAGAATTATCTTGAATCATCGATGTTTTTAGGTGAACGATCTTCTGCTATTTATTCTCATAATTAATAAATATTAATAATATATATATATATATATATATATATATATATATATAATATATATATATATATATATATATATATAATTATGATAAAGTATGACTATCTTTCTTTATAATCATCTTCTGATAAAAGCAATTTATGAACACTTTTACACCGAACACCGAATTGATCCTTACTGTATCTGGAACGAAAAATTCAGGTGAGAAAAGAATTTTCGACTCAGACACCATACAAATATATAACCGCTACAATTATAGATATATACATAAAGAAATGAAAAATATAGTTATTAAACAATTATCATTGCAATTATAAAAGAAAAACTTATTTTTTCTTACTTATAAGGTTATTATTTATATGAACAAATCTAGGAAACTTGTAACTTTTAAGGGGTACAAAAATCACTTTTTTAAAAGCGCAATCATTTTTGTGAAATAATTGCTTTATATAAGATATCAGGCTTCGCGTTTTTATATGAAATCGATACAAAGTAGAAGTACAAATTTTAATTCAAAAAATATTTTATGTTATTATTAAAAATGCGACTCATATAAATCATATCATAATTATAACACTTCACGCTTTAAACTTATACAATTCTTTTTAGTGAACAGTGGTGCATTTAAATTAACTTGGACCTGTGTTAAAATAAAAAACTAATGTAATGATCAAATTTTTAATCAGCATGTTCTTTCTAACAAATACATTTATGAATCCTCGCAATTCAGCTTTGAATATCACAATTTTTCCATCTAAAATTATTTTACAGTTGAATTTACTTCCTCTAAATATTTATTTGCTTTTTGACACTGATAATCACTGTAAAGATTTACTTTTATAATATTTCTTTTTTTACAATATGACAGTTCAACAATAATATTATTATTAAATGCTACTTTTATTTGATTTTCGTCAGAAAATTTTTACTGTTTTTATGAACTGACGAAGATCATGGATTAGTTGCTGGCGATGTGAGAATTTTTTCAGAATTGGCTATACTAATCCCACATTTAAAATTGTATCTAAAATAAGTTAAATATAAATAAATATATAACATTGCCTCCGTAAAGAATTTTCTTTTCTGTTATTTAGGATAAATTTATTTTATTTCATCTTATATTGCTCTGAATCAGAGATATACACTGTGAAATCTTCTGTAAAATCTGATCAAACCAGATCATAATTATTTATAGCTTCATTATACAAAACAATTGCTTTTGGATTTATACATGATTCAGCTTTATTAGTGATTTTATAACTCTTATTTTAACTTATTGTCACTCATAAAAATCTGTCTTCGCTTGATATTACATCATACATAAGTATCTCTTTACTCGTTTAAATTGAAAGTAAAGTGAAATATTTTCAATTAAAAAAATAAATATGGAAATAATCAAAATTATCCTGCTTCTTTAATTTCATAGTCCTTTCTTAAATGTTAATTGATTTTGTACAACTATTGTAATAATAATTACGATTAACAACTTTCCATTTTGAATGTACATTTATAAACAACTATTTGCGCTAGTATAGTGTTAGAGATAGACAAGGAAAGATAGGAGAGAGTAAGAGAGAGAGAGAGAGATAAAAAGACAGAAAGAGACCGCGAACGTAGAAGAGAGAACGAGAGAGAGAGAGAGAGAGAGAGGGGAGGGAGGGAGAGAGATAGTAAGCGGCCATAAAAGACAGATCCCTCGGGATTCGTAGCACAGTCGCGCGACGACTTTCCCGCCCGACGGTTTGTGAGCGTGTGAATCTCTCCTCCGTCTAGCCTATATATACATATATACGCTGCATCCTCCCTCTGTCAACGATCCTCCCTCCTATAACTATACGTACATACGCACACACACATATAAATATATATATATATATATATATATATATATATATATATATATATTTCAACTACTCTTTATTTTACTTCCTAACTTATACTGACAATTTATTATATTGTTATTTTGTGCATTCTACATGCACATGCGTTTATCCATAGATTTTTACACTCCTTGATTAGCACGCGCGGGGGCGCTTTGAAATCGGCGCGCCAGAGTTGCGTGAACGTGCAAAGGAATAGGCGGCTAAAAAGAAAAAGACGCAGAGATAGAGAGAGAGAGAGACAGACAGAGAGATAGAGAAAGAGACTTCGCTCCTTCTCGCAGTAGCTATCCTTACACAATAGAAGAGAGGAAGAAGTGGTGCAAGTATAGCGAACTGTTATTTTACTACGTTTGATGAAAGTCGCGCGCTTTTTTTTGGAAATAAAAATCGAAGTGGAAGATACCGGCTTTTTGGAAAACTAGAATGATAGATTCGTAATGAATGCAGAGTTATAGCAAATACAAGACGTGGATTTTGCGTAAGTGTATTTGAGAAATCCGATTTATTTGATTTCTTCAATTATTCCTTTAATATACAAATGAATCCTTTAGCTTTCATTATGTTACAGAATTTCGAACTTATACTAAAATTTAGTATTGTAGAAATTTACGTTTCTATTCGAGATTGCTCATTTTTTAACTTTATTTTGAACCTGTTGATCATAAATGCAGATATTATTCATAAATAGATGTAGCAGAAAATTATTTTTGGTAGATGTAATTCGAATATTAGTTTAGAATTCTGTACTCTATTTTCAACTAATTATAATTTCAAATAATTATAAGTAAGCAATTTTACTACAATCAAGTAACATAAATAAGCACGATGGTGTTAATATATATTATACAATAAAGTTAATGTATTATATAATAAATAATTATCTAATAAAATAAAGTTAATATTATTACATATTGATTCATTCTGCTCTTTTTTTTAATAAGCGATTATATTCTTTGCAACATTGGAATTATTATAAAATAAAGCTAATCTTGAAACCATTATGCTTGAAAATAGTATTTGATATTTTTTGAATATTTATATCTTTATTGCAAAGATGAATTACGATAATATTTTAAAAGTTTTTTTTAAGAATTTATACGTATGATACAAACTCGGTTATAAAATGTTATTCATGCGACACTTAAATTATCCTCGTAACTATGATCGCTGAATACATAGACAGTATTAAAACTTCATTAGGCTTCTGTTGTGTATAATTATTACATAATTTCATAAAAAAAAGATCAGTTAAAAAAGAAACAACATTATAGTATAATTAGATGCAATCATTGTACACATTACTACACCCTCTGTGCAGTTTGTCCGGTATAGTTTTAATAGCACTTCTCATGTAGCTCGTAAAAATAAAAAATAGAAATTCTAAAAAGTATCAAAATATTAACAAAATACATATTAGTAACAGCATTTATAAATGTAAAAGAATCAAGACATCATTAATTGATGTTTTTATTACGTTTTAATCCTACAAATGTTGTAATGTATTTTTATTTGTGAAAGTAATATAATATAAAATAGAAAGTTGATTAAAGTTAAAATATTAAGTTAATATTTCATCTTTAATAAATAATTCTAGTATCATTGTACTTGATAATCTTATTTGATTTCCCTAATCTTATATTATGCTTATATTATTTTAAGTTTTTAAATTTAAAATGATATCAAAATTGTACTATGCCATATGATTTAGATAATTAGAATTATTATTTATTATTTGCATAATATTTGTGGTCGTGAAGTATACAAAAGAAATCTGAGATCATTTTTCGTTTTGAAATTCATATAGCAAAAATTGTAATATATTGGAAATTTTTTATTTCATCTGAAAATAAGCATTAACCTTACTTGCCACTAGTTTTCTGCTTTCAAATATTAATATTCCGATAATCTGATATATATATATATATATATATATATATATATATATATATATATATGTTTTATATAGAATCTTATGATTCTATATAAAACATAAAAGAAAAAAAATATATATATATATATATATAATATTATACACTGTACTAATGCAACATATGTTAATAAATAATAATTAAAGTATTTAACTAGAAAAATAATGCATCTTTCTACTCTTCACATTCTTTAATATATAATAATTTCTTCTATTAAATTATTTACAAATTTAATTATGAATTTGGTATACGCAGGAAAAACTCGTTATATTCTCTAAATTAAACGACTAAAGAAAAAATTGAATGAGAAAAACAACCGGAAGAAACAAAACCGTCTACAGGGCAAAGATGAGGTAGGCGAAATAAAATGAAAAATGCCATCCCAGTTCAACGAGCCGCATCGTCACAGTCGGCGCTGAGGACTCACTTTTTTATTCATATTATTATATAGAGCACCGAGAATCATAAACATGCACGCGCGCATACGCACACGCGAATGCGCGCAAATAGAAGATCGCAGTCACCCACTCCCGCCCCCTCTCCCAAACGTGTTTATCGTTCGCGCGTAAACAGACCGCATGCCAGGCAGGTCGCACTTTTATAAGCACAATCATAAGTCCAATGACAATGGGGCGAACTCTACAATAAGGGGGTCGGAGGCGAAACTTTTTGGCGATTATTGTACCCCCCCCCCACCCTCCCGCCGAAATACTCTGAGATTACGCTCGCTGGTTCAGAGCGCGACCGAAACGATTCTCGGTTTTAATGGACCATTCTCGATGATGTAACATTTTTAATAGTATTGCGGCGTTGCGGTGTACCAGGGTAGGATCGCTCTATCTATTTATCAGAATAATAATCAGAGCAATTGTGGGGATAACATGCGTGTTTCTGTTTTGCCTCGAACGAAGTAAATTTTGATGTTCAAAAATAGTATTTATCTTAGATTTTACTTTTCATAAAAATATTATTCACGCACGATAATATTGATGGACGGCATATTACATTTTCCAAAACTGATTCTAAATAGAAAAGCTTTCGAATTTTTAACCTCTACCTATACAATAATATCTTGCTTACGTGCATTTATAAAGCAAAAACCTTATCATTGCGACAAGGTGAACAAATATTCATGCAATTTTCTTAACAAAATTTTATGAAAAGATTTATTAATACAAATTTATTTATTTTTTATTTATTTCACTATAATCTTCTGTGCGTTTCAAACTAATCGATTAAAAAATATTTTCAATAAACTAATCGTTTTCTTAACATATTTACTTTACTTTGTAAAAGTAAATTTGTATTGATTCAATTCATATAAGTATTGAATTAATGATTTACTTCTTACAAAGAATTCTACTAATATTTCTTAACAACTTTTAATATAATAATGTATTATATCTAAAGCACAGAATAAAAGTTACACTTTTACTTTAAATTTACATGAACTTTTCAATATTTTACATAGATCACAATAATATGTTTTAAGTGTCTATATACTGTTCACATAGAAATGGCAGGTATAAGAAAATTATAAATTATTTATTCTACAAATTCTACTCGAAAATTACGCTTTCAAAATAAGGCATACTACTGCTGGAAGATGTAAATACTAATCGATAAACAGTTACATTTTATTTATATAAGCTATATAAAGATCTGCAGTAAGTCAAAATTCAATCAAAAATATGAATCAATATTTTATATAATTTGCAAAGATTCAAATTGAATGCAACTTTTACTGTAATAAATATCATGTCTAATATAAAACTGATCAGTTTTATAAAGAATAGTAAAAAAAATACCAAAGCAATAGCCTATGATTCGTTAATGTCTCCTCCGTGGCACCTCAAAATAAAGAGAACTTATGAAATTTTGTTTGTATATCGTTCGTCAACTCGTAATATATCATTTACATCTATCTGTTTTTTATTTTAAAACAATATTGTTGATCCAGTTGGTCAATATAATAAGCTTATAAAAATTAATATCACCGAATAATAATTCATATTTAATCGATATAACTCCTAATAGCCATTGTTTCATCTTCTTAACATAACATCTAAAAATTCGTCTAATAATATACTACCTCACTGATTAGAATTCACAGTCACGCAATATATATATATATATATATATATATATATATATATATATATATATATATATTAGAAAAAAAGAATCATTCCAACCAATCACTTTGAGCGATAATCAAACTGTACTCGCGCTGTGCAAGTGGTTGCATAAAATCCAATTGTGAAGCTTTTATTGTGGCACTTCTTTCGTCGTACGTATCTATCTCGGGAAACGAGAAGTGCGCACTATATATATGTAATAGAAATCTTTCATTCGTCCGCAATCGTACTACTCGAGAAATCCCTCTCGCGAAAGACATACGAATAAGAGCCATACTTTTTTTTTTATCTTACGCAACGCTCACCCCGAGTCACTCCTCGGCGCGCCATACACGCATACAGAGATGCTTGTAGATACAGATATACAGACAAAACGAAATTCATTCAAAGGAGCCGGGCATGCAAAATACACCCATCCCCTCACCTCCCCGTCCCGCGCAATCCTGTTGGTTGGTAAAATTCACGGATACAAAACGGATGAAATATCGATGCAGGAACGCGCGCCGACGACGCTTATACTTATATATCTCGGGAGCTCGTTGCGCTCCGTTATTGTCCCAGCGTATATGACGCAACGTCGTGGCTGGAGGAGACGCGACGCGGATCAAGCGCGCGATATGGAAAGAAAAGTCGAGACTTGCAGAAATCCCTTCTCCTGCATCCTTCAAGCAACCCGTAAATATATCACACGCTGCAAAAACCGAGACGTGAGATTCATCAAATTCCATTGGTTGGCCGGGCAGGCTTGAATTCATATAATTTACTGGAATGTCAATTGAATTCGATTCATTTAATTTGTTTAAGATTAAAGGCTAATGATAATAACATTTATTCCCTTGATTTATTATACTTATTTTCGCAATACGAGAAGGGTTCTTCTTGTCGTATTGTTATGGTGGTATGCTATATAAACATATTTTTTATCACTTTCTATTATCACGATTAAAATAATAACAATTAATCGTTAATATTAATTTTATTGTTAGTTTAATATTTATTAATGTAGGAAACACTGAAACATACTATTTTCAATTTCAAAGCATCAGAAGGTGCTGAATATTTTATATTTGCATTTTATATACATCAACTAATTTTCCAATTTGTACCAATATTAAGTTAAATTATCTTGAATAAGTATTAAATGCTTATTAAATACAATTTCAGCTCAAATTTATGGCTGCTCATAGCATTTGTTTTATAAGTTCATCAGGAGAAATAAAATTTTAGATCTTAATTTTATGAATTAGTTGCTGAAATAGAATTCTAGTTAATAAGAGTTAGTAAGGAAGATACTAATGGTTTTTGATATCTAATTTTTTTTTCATAGTAAAACTATAACTGACTTGGCCTTATCATTTTCAGCTCATGTTCAACTTTTTCATTAGAAACCTCTATTTTTTTATTGGATTCCGAAAGAATACAACATAAAATTTCAATTATTAAGATCTTCCGGCATAATTAACTCCTACTGAACTTATTTGGTTTTCTAGAAGTTGATGATAATGTTAAAATTGACATTAATTTTGATATTCAAAGTCATTTAAAAATAAAGTTTTTATATTGCATATGATTTTTGTACATTATATAAAGATTTCATATTTATTTAATTGCATACATAATCTTCATATATTATATAAAGATTATGTATTATATAATCGTTTGATTATATAAATGAATAGGTAGAAAAATATTTATAATATCTAATTAGTTAAAATAATTTATATGCAAAATCAATAACAACATTGATTGTCTTACATTTGTTAAACATTTATATTATCATTAATTTATGTTATTAAATATTATTATTATTGTTTTATAATATTAATTACTTAAATGACATTTAATTATACATATCAAATTAATTTTATATAAACTAATATTAGAATAAATTACCAACTTCATTTCTTTGTTCTTCATATAGATTTTTATGTATGATAAATATTAATTACTTAATAAAAATTTTAATATTACATATTTTCAATCTTTTTACAACTGCTTATTATTTTTTTATTTTTATTATTTTTTTAGTAATAGAAATTATATTTCAGATTTTACGGCGGTAATTATATACAAGAGCAGTCTGACTGCCATTATAATTATATTATTTGATAATGACTGTAAAGTAGATAAAAATATTCATTAGTTTTTTACAACCACATATATATTAATGAAAATATATAAACTTATGCTATGAAATTAGTTAAAAATCGTTTATAGAAACATAAAAAGCACTATCGAAACGATGAACGCAAAACTAAACACCCCTTTGTACGTACAGAATCAAACCCTTCGTACTAGAAAATCACTTTATCCCATCCTGAGAACCCGAATAGTGGAAGGGGATCTTGAGACAAGTTTGGTTGGACTCGTGACTTAAGGGGTTCGTTGAGCGTCTCTTCGTCTCCTCGAGTTAGATCTTGTGGAATAAGCCGGAGGATAACGAATTCACATTTCCTTCTACGGAACGGTTATCGATGTATACATTTAAGCGCTTACGGGATGGTTCTCCTTTATAATAAAACTTGAAACTTTTTAACGATTAGCGAGTAAATGAATTGCAATTAACAATTAGTGAAAAAAATTTTGAATATAAATGTTTTTCATTTTGGAACACGGTACCTTAAATATTTAATCTTCATAGCATACATTTTTAGACTAGTTTCTAGTTTTATTTTAATGAATTAATTAATATTGTAAATTAAACTATTAAACTATGCTTTGCTCGCTTTATGCCAATATATTTCATCTTTTTACCTATTATCAATAATATTATAGTAACACATTACAAGATATCAAAATCATAAAAATTTTTCGAAAAATAATAATTTTCGATAAACGAATATAATACTAAAATCTATGTTTAATTTGTTATAACAACTGTAGTTAAAGAAAAGAAAATAGTAAATAAGATCAACCCTATGCAAAAAAATTTTAATAGATATAATGAATCTATTTCTCAACATTAGAAATGGAAAAAAATCTAAATCAGCCAATATTCCAAATTAAAAACTTGTGTTTTCGATAGTTAAACATAAAAAAATTATGGTTAATTCTAAAGTTATTAATAATTATTTTTTACTATATCTCCTTTTTACTTAAAAATTTGTTCATTACAATATAAAGTAGTTCATACGTAATTATAGAAGGTTTTGTCAAAAATATGCATTAATAAACAGTTTTAACAAATCTAAAACTAAATATTATTGCTTAAATTAGTTGCTTTGCTATACAAATATCAAAAATGATATAATAAATCTTCTACAAATATTATTTCATTACTATAAAAAAATGGTGGATTACAAATCAAGGCAGTAAATCTAACAGAGAAAGAGAGAGAGAGAGAAAGAGAGAGAGAGAATGAAAAGGGGGGGGGAGGAATGCACAAATGTATGCGCAGATATAAGAAGACGTCTGCGAAAATTGACGGCTAATTGCATCCATGATTTACGGAGAGATGCGTGAAACCGCGTGCGGAGCAGGATTCAAATCGCCTCCGAGCACAGATCCGAAAAATAAAAGTCAGCGAGACGCGGGATCCGAGTCGCGAGATTGATGCGACGCGGCGCTAAATAAAAAAGTGGAGCCTTGTCGGAATTTCAAAGATACCTCAATCCCGTCCTCTCCGTGGTGTCGAGCCATTCGCGATGCTCTCTGGCGCGTCGATATTCCTCGCGCGCAACGACAATTGTCAGTCGCTACGACGTATTGTTTCTGGCGGGCCGATTAATGCGATAGGAGTCGAATTTCCTGGATCTTTCATGGTTTTGGAAGAAATGTTGTCGAGCATAACAACTTATTGAAGTATTCGCTAGCTCTACCCCGCCTAATGGCTTAATAAGCTTTCACGAAAGTTAAAGAAACGTAACTTGTATATCAAAATTTGCCCGATATGCTAATACGTTGCTCGAGCTGGCTGCAAGCGAAAACGAGAAAAGAAAAAGATAAAGTCCCCCACTCAGCAGTAAATACAGTTCAAACGTGCCTAGGTGTGAGTCGCCTGTCATAAATGGAAAAAAAAAGTGGACGACGAATAAAGCAGCCTCGTGAATATACTTTAAAAATTAATGACTACCTAATAACACCTATAAACACTCTGTCTTGGCGATAATTAGAAAAAGAAAAGAGAAAGATTTTTATTAAAGAATAAAACTGTAGATTTCCTTTTTTATTTATGGATATATATATATATATATATATATATATATATATATATATATATATAAGCTTAAATAGTTTCCATTTACAATTGAATAATACATAAGGTAAAAAATAATAAGTTTTCTCAAAACGTTGAACTTTTTCACGTATATTATCGACAAATGTATAACTAGCGCTCAATATCAGAATATCGATTGACAAAAGCAAATCTCTAATCCCGTTACACAAGTACCAGAAAGACCTTAACTTATATACCAAATGCCAAATCGAACGCAACAGTGCCTGACCTCCGCCCGCTTCCCTCCCCCCTCCATCCCGACAAAAATCTCGTTTTAAATCACAATCTCGAACGTATTTCGAGAAAAGTTAATAAACGGCGGGGGCCGCGGCTGTGTAACGGATCGAACGCGATCAGCCGGCCGCGAGCTCGGTGAAGCATTATATATCGTGCAAATAAAACATGACGACCGCTCTGATCGGGCGGATCCGCGATTCCGGCCGACTTTCGATCCGCGAGCGTGTATATTTGCGCGGTGCGAGTCGATGTTGCGCAATAAAACGCGCGCGCGCGCGCGCCCGTGATGCGCGTTGCCTGACGCGCGGTCGAAAAATTGGCGAAACGACTATAATCTATGTGCACAGTCCTCTAACTCTATATGCGCGAGCCAGTCGTAAACGCGCTTACATAACGATCGTCTAATCCAAACGAATGTCCACGCGGTTGTCGATGAAAAAAAAAAAACAGTAATAAAAAGGAAAAAAAAGGAATGAAAGATCGTGAGACACGGCGACGAGGGCAGAAGGTATGGGGGGATGGAACGAAAAGTTCTCGACGCGGCTGTTATTGGAACCGCGTCGAATTACTTATCGTCGATACCACAAGGTTCACGAGAAACGTTTAATAGCCGGCTGACTTTCGTGTATTGTTTCGTCGAAGAGCTGTAATTACAATGAATACACAAAATAGCGTTGCAATTATTTAAAATCCTATCAGATCCTTCCATAGTGATTTTATGATATAATAAAGAAACAAACTTTTGTTTATGATAAATATTTACTCAGAAGATTTCATTTTATGGCAAGAAAAGTGATTATAAAATAAAAAGGCAGTTACTTATTAAATTACTAAATTAACATCTATTTATAAATCGAGTAAATACCCACCGAATAACCAATTCTTATTAGCTAGTATAAGATTAGAGTAATTATACTGATAACAATGTGTGATTATTTTCGTCGATCGAATTTTTAATGCGTCTAACAAATAATTGAAAGTTCCTCAAGTATACTCTTTTAAATGAACAAAAAACTTCTATAGTTGCAAAAAAATAATAAATCAAAGATGGATTCGGATCACAAAGACTTATGTAATTTGGAAATATTGGGAAAAATTTAGAATGTTAAAAAAGGAAATTTGATATTTAACGTCAAATAAATATTTAACGTACAAGAAGAAATCTTATAAGTGAAAAACTTTTAACAAGTGAAATTGTAGCGCAAATTAAGAATTCAAATTAATTAATGCAGCAGAATATAAAATTATAAGAACGGGTGTCTAATGAACTCAGATAATGATAGAGCGCCTCAGTTTTATGTACAATTAATGCTTTTTTCATTCGCTAGTAAAAATTGGTTCTCCTATAAGTATGCACTCGGTTAGTAAATTACTTCAACTTTAAGTTGTATTGCTTAAGTATTCAGACAAATGTACTTCATATAATTTCGAATTTTGTTGCAATTCTTTTACTCATTAATGAAGTATACACGGATTAATTATTAATTAAAATTGACAATAATTTATATGATACATTTTAAAGAAGTCCTTACCCTCTGTATTCAAAATGACATATTTTATACCTTATTCTTTTTTTTATTGCTAAGTTTATATTTAATATATTTACGTCGAATTTATAATTTGATCATTCAAGAAATGATACAGTTCACATACATATTAAGAAGTAACGAAAACATTTTACACGAATTTAATGTTGCAAATAACTTTACAAAAAGCATTGTACTGAATTTTATTGTTTCCATTCATCGGATGTAATCTTAACACAAGAGCTGAAATAATTAGTAACAGATAAAGCAGGGCTATTCTCAAGTATTGTAAAAGAAAAAAAAAACTATAAACAAACAATAATTGTATTGTTCATATTTCCTAGATACTACAATTATACGAAAAATAAATACTCGTGCAAGAATATACTAAAAAAATTAAATTATTATCTGAAAATTGTTAAAGCAGTATTTAAACATTAAGTATTTTGTCTCTTATTACTAAATTTTACCCATAAAAAGCTATATACAAATCTTTTTGGATTTTCAAAACTTCTACAAATTTGATCTTAAAATTACCTTGAACTCGATATAATAAAGGTCAACTAATCTGAGATCCGGATTTAGCAACATTAAAAACATAAGGATCTGTGGATTTGGTTATATATGTATCAGTGACTTGTTTGTAAACTTGTGTGATCTTTAAATTGAATTTGGTTTTATATTGTTAAATTAAAAAGTTTCTTTAAATTATCTTCATAACGAATTCAATTGATCAATTAGAAATTTTAACTTATAGCTTTACAATTCTAAACAGAACCTAAGTAAACTTAAGTAAATGAAAAAAAAATTTTTAATTCTTGGACAGTTTCATAATTTAGAAATTATATTCACCATCGAAAAATATGTCAGAATAATAAATTCCAATATTTTAAAACTATCCAAGTGTTTTCGATTAATTTCATTTTAAAACCTTTTTAAAGAAATCTGTGATATTTTTATACTGCCTCGTAAATATACTGTACAGCTTGAATTAAAAAGTAAATTAGAGAAAAAAATTAAAATCTATGATCATTCGGAATCCTCTTTATGTGACCGCAAGTGTTTCGTCCACGCCTCTCACATTATTATTAAGAACTTAGATGCGTAATTTAAATTTTTATACTATTTCTTATGTCCAAATTAGTATTTATCCGTAATTTAACTAAAATATAAACCATGAAAAATAGAAAAAATTAACTTTGTGCTTGCGTAGCCAGATATACTTTTTATTTTATCTTTCAACTGCCGGTTATAGCTTCACATACGAAAATTTCTGTACTTTATCTCCTTTTCTCTCTCATTCTCTCTCTCTCTCTCTCTCTCTCTCTATCTTGCTGTCCTATTCAAATGAAACAAATAAGCGAAGTATTCTGAAATGTAGAGCAAAAAGTTGTAAGCTTAATCTCTGCCGTTATATATATATATATATATATATATATATATATATATATATATATATATATCTGGGATAGGGGAAAGGCGTTCCGACATAAAGGAAGGAAACTCATTAAGTCGCGGAGCCCCGTAACCGGCCTGGCTCCCCGGTGTATATTGCCGCTAAAATTTGACATGCGTGCCCGTGTTTAATGCACCGCGCGCGCGGTGTAGCGTCGAACTGCTGCCGAGATTATACTGCACGCGCGCACTTATGTCGAAGAGACTTCCCGGAAAGACGGGGCCGGGGGGATCAGATTTAATTTTCCGTGTTACCTTCATGTAAACTAATAAAGTGTATCTACGATTCCTCTTTTAGCTCTTCCCTTGGAAGGACAATTACGATATGGAGGGAAATGTAGAGATCGCGCTAGAATTATAGATGCTTGTATTAGGATCAATTCACGAATAATGAGAAAGTGCTCAGGGATTCTGTTAGATTATTTAAGCCTTGATCGGATAATGTAGCGAAAACTACTTGAGATAGAAGTACGCGAGTTGTACGTCAAAGACGTATGATAATTTATTGTATCTATTGTAGTGTGTATTCCAACTATTTGATTAGGGTCAGCGGTTCAACTGTTTAGAATGATTTCTGCATTTCTGCTGGTTTCTCCATGTTCTGTATGACAATATTTTATGATACCTCAAGAACCTGGACACTCAGAGCTCTTATTTCTAAACAGTTTAATAAATCTTTTGACATTATCTCGTCCTCGTCGACAAATGTTCCTTTCTTGTCTTATAACAAATACAATTTCAAAGTATATTTCTCGTGTCTGCGATTGACTTATATATACTAAATTCCTATAGATTCCGCTCACGTCTTTCACTTTTAACTCCTTCCTAAAGTATTTCGAACTTCGAGCTGCAAGATAAATATCGAAGCTTCCATTCACATACGTGAAACGGGCCAATTGCTTCCAGCAATTGGACAGCCGCATTGACTCGCTGTCACTGGGCTCGATTGATTTGTTTTTTTTTCTGCAAATTTTTAATCCATTTCACATTCCAAATCCCCTGCTATGTGAAGAAACAAAATTAGAGCAAATTCAAAAAGGAATAAGACTTATAAAGCGAAAGAAATTGTTTAAAATAAGTGAAATCTGAAAAACTATAACGACAAATCTAGAAATGCTCCTATGAGCAAAACGAATATGGCCGTTGTAATAGTGTACGTAATAGTATCTTTAGATAGGCATACAGTAAGAAGCGACGTATAAATAGTTATTAATTACTCCAATAATAATTTTATTTAACCATTTGTCTAATTGTTTATTTTCAAGAGTAATAAATTACATCCTGAACTGATAAAAGTAGTACAAATCTTGTCTGTGGACGTCTTGTGTAACCGATTAAATGACAATTTTATATGATCATTCGACTCGAATAAATTGCACGCAAGTTTCAGTGTTTCAAGAAAAAAGCTATGCCCACGTAACGCCCACCATTTTTTTTCAAAAATAATCATGCCTGCAGGTCGTAGTTATCGATTGCATCGGCAGCTTTACATCGGACGTGTCTGTAATTCTAATTCTAAAATTGATCAACTAAGAAAATAGAAAAAATGGAAATCATATTTAAATTTAAAAATTCTAATTTTGAAATTTAAATAAAATAGATTAAGCAACAGACTATGCTCTGAATATAAATAAAACAATGAAAACTTTGAGAATGTATATATATATATATATATATATATATATATATATATATATGTATGTATGTATGTATGTATACGGTCTTTCCGAAATAACTGATCAACGTATGACGACGGGATCGAGAAGGAAAAGTTATGTGTGAATTCGAATCAATTTTGAGCTGTTACCAATAGTTTTTGCGTTATACGCCAGTGTCCATCAGCGAATAAGGACGCACAGTCTAGGCCAGCGCTCGTGGGCCTGTAAAAGGCGAATCTGGGCGAAACTATTAACGAAGAAAAAAAACCAAAATGGTGGAATCTGTCGAATACGGCCTAAATAATACGCAGGCCACTTTTGCGGTTATAAAAACCTTTTTTTACGCCACTTCTCAAGACTTTAGCTTAGAACGTATGTCTGTCCAATATTTGTTTACAAATGGAGGGACATATGCTAGCTCTTCCTACTTGTACACAGTCATTTTGGTATCTCAAACCAATAAATAATTATTTTAATTAACAAATATTTTTATCGGTATTACAATCTTCAGAAAATAATGTAATTATCATTACGTAATAAGAGTCATACTGTCCTTGTACCTCCAATTAAAAAAAAATATAAAAAATTCAAAATAAAAAGGAATCAATACACTTGTTGTTATTTTATTGCTAAATATATATATTTAATTTAATTCGACTTGTTTGTTAATTATAAGTCTATAGTAACAATATAATAATAATATAATAACAACAAGATAAATTAGAAAGTCTATAATAACTTTTAATAATTGTGAATCTTTTATAGACTGGCCCTTCCATCGGCTATCAGATTTTTTTAATTTAGCGATAAGTACATAAGACAGAATGTCAATCTCTCGAGAAGTTTTGCCTCGCAACCTTATTGGCCCGGATATAGAAGCTTTGTTTTAAATCTAATAGTTTTCATCTTTTTATAGAAACTTTTCATGTTCAAAATTCGACAATTTTGCTAAAATAAAACATAAGTTTCAGATCTACAGCTTTCGAAAACCTGATGGTTTTCCGGTCGCGGCACCGATTGATCTGAATTTATACTTTACATCAGGCAAAGGATGGTATTTCCTTACACTTATTATATTTTGAAGCATGATTTACAGCTTTCGAAAATAGTCTTCAAATTTTCTTTAAAGCAAGTTATATATTTAAAAATTATAGCTTTCGAGAACCTAAGGTTTTCCTATTACGACATCCATGGATTTTAAATATATAAGATGCCAGTAGGAAACGATGGCATTTTCCAGTCACAGCACTGATAACCTGAAATTCTCCGAAAGATTTTTTAATCTTTTATTGTTCATGTAGCAATCAATGATTGCTATTATGAACTTTCATTTTTAATAATTGTACGCAATTCTTGGTGCTTTGGGAAAATATATAATTAACTTATACCTACATTTCGATATTTTATTGGCTTTTCTTCACATAGTTTTAGAGCAATATAATTATAATGAAATATAGCGCATTAAATTTACTTAAATTATTAAATTACGAATTTGATATATAACAACGAAAAAATCTTGACTATATATTTATTATCTATAAATTATACTTCTTAATGAAGACATTATATAAACGCCTAATATTATCAAGTAATATAATATAATATATGCGATGAATTATAAAAATTTATAAAAATAGTATAATATAAATATAAAATGAAAAACGAAACTTATTTTAACAACTTATGCTAATGATTTGCCTCTGATAGCTGACAGTGAAGCTATCAGTGTTTTACTGCTTATACTGCTTATATTACAATCCTAAGGATTTTCTTCGCATGTCTCGAAATCTTTTTTTACACTTACATTAAAATAAATAAAGTATTTTATTTTATAATTATTACTAACACATACTATGTCTAGTCATTGATTATTTCATAACGCAAGAATCTATATCTTATATATATTTTAAAAATAATGTATCATGTATCGCCGTTCCATAACAATATTATTGTTAGCGAAGAACAATCTAACTGCCCCCATGACGAAAATTTACCGAATCGTCTATCTGCCTCATCGAACTTTTTAAATCGCTTTGGATCATCTCCCGAGACATATTGTATCTTATATATAGATAGCATTTTTATTTACAGATAATTTTTTGTTGAGTTTAAAAATTTTTTTTTTTACTTCAAAAGAAAATTACTCATCCGATTTTTTAAAACTACATGCTAATTTACATATTAAAGTATTACTATTTCATTTGATTTAATTAAATTCTAACTCATAGTATTAATCGAATTTCTTTCAAACTGTGTAAAATTGTTGTCTTTTTAGAATCAATGATTCCAAAAATGGAAAGTTGATCTTATTTCATTTGAAAAAATAAATCTTGCTTCGTTAAAAAAATAAATAAACTGACTGTATTCTATTGTAATTAAAGAAAGAATTTAATAAACATAAATTCGCTCGAGGTACCTGAAGTCTATACATTGCCATAGTTCGTGCCTCACTTTGCTTCAAAACACTGTTTATACTACTTGTCAATATAAAGACCATTTAAAATTCCTGATTGAAAAGCCTATTAAAAGCTATCTTTAGTATTCATTTGTGATTTATTTTCTAAAGAAATAAGTTCTTTTACCATTCAGAAATGTCTTACTGATAATGAAACGTTTTATGATCGCCCATTTCAAAGTCCTTTAGAATAATCTGAATGTCATAATAGTTTGTTACCACTTATCAAATAGAAATGAATTGTTTTACCTTGAAATCAACTGTTTCCAATATACAATACTTCAAAAAATTATTAATGAGTACGCAAGGAGAACTGTGATCTGCAATTACCTTCAAATGAACTACTCACAATTTTTCATGGGATATTATTTAACATATCGCCTAATAACTAAAACAGAAATAAATTTAATCATCTGACAAGCATAAAAATATGGCATTATCATACTGTATAGTCTAACCTGGTGTATTATGACAACTCGTTCGATCGCGTAGAGATAGATCATACCGTCAAAAGCAGACTGTACTCATTAGTCCAATAATAATTTTCTTTGCCAATATCGAACGGACTGTATTGATCAGCTCTGAAATTCAGTTCTGGATACTTAACCTAATCCTGTTAATCTTGTTTGGTTTTTTACTAGTTTTTAGCTTGCAAAGCCAAATACGATCAATGTACTCTTACGTTAACCATGATATGTTATTTTTTCAATAAATATAGAAAATATACTATGACTTCCAATATAATATAGAAGACGAATTCTTAATTGTAATTATATTGTAATTCATTAATAAGAAATAATAAACTTCGTTTATAATCGTATTAGATGTATAAATTGTCAGTTTTCATATTACTAAATTGACAAATTGTGCCTGCAATTAATATTCTCAAAATTTGAAATTAAAATTATTTAATCTCACTTACTGTTAAATTCGTATATTAAATTTAGGAATACAACTTAAATTCCACATAACTATTTTTTTATGTGACTAATTACGAGTGATTTTCACGCATTACTTTTGAACGTAAGGTGTCCTCTATTTGGTTCCTACAGTCTTACTGTCATTATTTAATTATAAACATTTTATTTTATACGATTGTAAGACCGAAAAAAATATTTATTAGTTCTCTATTACATAATCATTGTAATATGTTTACATTGTAATTATATAAGTAATATTTTTTCAATTTAGATAATATGGCTGGACTTTTAAATTAACAGGCTTAGGAATAATCAGTCATAACATACATACCATCTAACAATAAGAGACATTTAGTTTGTTTTTATTATATTACTTTTATTATATTTTGGTAGGGCAAATTTTACACTCGTCAAAATTTACATAAAATCTTGTTGTTAAATCAGATAATTTTACTTTCTATAGTAAACATGATTATCGTCTACTTTTCCATATGATATAATTCCTAATTCTCTTCTCCGCGCGTTTCGAAAATTTGAGAAGAATAAAAAAGTTAAAATAAGTTCACAATAATAAATTAAATACTCATACTGTCTCTTGAGCAACAAACGAACTCTTTCCCATCAAATATTTGACAATCATCTCTTGTTCTCGTTTTATTAAAAAAAAAAGTTATCGCTCTAACAATGCCTGCAGCATGCGCCGCTCTATTCGCCTATCAGTCGAACCCACTCAGAGACCCGTCGATCTTCACACCCCCACCCTTCGCCTCCTTCTCCTTCGCAGCATTCAAGGATTCCTAATTCTCGCGGAGCCGCAGCAATTCCGACGCTTTATAGGCTTAGAGCGCGAGCGCGAATACGGGCGCATTATATGTGGCTGCCGACGCGACAATCCACACATGTGCATCTCTCACAAGCGAGGACAGAGCTGATCCGACTTCTTGACGCCAACTTAGTCGGTCCACTCTTTCTTTTTTCATGGCTCTTACTTTTCTTTTTCACTTTTTCAATCGACGCTTAGACGGTGCTCGCGCATAGGAAAATTTTCAATTGTGAAAAGAAGGATGAGTTCGATGGTGTCGTATGTATGTAGTTAATAGTATAAATAAATTTATATTCCTGACCAATGCAAATAAAAACACGATAATTATCTGTTATGCAAATGCATACCTTAAAATACGCCATGACTAATATGTAAATGTTTGAAAGTACTTAGTGCTGACAATGAAATATTTGCTTTACAAAAAACAGAATAAATCTTTCTTAGTGTGTAAGTAGTAATCTACATAATAGGTCAGACGTAAGGACATAAGAAAATCAAAAGACGAATTTGATATCATTATCTTATTACTGTTACGGAACGGCGAGATATTATTTTTAATGTGTATAATATATATATATATATATATATATATATATATATAATAAATAATCAGTAGATAAATATAGTACATGTTAATCAATAATTATAAAATTAAATGCTTTGTTTCAGTTAATATAATCGTAAAAAACATCGAACAACGTGAAGAAAATTCTTAGAACTGTAATGTAAGACGTATAAACACTAAAACACCGATTGCTTGACTGTAAAGCTATAATATGAAATGATATCCTTAATGTAAATTGTTAGAATTAGTTTCGTTTTTCATTTTATATTAAATTTATATTATAATGTTTTTATAAATATGTTTAAGATTCGTCGTATATTGTATTATATTACTTTATAGTATTAATCGTTATTATATAATTTCTTGGACAATAATTGTAATTTATAGACAATAAACAGAGTCAAGATTATTAATTCCGATATGTTATATCACAATACTAATTTCATCATTTACATAATTTTAATATATTATATTAAATAATTATATTATTATCATTATTAAAAATAATTATAATAATTATATAGCAAACTTTGGATATTTTGAATATGGAATGATTCCATGAAAAAATAAAAACCAATAGTTTTAAAACTAAGCTTCTATATCCGAGCCAAATAGATCAACATTCTACCTTTTGTAGATTATCGTTAAATTCGAGAAATCTGATAGCCGATGGAAGAGCGAGCCTATAAAGTGTCGAGAATGTGCGCTTATGATTCCTTATGTTACTGGTTATTCTATGAGGTGTGTTGTAATAATTTGAAAATTATTAACCGATTCTTATAGTATTTCTTGTTGATTTTGTTACTATTATGTTGTTAATTTTATTGTAATCATTTTTAATGCCATTTACTTTGTTAACAATAATTACTTTTTTTTTATGTTATTTAACGTCGCTCTATTTATGCTTCCAAATATCGGTGCTAATCAGCGACGGAGGTCTACGATGTGTTTGTAAACAAAGCACTTGTAAATTATTACAGCGGTGCCTGTATCAATCGGTCGAGACCGGGATTGAACTCGGGTCACCAAATTACTAGTCCTTCGCTCTAGCGATCGAGCCATCGTAGGCCTCACACAATAATTACTATTATTGAAGTGAAATATTATATAAAGAAATTATTAATGATAATGATGATTTTTTGAATCATTAATTATAACGACTCGACAATAACTGAAAATAGCAAGAATAAGTGCAGCTTAGTAGTAATTATTAATTTTTTCATTCAGCCTCTTTCCACAAGCTGCTTCGCAAATACGACCGCATCAGTTCTGGACGCAGACAAGCTAACGGATTTACATCGTAAGTCTAAATCGCCTTGACAACAAGACTTTTCTCACTTTTTCCGTCCAACTTTTAAATCGTCAGAATTTCTTACTTCCTCTCGTCAGGCTCAAAGATTATAAATATCTATATAAAAAACAAATATATTCTAATTATTTATACTACTAATAATTTATACAATAAAAGATTTATTCAAAATTATTCTCAATAGCGGTGATCGATTGAGAGTAAATGAAAGTTGATAGGATCCTTAACTTCCCATCGTTCAAGAATCCTTGTAAAATTAAGTTTTATCTGAATAAAATATTCAAATTCATTAAATTAACCATAGATCTGAACCATGAAGTATTTCGCGCTATTTTACTTTATTTGATTTTACTCGTATTTTGGTGTGTAACTAATCCATACTTGACATATGAAATCATAATAATGGTTAATAAAATTACTTTAATTAAAAATTATTTTTTGTATTCAGTAATGGGTGTTTAAAATAAAGCTGAGAGCTAGTTTAAGTTATCGAATAGTTTCTCAAAGATATATTAAAATGTATAATTAAATTAAAATTATTGTTACTATTATTTCCTTTAATTGATCTAGGATGTTTCCTTAACCATATTATAAATTGATGCATCATATTTATAAAGTTTCTATAGTAAATAATTATTTTCTATAATTATGTATTCGTAATTTTAGAATTTAACTTTTTTTATATCTGATTTTATTTTCTTAATTGAACATGGCAAGGTTCGAACATCACTCCAAAATGGATAGATTTATGGAAGGATATTGCATAAATTTTATATTATACATTTTGCAGTTCCATCATCGGTTGCTTATTGCTAGTTGAATCGTTTATGTATTGTACGAAAATGAAAGCGAGAGAGAAAAAGAGATAAAGAATAAAAAGAAAAAGAGAGAAAGAAAGATTGAGATAAAGAGAAAGAGGAAGAGAGACTAGAGAAAGGATAGAAAGAGCGAGGCACAGAGAGAGAGAGAGAGAGAGAGAGAGAGAAAAGAAGAGATAGAAAGAGAAAGAAAGAGAGAGCGAAGTTTATTATATACGCACTGATTCTATATTTTTTAAAATAAAAATATAAGTCCCTCAGTATGTTTAGATTCGAGCGTTCGATTCGCGTGAGCAGAGCTAAAGCTGAACAGGCACCATAAACTGTTCCCCCTACGCCACAGCCTGCGCACATGTCAGCCAGCCGACCGATGTCAACCCGAACTGCGCCACTGGGCATCTACAAAGTCGCGAGAGCGAGAGGGATGCGATAGAGAGAGAGAGAGAGAGAGAGAGAGAGCGAGAGAGAGAGAGAGCCAAAGGAAGTGGAGAAACGGTGAGTATGTGTGTGCGCGCGCGTAATTGTAAGATCGGCGTGTGGAAGTATGCAAGGGATCATGTGATATAAAAAAGTGTGAGCCGCGTGTGCGGCATCAGACCCGCGGATTAAGGGAGGGGGCCTCGGGTTGCCAGTGGGGAGTAGCGGTGGAAAAGGAACGAGCAAGAGTGTTGCGCTGCGTGTGATAGAGGGTAGATGGGCAAAAGAGTGTTGCACTGCGTGTCAGAGAGGGCAGATGAGGACGAGAGTGTTGTGTTGCGTGTTTTAGTCGGTGATCGAGTACGTGAGTATTGCGCAGCGTGTTTTAGTGGGTGATTGAGCACGAAAGTGTTGCGCCGTACTTGTTAGGGGGTAGGAGAATCGAGCGAAACCCGAATAAGTGGGAGGAGGTCACGCCACGGGGACGAGACGAAGGAGCGGGAGCGTAACATCGCAAGCGGGAATCGAAGAGCCTGTGAGCTAATAAACAGCCGACGTGGTGAAGAGCGCGTCCAACAGCCGTCCGGAGAGAGCGTCCTGGCGAGCCCAGAGGCGGAACAACGAGTGGTAGACCAGGAGAAAAGCTACTTCCCGGGCCCTCTCCATCAGCGTACTCTTTTTCTGTAAGATGTAAGACCCAGTTTTATTCGTATTCTAGTTTAATAGCGCGTGCCGCGTGGAGTTGCGTCGGTGCCGTGTGAAAGGACGCGAAGGCGACGGGGATAGCCGAGTTGCGGGAGAACTTGGACCCCTCCTATTGCGACGTGTGTGTGTCGAGAGGTGGGGACGAAGTGAATGGGAAGGGTCGGTCGAGCTGAGGGCTCCCGAGACCTTGCGTGTTAGCCGGGCGAAAGGAGGATCGGAGAATTTTGGTCATACACGGGAGAAAAGTCGCGGAAAAAGGGCTCCGATTCCCGGGCGTTCTAGCTAGGCAGGATCTCACTTTGTGGGAGAAAACGGCGAGGACGGCGTATAAGTGAAATAAGAGTTAGATTTGTTTTGTTATATTAATAAATAAACTGTCCTCATGGATCGGGAATTTTTTGTATCAAATATATGTGTGTTTTATTATTTGCACCAAAATACCACGTCACAACTAATATCGTTGTCAAATTCATAAGTAAATTAAGAGTTATATTTATTATCAAATATAGTATTTAAATAAATGGTTCCGTAGCACAACTGCCATAATACAAAAATTAATAGTATATCCATTTCTCAAGGTATGATTATTACATTAATTATCATCTGTATAAAATATTAAAATTTAAATATTTATCAAATCATAGAGAGCAAATTTAAATTTCTATAAAATGTTTGGTCATAAAAGTGAAAAAAAAAATTACTGCAGATATCTGAATAAATTAGGAACTTAATTAATAATAAAAAATTTCACAAAAATAATGAAAAATAATTCTGAAGAAAAATAAGTCTAAAATTAAATTAGTCTTAAATAAAACAAATAAAATAAGTCTTAAAACTAAATCTTTAATTGAGAAAACTCCTTAAGTATAATAATTTACAGCTTATTATAACTTAGCTCCTTATTTTTATTTTGATAAATTTTAACTATTCATTATAGTTTAGAACAATTCGCCTCAGTAGCTTAGATGTAAATATCTGTTGATTCTAACTTACATTACTAATCGATTGGACTTTCGAATCCGTTTAAACTATCAATCAATGTTACTAATTATATAAGTAGAAGTTATCTTCTGAGACCACTTTCTGTGTGCAAAAAGCTTTACTGCTAAGGGGAGAAGTTAAAGACAAGGACATCAAAAGCTGAGTATTGGATGTAAAAAAATATATAGAAAATCATGTAACGCACCATACAAATAATTTACGGGCTCGGAGTGGAAAAAAGAAAAAAGTCAAAGAAAAATTAGAACAGGTAGAAATTTACGAGAGGTGAATATCGAATAATGAGGAATGTTCAGAGTCTTAAAATAAAATTTTGGCTCATCACAAATTGTTACAGCATACACAAATCTAATTATATAGTGACAATTAAATTTATAAGTTTATAATTTAATTAATTAATCCTAAGTAATACAGTAGAATAAATTTAGGAGCTGCTAAAATTCCACTTGATATTTCGTGACTAACGATTTCCTTCTTTCTCAGATTTCTTTAGAATAACAATTATAATTCAAACGAGAAGTACATCGGTGTTTCTTTATTGTACCCCCTAAATAATCTATCCAATTTTTACATTACGCGAACAATAAAACATTATTCTTTGATTCGTATTAAATTATTTATTTTTTCTAATGGAAGGATATTATTATATATGAGTACTTATTGTTTTAAAATTTCAGGCCTAAATAAATGAAAAATCGGTACACGCGCTCTGTTACTTCAGTTTAGTTTTATATAATTCTATAAATTGCTAGTGAAATATATTTCCATAAATATATAATGTATTTTAATGCAAACCCCATTACTTTAGTAAATAAAAGACATGTGTAATTACTTTGAATTAATTAAAAATATTTTTAATCTTTAATAATTATTGATTATACATAATATAGATTTTTATAATCCTATTAAAAAAATAATTATATAAATTTAAATGTTCAATCACCAAAACATGATCTAATTAAAAATCGGATAGTTTGGACTCGAGTTAGGTATAAAATCGTATAAAATAATTATAAAGGTATTGCATAAGCCCTAAAAGATCATTTTATCTGATTTTTATCAATCAAATTTTCTTGCAATCAGTATTTTTACCAGTTTTGAATGTGATTATCAAATATCTATTTCTCAATCTTTGCAACATTTCGACAATTTAGTTCCACTTTTGTTTTTATAAAACACCTGTATGCACTCGCGGTCAGTTCGTCCACGCCAGCGAAACATCCGCTTTTGCTTCATTATTTCCAATACAGTGGAGTTGGCTGTTATTAAAAAAAGTAGCTGGACAAAAAATATGGGTAGGGATCGTTGTAGACAAAGAAACATAATATATATTTTAGACGCGTGAACCTCGCTTCGTCAATGCGTCCGTATATCCAAACAGTTACGCGAGTGTTAACAATGGACAGGAAAAATAACAACTACTGGTCTCGCCGTGTTCGACTTCGCCCTTGCTCTCAGGCGATGACCCACTTCTCTGAGCCCTGATTGGCTCACAGACATTGGTCCATATCGCAAAAACTATTAAAAATGGACCTACACGAATATTAATATTTAGACATAACTTTTCCTTGTCGATACCATGACACTAATATGAGCAGTTATATCTGAGACACAGTATATATATATATATACAAAACAAGCAAGTGTTAACGTAGATGAATTATTATTGATGATCATGATTGATCATTACATAATTCTAGTTACTTCAATTAAATTTATACATTTTTATCATGGACTGAATTGTAATAGTTGAGTGAAGAACTTTGATTGACCGTATATCAAACAATAGCTTAGTTAATGACCATTGTAAGCTGAATTGATAATATACACAACATTACTAAAAACTTCCATTAATAGATTCCCCTAGCTGGTAAGAAATAAAGATAATAATAAAACGACTCTTCATAGGCAATTTTGAATATAAGAACTAATAAAATTTATTAGTAAAGTTATTTTATTATACCGATATAATTATTAAATTATCAACTTATGATTGTCGTGTAAAATGCCGTGAGCGGCGATTTTTATATAGTAATTTTTTTCATCGACATCAACACTTTATTGACTAATTAAAGAAAAAATTTTGATTTTGCGAACACTTGAAAAATTTCTTTTTAAAAACTTCAGGATTAATTCCTCCATTTTTTAAATTAAAAAAATAATGAGAAATTATTTTTCTTTTAAGTTTTCAACATCGATTGTAACAAAAATATATTTTAACTAACTTGTTAAAATGATAAAATAATAATAAAAAATTATGTTGATGACAGAGTTGTCCTAGATTCATCAGATCTAAACGGCTATGTGAGGCGTGTTCATCCTACGTGAGAAGGGCTGGCACAGCCATTCCACGGTCTCTAAGCGGTTCGATCGATGAGTTTTCGGAGATTTCTGAGTTCATGTACTAATAACAGAGCCCGATTGGCTCTAAGACAGATAGGCTGTTACTTCAAGCCGAAAAGAAGCAAAATGTTTTCTATTTCTTGCTATTCTATTCAAGAAGAGTGTTAAAAATTAAATAAAAAGAAAAAAATTCTATAAAAACTTTTATGAAAGTCTTAAAATTTGTTATTATTTCGTAAGTTCTAAAAAACTAACATGAAACTTGTTGAAATCACAATTTTACGCAACCATACAGTAACGATGATTTAATTTATTTTATATTTTAAACACGATGAATTTTCTTTAATATATCATAAAAATAATAATGCCTTATAATGAATCAAGGGAAATATACTTTTACTTTAATTGTGCTTATGTCGACTGTATTTAGATAAATTAATAAATATTTATATTGGTCTTGCAGTCCAATTAGATAAATTAAAATATATAATTAATTGAAAATTATAATGACAGTCAGACTGTCCTCGTTTAACATAAATATATTTCAAGGAGCCGTAGCGAGCTCGAAACGTTGGACAACCTCAGTCAATCTTCAATTGAGGTACAGGTATGGAGACATTCAGATTGTACTTTACTAATAAAGGAGTTTTTTCAGCTAATATGTTTTTATTTCAGATTAGTCTACGGGGGTGATTTTAAACAAGGACAGTCTGACTGTCATTATAATTTTCAATTAATTATTTATCGATATGTATTAGTATTGATATAAATATATATTGATATCATTATGTATTATTTTTAATTTATTTAATTGAACTGTAAGACCAGTAGAAATATTTATTAATTGAAATATACTTTTACATTTTTTCGTCGAGAAACGCTTACGCTCACATGATAAAAAATTGTCTTTGACAAATTTTCAAGTAAAGTGAAATAATCGATAAGGGAAATATATAATTTTCTTTGATTTCCGATTCAACTATTAAAGTTTTTTTCTAATTTACATAATATAACGAATTTCTTAATATAATATATTTCATACATATAATATATTTCGTACATTAAATTCAGACGTAATGTAAATAACATTTAAAGATTGATTATGATGAATGACAGACTTAGATATGCTATGTTTATTTGTATCTTTGTATATCTTGAGATACTATATAGTTTAAAAAATACAGATTAACCTGATTTTAACATTTGGCACGGCTTAGCCATACGCTCGAGTCACTTTAAACGATCTAAGCGATTATCATCAGTAGAATTGAATTTCGAATAATAAAAAATGAAAATCTAATACTATCCCGTGCATGTTTCTTTTTGTTTCAGCACTCGTAGCGCATGGCTTTCGCCGTGGAATATGGACCCACGAAACTTGGCGCTTTGTTTTCTGCTGTCGGCAATGCTATACCCCACGATCGGTAAGCCCGTAAAAGAAAATAAAAGTAATACGCGAAAGAGAGAGAGAAAGCATGAGAACGTGACAGAGAGGATCGGGGGCCGAGATAAACGACGAGGCGTTTTTACAGGTTTCTCTTTATAAGGGAACAGGGAAGAAGCTACGTTTACGATTTCGATGAATCCCCAGACATTGCATTTCCATCTAGCTTTTTATTTTGCGAGGCAGAAAATTTCCGGCGGTTTTATTTGGTGGAACTGAAATAAATAAATAAATAAAGAAAAAATAGAAGTAAGGGCTTCTTAGGTCACTATTTTCCTTCTGTTTTTTCAATACCACGCGGATCGCTGATTCGCTACAACGAGAAAATTACAGCGAACGCATAGAATTAAATTAATAGAATCGAATAGATGAAAATCAGTTTAAATGATTTTTAATGAAATAAAAGCATTTGGAAGATCAAGGTAAGTGGATAGACCGTACATTGACCAGAAAAGAGTCAAACGTTTAGATCCTGAATTGAGCTATAATTCACAGAATTTTTTCTAATATTTCTTTTTAAAATATCTCTAATCATTCTTTTCACTTTAATTTACAGTTATCATTGCAACCAAATACGTAGTTCAATAAATAATTTCAATATATCTCCACGCATCATTCGCCTCTAAAAGGACTATGCGATGCTGAAACATCAATTATATACTTTTAATAAGATAGGAAAAAAAAATCATAATGATAGTAATATCAATTAAATTGCATAAATTACATTCAATTTTTAAAATCCAATATTTATTAAATGAATGTGTTAAAAGACGGGCTCGCGGAGAAGCGAGCTCAGTAATTAAAAGCTCGCGCGCGTGCATTAGAACCCAAAAATTGGCCTGATAGTCGAAATTCTCACGCTCGGAAAAAATTCATAAGTCACGCGCTCGAAGAAGTCAAGGAAAAAAATTGCTACCGAGTGGAAAAATGTACGGACGCCTATCGTTTAGCGCCTGCGTACGCGATCGGAGCGCAACCGATGGTCTATAAAAGTGCGGTCGGGGGGAAAGGATGGTATACTCACGTCTCCGACACCATACACCAATACCAAATACGTGCTTCGGCTCTATAGGGCATAATAATCTGTGAAAGTGAAAAATGTCGTTTTAACGAGCGCTATTGCTTTTTGACATCAGAAAAAATATGTATAATATTTTTTAAAAAAAGCCTAGCAATTTGTATTAAATGAAAAAAATAACTAATAATAAATAAAAAAAGTGACTACAATGTGTTGCTGTTTTTAAGGACTAATTGTCGTACAAGCTTACATTTACTGCAAAATCACAAGAAACAAAATAAAACTTGTTCGACTAATAATTGAATTGAGTTTTCCTATTCTTTTATAAAATTGGATAAATTAAAATACTCTGTTTGTTGAACTATAAATTTCAATTTTTATACAATTAACAATACTGTTGTGAAAAAAACTTATTTTTTAAATTTAAGCTTCAAAAATCTATGATGACAAATAAAAAAGTTATGTTAGAAATCAATTTTATTCTGACTTTCAATATAATCGGTCAAAGTTTATGCTTGCAGACTTTATAAAATGTAACTGTCAGAAGATTTAGAATTTGGCTTTAAAACTTTAACATGGTATTCTATAAAGTATAAACTATGTTTTACAAAAGGATGTTATATAAAAAAACAGTTCATTTTTTTTCAGATTACATATATTTATTTCTCTTTTAAGAACGTTTTTTTTAAACTTATCGTGCAATTTTTCTGTATGCTCTCGCTACTGAAACTGGCGCTTTGGGAAAAAAGTAAAATTTATGCTTTGTCATTTTTTTTCTCATTGAAAATAATTGCATTCATCATTGTGCTTTATATAAAGTGAAAGGGATAATGAAGATGAGATACAGTTTCGAATGTCATGGATGAAAACTTTATAATGAATGAGGATCAGTAGCTAAAAACTTTTATTTAAAATCTTGCAAGAAAAACTAATTTATAAAAAGGTATTAAAATTAAACTAATTATAAAAACTAATTCATAAAATCTATGCATTAACTCATAGCAATAGAATATTATAAAAATTCACTTTATTAGAGATCTTGAAACATTGTTGTAAAAATAGTAACAAATAACTTAATTTCTTATCGATGCTGAAAACTATTTAAAAAAATAAAGGATCAAGTAAGCTCATGACATACAATCGTCTGTGCATAATACATGTTGCTTGAGAATTTAAACTAGAAAAAAGATGTAATGTAACGAGCAAAATTCCGCGCTTTTGGAATAGAAGACAACTTTCAATACATTTTCTAGGGTTATTTATGTTGAAAAAGTTGCATATAATACACTTTATTCGCATAAATTTCCATTTTGAATCATATTAATGATGTTCTAATATAAATATATAAAATACTATGATTGACTAACTGATTGATCTGCCCTCATCCAAAACCTCTAATAGATCAACTTGAAAATTGCAGGTCTTATTCGAATCAAATGATAGATGATTGATAAGAAAAGGTGTTTCTTTAAGATTGTCATTTATGTAAATAATAAAAAGTGGTGAAACATTATCGTAGCTCATTACAAATGAATTTCAGATTTCCTTAAGTACTTTATAATGAACTTTTATTGTTAAATGTTATTGCTTATAAAAATATCTAAATATCCATTACTGAATTTTGTACAATTCTTCCCTAAAATGGTCAAAAGAAGATAAATGTGTTTTTAAATTTTTATTCTTAACCTGATAGTAAAAAAACTATCAATTGGATTTTCTTTAAAAATTTGTTGCTGATAAAAACATCTCTGAATAAAGATTGTACCATATTATCTTTATTTTTCAAATATTATACCAAATATGTCTACGAATACGAAGGTTTATACCTACATATATATTTTCAAATTGCAGCCTAAATCGAGCAATAAAAAGAGGTAAAAATTTTCTATTTTTTATCGAATTGTAAAACCAAGAAAGTATTTAAATTTTAATTATGTTTTGTATATTTTGTTCCTTGCTAAGACATGATTATTATTAATTGTTTTATTAAATAAAAAATTTAAATGCAAAATTTTGAATTTAAGTTGAAAAAATATATAATATAAATTAAATGACTATATGAGAGAAGTTATATGTAATTAATAAAAAAAATAAAAAGATACAGCTATTTCTACATATATATCTACCTTATGGGAATTTCTAGCTTAATAATATTATAACTATCCAATTGGCAAATAAAAACTAAGTTTTATGTTATCGTCAAGTATGCATTTACTTTTTATAATATGTGAGCAATGAACTTGCTTATTGTATTATTTCCTGCGCCACTCAAGCAGAAAACGCTTTCCCTTCTTATTTTTCAGGCGAGAAAGCGCCGCTCCTCGCAACAGAGCCCGAGTTCCTAGAGCCCCTCGAGAACTACACGGTTGTCCAAGGACGCGACGTCTTCTTCACCTGCATAGTTAATCATCTACAAACTTACAAGGTAGTTTGTTCATACAATTTTCTTTAAATTTATCAATTGTCTGAAACAGATTTTTTATATTATATAAATTAACTGAATTATTCTAATAGTCTCACTGGCACTTGGTACTTTTGCTAAATTAAGGACATGGAAATTCGGTAATTAAAAAACACACGCATCATACAATATTTAGTTTCAATAAATGAAAAACAATAAATATCCTGTCAAACTCAAATTTAACAAGTAATATATAGAATATACTTATATCTCTATTACGGGCTAACATACTTGAATCAACTGTACACAATCCATGCAAATAATTTTATCAAATATCAAGAATTCTATATTACTCAATTTAATTGTGCTTAAGATTTTCACACCCTGTTATTGTTTCAACTGCTCATATTCACGGCTAATATTCAATTTTTCCGATTTAATCCACTTTGATTATTTACCACCCTCAACGGAAACATTATCGAAATCGGTCTCAACTCTCTCGGGGATTCGAAAAATGCCCAGTTGAATTGCAGATAAGTAAGTGCGACTGTCTGACTTATAAGATGAAAATCAATTAAGCATGCCCCACCGCTGGCACCTTTAATCCGCTTAGCCGGATCTAATTTTCTTTTCGCCGCCACGTACTTACAGTTCACAAATCAGGTATATAAGCTTCTTAAAAGATATCGCGCTTAGCGGCCAATGAAGTACTACTGATTCGTTAGAGACCTCTGCAAATCCTCTTGTAAAGCACGCTTAGACAAATTCATAGTTAATGTTCATTGTTAAAGTCACACTGATCCAGCTATTCATACTCTAAGCAGATCTTCTGAAAATATCTAGTTTAAACAGCTTGAAACAAATTTAATGTTATGTACTATGAAATTAGCTATTACGATATTATATTACGAAAAACGAATGCATGCTTGCTAAAATTATTTATTTAATGTATATATATATATATATATATATATATATATATATATATATATAAACTCTTGTTGAATAAAATGATAAAATTACGTATAGAATGAGTTGTACAGTATAGGCAAACAATTTTTTCCATTGTGCTTCCCTATTTGTCGCCTATCCTCCCTGATGAAAAAGGAATAAAACATGGTCCTTCAGCTCCTCATGCGCGTGCACAAATCATTATTTCAGGTTGCCTGGATAAAGTCCGACTCCCGGGCGATTCTTGCAATGCACACACACATGGTGGCGCCGAATCCCCGGCTGTCCGTCACTCACAACGGCCACAACACGTGGAAGCTGCATGTGGTGAACGTTCAACCCAACGACTCGGGCGCCTATATGTGCCAAGTGAACACGGACCCTATGAGGAGCCAGGTTGGTGCAGAATCTCTCTCCCTCTCTCTCTTTCGTGAAGATAATCACCCAATTATTTTCACGAGATGGTCAATACAGAAACGTAGACTGAGGGATGAGATAGTACGCTTCTTGTACACGTCTTGCTGCGCTAAATATTATGTCCACCTCATTCTATATTCTGTGAAATTTGACACGGGAAGCCATGTACTGAATTAATTACGTAGAGGAAACAGTATTTATGTCAAGTTAAAAGTTTATGTCCAAGTTTATTGCAATGTTTAAAAATTGGGTGACGAATTTTTCATTTGTAATATACTAAGTATATCTAAATAACTTCTACTTTATTAAAAGAAGAACAGGTAATAAAAATATTAACAGCTGGTATATTTAGTTTTTTAATTCAATGAATTTTATCAAAGCGAAAGCAATTGATACTCCAGTAACTATAGACTCCCGTTGTCAGTATTATTTCCTTATGGATTTTACAAATAATATTTTATAAGCACCCATGTTTCTGAAACCTATTCTTTCTTTCTTTGTACAGATCGGACACATGAAAGTAGTAATACCGCCGGACATAATGGACCTGGACGAGGCTATCGACCGGCTGACCAGCGTGGAATACGGTGACGTAAATCTGCGATGTCGAGCGACCGGCAGTCCTGAGCCGGAGATCACGTGGCGAAGGGAGGACGGCCGCGCCATCTTTTTGCGCGACAATGATGGCGGACGAAGCGTCGGTGAGTAGACCATTCATAGCTGTCCCGGATGATGCGACAAACTCGACCGAGAATTTTGAGTTTGGAAATGATTAAATTAAAAAATAAGTCAATCAATAACGATATTTCTTGATGAAAGACAAATGAGTTTCTATGACAAAAGTTGACTTTCCCGGAAACTTTCTCACACACACGCGAGCGTGCGCGAGTTGCACTTGCATAGTGCAAGAATCTCTTTGAACCAAATTAAGGGAATTATCTTGCAATGAATTTATTTGAGTCAAATTGGTGCAAAATATTAATAACTCTTTATCACTATTTTTATTAAATCAAATCATTTACAGAATAAAATCTAAATAGGCAAATTGCATTATCTGACCAGAGGCCTTTTACATATATTAACTTACAAACGACATAAAAACTAATTATAAAATATTTTGAAATATATATTCTTAGTTCAAATTTGAAAACTATCCGATAAGATTTTATCTATAACACAATATATCCCATATATTGGCAATACAACTTTTACATCTTTTCTAATGCCATATTGCTGCACTTTAAATTTTTTACTAAGATTGTCGATGATTTAAAGAATCACAAAAAACAATTGATAAATTATCAATTTTATTTATTTGTCAACGCTTCGACCATTTCCAGAAAAATTCTTATGGCCTTTGTCAACACTATAAACATAATTGTTGTATTATAAGGTTATAATTTTAAAAATACTTAATATTTCTATGTTGTCATTAAATTTATTAGAACAGTTATTGTCAACGGAAACAATATGAACTACATTTAATTATTTAGTACTATTATTATAAGATAAAAGAATCAACATCATTATTACTATTAAAAGCATTTGAACGGATATATTCTAAATACGGTTCATATTGTTACCATTGATAAAAATCGCTCCAATTAATGACAATACTGAAGTATTCAGAATTTTCGCTAATAATTAATCTATATGGCTCTATTCATTAATTGAAATTTTCGTATAATCTGGCAATCATCCATTTGATATTATTCGATAAAAGAAATCGTCTTCCCATTATACAAATAGGTAATTCTGTTTAAGCTCATGTGTAGTCAAAATGAATTCTAAAGCAACAGAAGCTTAGGTCTAGAAATAAGTACCGATTAGAAATATTTCTATATCTTTCTCCGTAAAATTTAATTTAAAAGTTTCACAGGTTACGCTACACTCCCAAAAAGTAGAAAACGATACTCGCATACTTTTTTCTACGACATTTCTCGCTTAGTTTTTTCCACTGTTCTTTTCATATCGCATATGTATCTCTTTTCAATTCTGCTTTAAAAAAAGAGAGAAACGCGAAACTTTGAACGATTTTCTCGTTTTGTTTGAATCGAGAAGGTTCTACAATTATAAATTTGCGTAACAATTTTTACAATTAATTTTAAACAACAACAACAGCTGTATTTTATAAAATTTATTGCAATAACTGCACCGCTATCTATATAGATGAAAGTGAATGTAGTCAATTATAGTAAATAGAAGAGTTAAAGAATATCAAAGTAAAAGAATATCAGAGTAAAAGAACATCAGAGAACTAATAATAATAATAATTATATAATATTTATGCATGCTATTTCTTGTAATCACAATCACGATTGGAATAATATTTTAATTTCTAATAAACAAAGTAATTATTATAAACGCATTTTTGAATGTTCAAATTAAAAATTTAAATTTTCATAAGCAACTATTGAGTGATTCTAACACTTTTTTTAAGGAGGTTCTTTGCGCTTTATGCGAAAAATAATTATATTTTCGCTAAATTTATGATAATTATTTGTCTTTCATTATTATAGTCAATATTGATATAATATCAGAAGTATGAAGCAATCAGTATTATAGACTCATATTTGTTAAAAATAAAAATGTGAAAACAAAGTTCAAGCAACTTGAAAAATAGACATACCATTCCTCTCTCGCAGCATCAACTACAAGCATCACCCCTTGTACTCACATAATTTTCATAATGCTCACATCCGTTACAATGTTGATTTATGCAGGAGAATATTGATGTTATATAGGAATAACCGTGCCGGACAAAAATGAGTTTTGCGCAACTAGCTTTCTCTGTCTCTCTCTCTCTCTCTCTCTCTCTCTCTCTCTCTCTCTCTCTCTCTCTCTCTCTCTCTCTCTCTCTCTCCCTCATGATTGATTGACTGGCTCGCACGTTTAGACATCCTCTGCCTATATACACGTTTGATAAAGAATACCCGCTCTATCTCCTTCATTGTCAAGAAGTCAATACCTTTAGCTATCCACTCATCCGTTACATATATATGAATACAAAATAAAAATATGTATGTATGTATGTATGTATGTATGTATGTATGTATGTATGTATGTATGTATTTATATATATATATATATATATATATATATATATATAGCTCATCTCACCCCTTCCCCATTTTCGTATACTCAACGATTTTCTGAATGAGTGTAGGACGAGACGTTAAAGAATGCAGCGTTCAAGACGATGAACTGGACAATGTACGCGTCTTTGTATTCTGCATTATTGATTATATTTCTTCTGCGACGTTTGAAAGGGCAGATCATCGGAAAAAGAAAACAAAATATTTTCTTATAGCGAGAGATATGGGTAAACGAAAACGAGTTTATTTCCAGACAAAATAGATAAAGTTGGGAGTGTCATTCAAGTAGTTTTTTAAGGAATCTCATTCCGAAGAAATAATTATAATGAAACAAATGCAATTCGTTCAAAGAGCCGGGTACAAAAGTAAGGTGAAAATAATTGAAACAAATTAATAGTGGCACTACTGTAAAAAATGTATTTATAAAACGAATAACTTTCGATTAATTTCTATAAATTTATGTTGAAAGTAAAATAAACTGGCGTTTGTAGTGAATATCTGCTTTATGTTTTTTTACGCATTTTAAAAAATTACAAGCTACTTTTTCATGCAGTTTCACAATCGTAGTTCAATATCTATCGAAAATCGATGTTAACGATGGAGATAAGAAATTTATTACCTATAAAATATCATTCTAGATGGCTGACGTTCTGTAAAAAAGAATTTTCAAAAATTGCGATTAGAATGTTTTTAATTGATAATAATTTATATTACTATATATTCTTTTCCTTATATGGAATTTAGCACCAAAAACTATAAAATTTCTTCCTATTTTACAATAATAGATCTATATTTTTATTATTATACATTATTGAATTTATGTTGCAAAGATTACCGAAAATTTACCAAAAAGTGTTCACGTATCTCAGTTCACGGGTGTAATATGTCAACGATGGACAAAAATAAAAATATACTTCAAAAGGCAATACATAAAATCGATATAAGCTTAACTAATATTGCGCTAGATTTGGCTCCTGAAAAAACAATTTTTTTACATTTTAACAAAAAGCGTATAAAACTAGATGGAACAGAAATAAATATTAAAGGCAAACAAATAAAATCTAGCACTTCAACAAAATGTATAGGAATTTGGCTTGAGTACATTCTCAGCTTTAGGCAACACGTTGAATATGTACAAAAAAGATGCTCAAAAGCTTTAACTATCTTCTAATTTCTAAGAAGTATGTGGTGGGGGGCGGCAAATCCAGAAACTCTGATAATATTGTATAAAAGTCTTATTAGATCAATCATAGACTACGGATGGTTTATCTATTTTCCAATACCAAAGAACTTAGTCCAAATACTTGAAAAAACTCAGTACATGGCCATTCGACTAGCTCTTGGCTATAGAATAAGCACGCTAAAGAACGTCAATTTAATTAAAGAAATCAAGTAATTATTAAATCAAATTAAATTCACGAAAATTAAATTCACGAAAAGAATTTAAGTAAAGAAATTTCTATATATACTGCCGAAAGTATCGCTATATTAGATGCGATGGATTTAGCCTTAAATCTGTATATTATTATCTCATTTCTGTTAATGTTGTACGATTATTAAAAATGACAACCGTAAAATTCTGACACTTTCAAACAAAATATTTTAATATAAAAATTTTCATTAAAAATATCCATTAAAAAGTTTTCGGTTAAATAAAAATTTAGTCATTAAAATTTTAGAAATTCAAGTACAATTCAAGCTTTATAAAACTAATTATAAAAACTTTTATTTAAATAGTACATTAGTATTTACTAATTAAGTGACGTCAAATGCCAAAATTGAATTATTTTAGAACCCCTGAACATCCGCCCACAATTTAATTTTTGATTTATCCAAAACGATATCTTGTAAGTCTTATTTGTTCCATCCCCAGCTATTCAAACGCACAAGGATGATCATCTACATTTAATTGGAATTCGCAGACAGGAGATGGGCTACTACCTGTGCATTGCATCGAACGGTGTCCCACCCAGTGTCAGCAAACGATATTACGTAAACGTTCTTTGTGAGTTTAAAAGTAATTGATAAAAAATTCTTCATTTTTCTATTATTTTCCGTATGAAGTCTAACCTTAATTCTTTTATAATATCTAAGAAACGATCCGAAGGATTTTTTCTTTCAATCATAAATCGGACTTGAGCGTTTTTGTTAGTGCACAAATCTCATTTCTATTGTTTTCTTTTAAAATGCTTTTCTAACATTGTATTTATAGGATACTATACTTAATTAGACAAATGTCTATCGCCACAAAGATACAAATATTAGAAATTTTTTTTATTTGTAAAACATTCTTTTGAATACAAATGATAGGATATTCACAAATGTTAATAAATGTCAATTGAACGCTTCCTATATTAATAATTGACTGAAGGTCTACGATGTCATAATCGATAGAGCGAATAATTATGAATTCGGTGATTCGAGTTCAAGTGCGTGACTCAGCTGATTCATCTAAGTACTGTCATAAAAATTTACATATGCTTCATTAACAAATACATCGTAGACCTTCGTCACTGATTAGCACTGCGATTTGGGAACACAAAAAGAGCGAGGTTGAATAACATAACAAAAAAACTATAATTGACCGCCCATCAAACATTATGAAATTTTTTGCAGTTAAGCCAACAATCAAAATAAGGGATCAATTAGTAACTGCCCAAATAAACAATAATGTTACTTTGAAATTCTACGTAGAATCTTCACCAAGGTCGCTGACATCGTGGTATATGGATAATGGTGATTAATGCAAAAATAAAAATAATACATAAGAAAATTAAATTAATAATATTCAAAATTATGAAATAATAATTTTGTAAAGAGACTGTACCAGGTATATAAGTATTAAATGCGGAATTCAGACAATAGATGTCGCACGAATACTTCTGCTGGTGACCCTCTAGGGAGTGATCAGACATTGAATCTCTATTTTTGAATTAGGCTTCAAATTCTCATCACAGTGGTGAACTGACAAAGAGAGAGTAAGATTAGACGTTGACTAAATCCAGATAGATAAAGAATAAATATACAGAAATATATATAGATATACTACAATTGTTTTGTTTTGTGTAAAGAAAAAAAGCACAATATGACTTCAGTTTCTCTAATCACTTTTGAGAGATCCACTAGTTGGTGCATTTATACTAATGCAAAGATATACCACATACACAAGTAAACGTGAGTTTCTCAGATATACTATGTGAGTTATACTTCAGCTAGACGATCCATGTTTGTTACGATCACAAGCTTGTACCATAATTTCTCTAAAGTATATCTGAAATAAACTGGCATCCCTCACAATCATCAACTGACTACAGCAATACAGGCATTTGTCTTCTTGAGTAGAACTAACATAGATAATATACATAAATATCTTCTCTAAATCCTTTACATCTAATCTCATTCTTTTTCTTTACTCATCTTTGCTTTATTCAAGAATAAAATGACCAAACAGAGACGATGAACGATTATTCCAATCAGTACTTATAGGATACTATAATTTAAATGCGTACTATTTTATTGTATCATCAACATAATATTTTTATATTTTTCTAGTTTTTAATATGCATATCTTCGATTATATAGAAAAACATCTGCTAAATTGCATTAATTGCTTCTTTTTATTTAATATATTAACTATTTCCAAAGCCTATTGAATATTTCACGAATTATTAATATATAGCACGATTTCGTTGTTTCAAAAATGGTGAATTTGATATTTCATAGAAAGAACGTGAAAACCTATTAACAAATACGACTATAATTAAATCACGAGGTCAGTCAGACAATTAATCACATTTTATCCATTACACAGTAAGATTCAAACATTGTTTTAAAAAGCAATATTGAATACTAAACATTTTTAACGATAGTTAACTGATTAAACTATTTGCTTGTTTGAAAAAAAGATCAAAATATTACAAGATGCAACGTAAACTCATTTTTCTTTATGACACTACTACATCTTACTTATAGTATACGGCAAAACCGATTCACGATACGTTGTAATCATTTAACTGCGAAGTTATACTCCATGCGGCTCATTTACGTGACTGAACCACTTGCATCTACTTATTTTCACGCATTTAATCATTACTTATTCACTTTTGTTCATATGAAGATGTGAAAAAAACTCATTAAATGGTTAACAACAAAAGGGTTCTATTCGTGTAGTAGTAGTAACTACCGGAAAGATGAAAAAATTTATAGCAAGCAACGAATCATGAATAACGAACGTTCTATCATTCTTCTGAATTTATTTTGTGAGAAATAAAACGCATTTCATGTTTGTACACCTGGTATTTTTCTGATAGTTGATTATTTTAAAATTTTAAGTATTAAATTAATGCTAAAATTCAATTGCTTCAAAATAATTTATAATTGTAAATATAAATCTTAAGTGATTAATTTGTTTAGGCCTTAAAATTTCTTCAAGTGAAAGGCACATAATCATGGAACATGCTCTAAATGATTATACCTACATTGTTAGTTTGACGATAGGAAGAATTCGATCCTGGGATTTTGGGACATATACATGCCTCACGGAAAACACTGTTGGTAGAACCAGCGCCTGGATTCGATTACGAGGTATGCTTAAAAAATAATTTGAATATGATTGAAATATATTTATTTCTTATATTGATGATAGTTTCATTATACTCGGCATAAATTAAAAGTAAGGTTCTTGATTATACCTTTAATTTTCAATATACTTTTTTACATAATTCAAAAAAGTGATCGTTTAAAATTTTGTTTTAATTTTTAGGTAAATATTCCTTTTTTATGATTTCGTAACCTAGTGTAGTTTTTGGAAGATTATTTATTATCAAAGTTAAGAATTTATTATCAAAATTTCAGTTTCAATATAACAACTTTGTTTCTATAATAACTCATATAGAATATTTCAATAATATAAACTCAAAAGAATTCTTAATTTTAATGTTATAAAAAGTTTTTATAGATATTATGTTAACGATCGAGTAATGCGGTCCGCATGTAGGTAGTCCTACTTTCAAACTGAAGGACGTTCGCCTGCCAAATTTTTGTTGTAGTAATTATCTTGGTTATAAATGTTTAGTTGAAATTTAGCAATACTATGCGTGCTTGGCATGTCCATGTACTACAAATTGTCCAGGTAAGATTTTATTGGCAAGGTAAATATATTTCAGAGAAGTTATCCGAACATATGATATGTCGTTCGAAAAATGAAAAAAGAAGTGAAAGAAGAGATACGTTGCTTTTGCAATAAAAGTATCTATAATTGTTAAAAATCAAGAGCCCCGAATTTTCTTTCGGTGTTATTTATTTAGAGGTTTAAAAAAATGTAATTTTGGTTTTCTCGAAATAATATGGAACCGCACATTTATTTTTATATGGAAAAATATCTATTTATTTATGTTCTGTACGGAAAACTCTAAATATAAACTAAGTTCATTTCTTTTCTTTTTCGTTCTAATTAACGCGTCAAAATATTGTATTTTTTTCGCCGAAAACATTGCCGGTATTACAGAGAGCATAGTAAATGTAACTAAGAAATGAAATATTATTTATTAAAAGGAAAAACCGAATAGTCGTAGCATCCCCCTTCTCGGCTTCGCCCGAGATAATAATTTAACCGATTTCATAAACAATTCAATAATATCTAAGTTAAATGTACTCTATATATATAAATCTATATTACTATAAATAATTGACCGTAACTGACCTATTGTCGCTTCTGTATAAAAAGTGGCTTCAATATAGCGTCCACTCCAAAAAGTTGATATTTTGCCGACCAGTTTATACAATATATATACGGCTTCGATGGAGAAAATTATATTTTCGAGTTCGAGCGATTGAAAAAGATGTCCGAGTGTCTCGAGATGACGTTTTCAGAGAGTATCATGTTCGGACTATAGCAAACGTCTCGGGACGACTGCTATAGAGTTTTGTGTTGGGGAGGTAGAATACAATGTCCAGGTATCCCGGGAAGACTCTGACTGGGAGTGTGCGTCTTCGAATGCTAGAATACGAATCTCGTCCGCACACGAAACTCCCCGCAGAAGTTGTCCCGACATACCTAAACATCACTTCCTAACGACTAAACACAATACTCCCCGTAGAACTTGTTTGGAAACACTCGGATATCGTATTCTACCGTTCCAACACGAATCTTCCCATAGAAGTTGATTTCCTCATACCTGGACGTTCGTTTTCTATGAACTAAATACAATATTCCCCGTAGAAATTGTCCAGAGACACCTGGACATCGCATTCTATCATCCGGATACACAATTGCCTATAGAAATCGTCTTGAGGAAACGGGATGTGACGTCCAACCGAAGTTGGTGCCACACGGTTACCCCTAACGGCGATTTACTGCCGTTAGTTACCGCTGATTGCTCCCTTGTTTTTTGGCCACGCTTTAACGCTGGAGCCAGGGATACGCGGGGCGGATCGCGAGATCAATCGTCGCGGCGCGTTCGCGTAATTTCGCCGGTCGTGAGGGCCACACTCGAGGCAGCTCCAAGACGATCGGTTGGATATTAGAGCGGCGACGGATCTAATATCCTCTAGGAGGTAGTAGGGGCGCGAGCTTCCTCGGCCTCCAGTCCACCTCGCTAGCTATCCGTGCTAAACTTTAGCGGAGACTGCAAAGTCTAGCGGCAATTTCCTTGCCTGCAACGACTAGCGTCCCACCGACCCAAAGTTGAGCGCGTGCTTCGCGGAGTTAAAAAGGAGAAAGAAAAATATAACTCGAAAATGAATTTTTAACAACTTACTTTTATTTTGAGGAGTTTAGCAAAGTATGAACCGAGCAGAGTAAACGCGGCCGGCAATCTTTATAGTCCGAGCCCTGCGCCGCCGAAATTTTCTCCGCTGGAAATTAGATCGTGGTGGGAGAGATAAAGGGACGTTTTTTCTACATAGAGAAAGCCGTCCGTTCATCTCTTACAATTATGATTATTATTTGTGTATTTTAGAACTGCGTATAACTAAGCTATATTTAAAACATATTCTTATATATATGTATATAAAATAATCAATAAGTTAATTAATAATAACAATTAATTAGTTAATTAATAATGTTATTAATGATAATTTAATGTTAAACACAATTATAATGTTAATTTTAGCTTATTATACATTGTTTAAATATAAAACATCCTACTCGTCGTAAAAATAGCAATAGTTAACGATACATTAGTATGACTTAATAATAATAATAATTGAATCGTTGCATTAACAAAAACAGTAATAGTAAATTTAATGGTAATGAATATCGTTTATAATTATAGTAAAAATAGTAGTAATAATGTTAATGATAGTAAGAGCAAACTATCATCGAATAGCGCAGAAATACTATTGAGTAAACTAATTAGAAAAGTAATATTAAACATAATAATAATCATAATAATAATAATAGCGAAATTAATAATAATGATTAATGTATAACACCACATAATTATGGTTTAAACTAGTAGTAACAATTAGTAATCCTTACAATGTTAATAATAATATCGGAGATATTAATTGGAATAATAATAACAATAACAATATTAATAATCGCATTATTATATATTAGAACCGTAATGTTAGTAAGAATAGGAATATTAGTGCTTGTAATAATAATAATAATAATAGTGCTAATAACAATATGAATAATTCATCAATATTAAAAAAATAAGAGTAATATTAATCACAACAATAAGTATAATTTCGAAGTTAGTAATAATAATATCAACCGTGCTTATTAATACGAATATTTGTACATTTTCATTATATTAACAGTTTGGAAAAATTGAAATGCATGTTCAGAAATAATATTATTTCTGTACGTCGATTGCTTCTAGAAATTTTACTTTCTATTCGAAGCCAAAATTTCAGCCGTATTTCAGTTGCTCAAGCCTCTTGGGATATTGGTATATTAGGCTGTTACTCGGGTTTCGCATTTCGTACACAAAGAAAAGGGGGAAGGGTCGTAAACTGCGCATTAGCGCGCCTCCGCTTCGTTCCGAATTTTCCAGAGGGGCGGGAAAGTACAAGCGGTGCGGGAATAGAGACAATACTTCGGCCAGCGCTGACCGCGGCAGGCTATGGCTAGGCTGCATTACTATGGCCACATCTGGTCCGATTTATTACTAGAAAGCGCGCGCTGTGCAGGCATTTGGCATTGAGGTCCGCAGAGTTTATATATACAAATATATAAACGTATTTATTCTCACTACTCCGAGAATATCTACAAACTGTATTATAATTCAGCATCGCTATTTCTACCCATTCGTCCCATTCGGAGTTTTTCTCTGTATATTGTTTCAAAAATTCTCCTAACGCGTGATGGGACCGTTCTAAAGACCCGTTAGATTGAGGGTGGAAAGCCGTTGTCCTGACCTTTTTTATTCTGAATCTCTTTGCAACCCGTTGCATGAGGCTACTTAAAAAATTTCTACCTTGATCCGTAAGTATTACTTTCGGAGCTCCATAGATGCAAATACACCTCTTTATAAATGCATCGGCAATTGTTGATGCTACAGCGTTGGGCAGCGGGACGGCTATACAATACTTGGATAATTGATCTTGCATTGTTAGGATATATTCGTTTCCGCTTCTTGTTTTAGGTAATGGACCCACTATATCGAGGGCTATTTTCTCAAATGTAGTACCTGGAGTGTTAGTAATTACCATGGGTTGCCTTGTTTTAACACGTACAAGTTTCTTCAAATGGCAGTCTATGCATTGCTGGACGCGCCTTTGTACATCTGCCTTTAAATTATCCCAATAATAATCCTGTCTAATACGGTTGTACGTTTTCGAAACGCCTCTATGACCACCGACAGGTGAGTTATGATACTCGTAGAATATCTCATCACGGCGATCAGGTGGGACAAATTTTAAACTCCCTTTACAAATTATTATCTTTATACCTGTATCCTTAAATTCGTTTAAGAATATACTTATAACCTCGTACCATTCTAACCCTTCTATGTCTGGCGAGTGAGCTATACTGAATTCCTCAATTTTCTTTTCTAAACTAAATGCTCTTAGTTCTTTACATACTTTCTGAATGTTTTCCTTTATTCTCGATAATGACTCGGGCTTATCGCCCCTGATACTTAGGGCAATTAGAAATTTGCGATTGCTTCGTTTATACGAGCTTATGCTAGTTTCCTCTATGTATTGCCGCTGCGGAATTTTATTTGATTCGGCGAGCTTCCGTGCTGCTACATCGCAAGGTTCACCTTTATTATTGACGAAATAGACAATAGGATCATTGCGAAACTGAATCAATTCTTTGGTTTCCACGAAGTTATTTTTGTCTCTCTTTGGATTTGTCCTCCTATCGTCAGCCGTGCTCTCTTTAACATTATCGTTTTCGTGACCTGAACGGTTACTCCGATCCGTTGTTACTAAGCTTTCGCTGCTAGAAGTATCCGAATCATTACTACTTTGATTACTATTATTTTCGGATGTTAGAGGAAGTAATTTCTGTTTAGGTTTTCTACCTTTCCGTTTGGGCTTACGCGGTACATATGATGATTCACTGCCTGATTCGCTAGTAGATTCACTACCTGTCTACAAGGTATTTTTTACATTATTTTGCTGCGTGTTCACTAATCTGGGAGATTTACTCTTGATAACATCGTTTGGTTTTCTTTGATCGTGAATTTCTGTAACTTGCGGTCGTCCTCGTCATCTACGAATACGTATTTGATCATTATTAGTCCCTATCTCTATCTGTTGCAGATTCGGGGCATCTATATTCTCCTGTCTAGAAAAAAGAAGTTCCTTGCATCTTCTTGTTGCGTTCTTTGGTTTGTTTCCTAGTTTTACGTCGTTGTGGACGAACATTTTTCGTTAAAATCTTCCTATTTGATTCTTTGGTAATGCCGTCAACTCCCGACTTAGAAAAATTAGTACGACTTCTCTCATCTTTGTTTAAACATGGAAAATCTTCTTCCGAAAAATTAGAAATATATGGCATCTTATTCGCGCCATTCTTAGTGCTATCAACTCCCGACTTATAAAAATTAGCACGACTTTTTTCATCTTTGCTTGAACTTGGAAAAACTTTAACTCTTGAAAAATTGGAAACGTTCTGCGTATTATCCTCGCCATTTTCTCTTCGGACTTTAGTTTTGGTAACTCGGTGATTTGGGACAGTACTTCTAATCCCTTTTAATTTAGCATTCTTCGTACGTGCCTTCGGAAGTTTGGGAGGCTCAGCACAATGAGAATCCGGATTTTTAGGACTCGCCACCAGTTTATCAAGATTAAGTTGCCTTTTTCCTTGCCCTCGAGTGACTACGTTTACATTCTCAACAGGGTTACGTGACAACGCATCAGCATGTACATTCGTCTTTCCTGGGTTGTAAACGACTTTATAGTCATATTCTGAAAGCTTAAACCTCCACTTTATCAGACGCGTGTTCAAATCAGCTGTTTTGAACCACACGAGCGGTTGGTGGTCAGTCACGAGAGTAAACGTACGTCCGAATACGTACGGCCTAAAGGTCTGCACGGAATGAAGCATAGCAAGTGCTTCTTTCTCGTATACCTCATAGCGCAACTCGGGTCCGCGCAGAACTCGCGATGTATAGGCGATCGGTTGATCCCTACCGAGTTTTCCTTGTGATAGGATGCCCCCAATCGCATAACCCGACACGTCCGTCGTGATAATGAATGGTTGATCCATATCAGGGAATCGCAACACAGGTGCTGTGCATAGAGCGCTTTTTAGGCATGCAAACGCATTTTCCGCGTTTTCTCCCCAGACAAACGGTTCATTGCTTTGCAGAAGCTTGGTGAGGGGTTTAGAAATTTTGGCAAAGTCCTTAATAAATCTACGGTAGTATCCGGCTAAACACAAAAATTGTCGAACATTTTTAACGTGCTTAGGACGCGGGAATCGCTCTACAGCTTCTAGGTTCTTTGGGTCGGGTGTTAACCCGTCTTCGCTAAGAACGTGTCCTAAATATGCTACTTTCCGTTGTAGAATTTTGCACTTTCCGGGTTCGAGTTTCCAGTTCGCTTTATGTAATCTTTCCATTACTTCAATGAACAATTTTTCGTGTTCTTCCAAAGTTTTGGCGTAGATTACTATGTCGTCCATATAGACAAACACGCCCTTGCCAATAAGGCCCTCGAGCGTAAAGTTCATCGCGCGCTGATATTCCACGCCTGCGTTCTTCAAACCGAATGGCATGCGAACGAATTCAAAATGCTCGTCAGGTGTTGAAAAAGCAGTTTTATGCATGTCTTCCGGACTCATCGGTATTTGATGGAATCCGGAGACGCAATCCATGACAGTGTAGTATTTAGCAGCACCAACGGTGTCGAGTATTTGGACAATATTAGGTAGCGGGTATGCCATTGCTACTATTTTCTCGTTTAGAGGACGGAAATCTACTACAACTCGCCAACGTGGTTTATTATCAGTTAATTGCTTTTTTGGTACGACCCAAAGCGCTGACAAATAGCTACTTCTAGAGTGTCTGATTACGCCCTTCTGCAGTAACTCATTCACTTGTCGGTTCACCTCGTCTTTCAGAGCATGCGGCAATCTGTATTGACGCCTGCTCACCGGAATATCGTTGGTCGTGGGGATCCTATGAGCTACAACACTAGTTGTAGTAAGTTCATCACCCTCGAGATAAAACCGATCCGGGTTATTTTTCAACAATTTTACGGCTTGCTGGTATTCTTCCTTTTGCAGCTTATTAATTTCCGTAAGTCCGATTAACTTGGTTAGTCGGTCCGAAGATAGAGGTATATCATCGTACCGTTCAGATGCCAAAAAAAGATTTTTATAATCTCCTTTACTCCAGTCGAACTCTTGGAGATTAGTACTGTCGAACCGCATTAGGGATTTAAGATTCTCAAACTCCCAGTTGTGCATTGTATCTGTTTCTGATTCTTCATTGTTATACATTAATACTTCTTCGTCGCGTAGAAACTCTAATTCTGTTCTTTTATTTTCGATCGTAATGGTTTTTTCTCCAAAGTCAATAATTGCTTTAGCTCTATACAAAAAATCAGATCCTAATATCGCATCGTATGGTATGGCGCTGTTATTCGGTATTACTGTTATTGATGATTCTACGCCTAATATATTAAGGAGAGCGGCGCCAAGTGTAGGCATTAGTGATCCATCAATCCCCTTTAAATAAGTCTCGTTTGTTGTGACGACAATTTCCAATGATGATAATACTTTTGCTTTAATGACGCTAGCTTCACAACCGGTGTCAATTAAAATCAGTGTTCCTTCGTAGTTTAGAAATAGAAATTTATTGTGGTTTCCGGCAAAGTTAGTGTTAAGTATCCTTGGGGATTGTTCAGAACTATTTTTACCACTCAATGGCAGTTCGTGTTCTCCGATCTTCAATGTATTTTTTTTAAATCTGCTATGGATCTTTGCTGCACTAAGAAGCTTATTCCTAGTATTCCATCATACGGGAGTTTAAAACTTTCCTCTACGATGTGAAACCTTATTAATTCTCCGAACCCTTTTATACAGGCGGTTCCCAGGGATTTAATTACGTTGTCGGTTATTCCCTTTAGATTTATTATGTCAGTTGTGTTTATTTCTATGCCGAAGGATAGGTTCCCGTGTTTTAGTATATTGCCGTGTGATCCTGAGTCCACCAAAAATGAGAGTTTCCTGCTCCCAAACTTTAGATTTACGTGGGGCAGAAAGTCACTTTTTACAATGGTTGCAATTCTGAGGCTTCCTCCTCCATTCTCGCTATATTGGCTGAGCGCATGGGGGCGAGCGGTGCCGTTGGCTGCGCTCTGGACATGGAGGCACCGTTCGAGTTTTCCGCTCGCATTTTTTTGTTGTATATCCTTTTTCTGCACTCGTTAATGTTATGCCCCGTATTTTTGCAATACGCACAACTTTTCGGAGTAGGGCAAGATGCAGCCATATGTCCTGGTCGGTTGCACTTTCTACAAACCGGACGGTAAGGTGTATTATTGCGTTGTTGAGCCCCGGTTATAATATTCAACGGACATGTCGCTGATCTATGTCCGGGCTCGTTACACCGAAAACATCTTTCAATAGGTTTGCAGTTCTTTGCCGTATGGCCAATCAAATTGCAAAGTTGGAAAATCATGCGGTTGCAACACGTATTTGCTGTATGTCCAGGTTTATCGCATAATTGGCATGTCTCAATGGACGCTTTATTCGCCATTCGTTCTCTGTAATTAAAGGCATTATGTCCGGATCGTCTACACCGTGTGCAGGTTTCAATTTGCTGCTGAGCAGGGGATTCCTCGAGTTGACATATATATGCTTTTTTGCGGTCTTCTCTTCCCCGAACTGTGAGTTTGCGACTAAGATCTCTTAATAAACTTCGTTCGTCAAGGTCTCTTTCTTCTTGTATCGCTTTATTAACGATAGTATTAAGATCTGTCACCGTTGTTCCGATACTTCTATCGATTTCTTTCCTCAGGCCTTTGCGAAGCAAGTAATTACTGTCGCTTCAGCTTCGCGGCGCATCACTTCCGTCACAGCTCCTACATGAGCTCTCTCTGCTTCTAGAAGTCGACGGCCAAGGTCTTTTATTCGATTAGCGAATGAAATAACGTTTTCGTCATCCGTTGGAACTCCGTTCCTAATTCACCGATCAGTTGTTGTATAGTTCGAGGAGGTGCGTATATCGTCTCTAAGTAATCTTTTAAAGCCCTAACGGTTGCAAACGTTTGCCCACGAATCGCCTGTCTCGCCTCCCCGGTTATACGTGACCGTAACAATTTGACGAAGCTTGATTCGCTGTTCGCATCTATAATTTCCAAGGCTTCGTCGCAGCCTTCGAAAAACTCGCTTAAGGTAATATTGCGCCCATCAAATACGGGCACTACATTAAGCGCGTCTTTCAACGGAACAGCCTGAGTAGGCATTGTTACGTGGGCTTGTTTGTTGTCTGAAATATATATCGTGAGGTTTTCAAGTACCTCTTTTTGCTTGCTATCGGCTGATTTTGCCGTTTGCGCGATCGGTTCTATGAAAGAGTCTTCCAAAACTTCAATCGTTCCTTGTAACACTCGCGGTGGAGGTTTTATTTCTCCATCCCTCGGGATCTCCTTAGTTGGAGAAAAAGGGTCGACGTTGTCGATATCGTCTAGGCAGAATTTATTCTTATCTGCCCGACTTCTAGTGACACGCTGCTCAGACATGCGTCCTAGTGTCAAATTTTCGCATTAAAATCGGTATTAAAGTCAATATTATGTATTATTTGGCATAAAGAACAATTCAATTAGTAACTTATTAGTTAAAAATGTTATAAAATTGAACAAGGTAAGTTCCGATGACTGTACCGCTTAACTAACCTACGTGCGTATATATAAATAAAACAAATTGGGAGTGTCTCTTCTCTACTCAATCATCAAGATTTAATTGCCTAACGGCTTCTTCCAACAACTTTATGTCTCCCTCCTGACGGTTTGCTTCCGGTTTAACTCCCTAAATGCGCGCGCGGTTATCGCCCAGGTTTTTTTCAACCAAGCCTTTAGTTCTTGGTTTTCCTTTTCCAACCCCTCTATACGCTTCTCCGCACTTGTTACTTTTTGTAATAAGAAATTTGTATTTCCATGCGTCTCTGCACAGGCCTTTTGGAGCTCCTCTATATAGGTACGATTATTTCGTGATAACGTTCCGACCGTGCAGAGAGCCCTATGATGAGAGCTTACTCGCTCCTCTATTGTGCGAAGTCTTTCTTCGTTCGGTAAGGGATAATCTCTATTCAGTCCTATCATTTGGACCGGAGAGTTTTCCGGTTGGGGGAAGAGGAGAAAAAAAAGAATTAAAAAAAAAATAGTTATTAAGGAGACGGCAAAAAAAACAGAAAATATTGAAAGAGGGAAAATAATCAAAAACAGAAAATATTGAAACTGGAATATTAAAAATTAGTAAATTAAAAAAAAATAAAAAAAATATTATAAGTAAAATCGAAAAATAATTATAGAGAAAGAAAAAAAAACAGAAAAAGAAAATATTGAAATTATTAATAAAAAACAGAAAATATTGAAACTCGAATATTAAAAATTAGTAAGTTCATTCAATAAAAATATTATAAGTAAAATCGAAAAATAATTATAGAGAAAGTAAAAAAAAAACAGAAAATATTGCAATAGAAAAAAAATCAAAAACTGGAATATTAAAAATCAGAAAATATTGAAATTATTAATCAAAAACAGAAAATATTGACATTGGAAATTTTAAAATTAGTGAATCAAATATCAAAAAAAAATAATTATAGGGAAAGTAAAAAACAGAAAATATTGGAATTAATTATTAAAATAAAGAAACGGAAAAATATTGAAATTAAAAATTATTAAATAAGGAAAACAGGATATATTGAAATTAAAAAAAATTAAAAATGATTAAATTAATTAATAAGAAATTCATAAATAAAATTGAAAAAACGAAAGTAAAAAAAAGGAATATTGGAAGAGAAATTATTAAAAAGGTCTTAAAAATTATTAAAGTAAATTATTAAAGTTAAATAAACATTTAAATAAATAAAATCGCCAAATAATAAAGAAAAAAAACAGGAATATTGAAATATTATTAAAAAATTATTAAATAAAGGAAAAAAAAGGGAAAATATTAAAAATTAAAAATTAATAATAAAAATTATAAATAAAATTGAAATATTAAAAATTGTTATTAAATTAAAAAATTATTATTAAATAAATAAAGAAAGTAAAAAAAAGAAATAGTAAAAATTAAAAACGGAAAATATTAACAACAGAAATTTAAAAATAATAAATTAATAATAAAAAATTTATAAAAAATAAATAATAATGCTAAAAGTCAGGAATGCCCGCCCCCCAGCCCTTCCCCTTTCTTTCCCCGTCTTCTTCGTCCTTTTCCCCCTTAGGAGGAGAAGTAATCCCAACCCGGAGTTATTATTATTATATGCGCCGTTTTTTTATTTTATCAATTACACGCGCACATATACATATATGTATACATATGGATATATATAATAGTTTTCTCAATATGAATATATAGAACCCGTATGCCCGGAGGAGGGGCGGTCCTGCTACGGGCGCAGCACACCGAAAAGATGGCGTGCCTACTTCTCTAGGCACAGCGGAGGAGGGGCGGCCTACTTCTCTGGCACAGCGGAGGAGGGGCGGGCCTTCTCCAATAGGCGCAGCGCAATGGAGGGGGGCGGACCCTGCTAGCCGCGGCGCAGTGGAGGGAGGGCGGACCTTCGGCGGCAGTGGAGGGGGCTCTTTCTAGGCATTGAATCGGCGCAGTGGAGGGGACGGGTCACTGACCCCGGTCCCTCTCGGCCAGTCGTGTGAGCGCGTGGGCGGTTCACTGACCTCCACTGAGGGCAGGATCACTCGGCACGGCGGAGGGAGGACGGACCTTCGCTCTCTCTCTACCGCTATTCGGGCCAGTCACGTGGGCGAGCGGGTGAGTTATTACTCTTCGGTCTCGCTGTCCGGACCGAAGAATAATAGCTTTCGGGCGGCAATTTTCCCCCGCCTCCTCTCGTTGTCGTGGGCGGGTGCGTCACGGACAGCGTTGGGGAGAGCAGCAGTGCCTTCACTTTCTCCTGCGTCCTGCTCTCCTGGTATCGCCGCGTCCGTTTCTCGTCGCTTTTTTGCCGCCTTGCGGAGCTCGCGGTCGCTGGGACCCCGGGGTGTCCGCGGGCAACCTGCCGCGTTCAACGGTATCACCGTGCCGAACGGTGATATCGCGGATGGCTCGATAGGAGAGCGGGTGGGGGTTTTTACCCCTTCCTCTATTGTACTGGCGACCGATGGGCTGGGCGGCTCGCGCCCATCGGTCGCCAGTACAATAGAGGAAGGGGTAAAAACCCCCACCCGCTCTCCTATCGAGCCATCCGCGATATCACCGTTCGGCACGGTGATACCGTTGAACGCGGCAGGTTGCCCGCGGACACCCCGGGGTCCCAGCGACCGCGAGCTCCGCAAGGCGGCAAAAAAGCGACGAGAAACGGACGCGGCGATACCAGGAGAGCAGGACGCAGGAGAAAGTGAAGGCACTGCTGCTCTCCCCAACGCTGTCCGTGACGCACCCGCCCACGACAACGAGAGGAGGCGGGGGAAAATTGCCGCCCGAAAGCTATTATTCTTCGGTCCGGACAGCGAGACCGAAGAGTAATAACTCACCCGCTCGCCCACGTGACTGGCCCGAATAAGCGGTAGAGAGAGAGCGAAGGTCCGTCCTCCCTCCACCGCGCCGAGTGATTCGGCCCTCTGACGAAGGACGTCGACCCCGCCTGCGCGCTCATCCGAGTGGCGCGTGCAGAGAGAGAGAGAGCGAAGGTCCGCCCTCCCTCCGCCGTGCCGAGTGATCCTGCCCCCAGTGGAGTCAGTGAACCGCCCACGCGCTCACACGACTGGCCGAGAGGGACCGGGGTCAGTGAACGCCCCCTCCACTGCGCTGCGCCTAACAGGTTCCCGCCCCCTCCACGGCGCTCGCCTACCAGGGCCAGCCCCCCTCCCTGCGCTGCCTAAGGGGCCCGGCCCCCTCCACTGCGACTGGCCGAGAGGGACCTAACAGGGCCTGCTCCCTCCACTGCGCCGCGCCTAGCAGGACCGCCCCTCCTCCGCCGTGCCCAGAGAAGCAGGGCCGCCCCTCCTCCGCCGTGCCTAGAGAAGTAGGCACGCCATCTTTTCGGCGTGCTACGCCCCGAACAGGGCATATATATAATAACAAATTGTGTCCGAATATATATATTATGTGTGTGTATGTGTAATAACCGGTACCAATAAAGAAAACACTACTGATAATAATACTGGGTTGGGATTATTGTTCCTAATATCCTGCATTCCTTACTTTTAATTTTTTATTTATTAACAAACATAGTCTATAAACTTTTTACTTTTCCGTTAAGTACCAACCTTTTGTTTAAATTTCAATATTTTCCGTTTTTATTACTATTTTCTTTATTTATTTATAAATTTTTAATAATTAATATTTTTTTTTAGACTTTTTAAAATATTCAATAGTTTCTGTTTTTTTTATTTTAATTTTAATAATTAATTCAATAATTTGTAAAGCTTTTAAATATTTTTATAATTTTCTGTTTTTTTATTAAATAACTATTTTTCAATTTTTACTTATAAATTGTTATTAACTAATTTAATAATTTTTTTATCTCGTTTTTTATAATTAAGAACTTCTTAAATATTTTTATAATTTCGATATTTCCTGTTTTTTTTTATTATTTTTAGTTACAAATTTGTTTAGTGTTAATAATTAATTTAATAATTCGTTTTTGTTATTAAGACCTTTTTATTATAATATAAATTTTTATACTAACTTTAATATTCCTTTTTTTTTACTTTCGTTTTTTCAATTTTATCTGTAATTTTCTTATTAATTAATTTAATCATTTTTAATTTTTTTTGTTCAATATATCCTGCTTTCCTTATTTAATAATTTTTAATTTCAATATTTTCCCTTTTCTTTATTTTAATAATTAATTCCAATATTTTCTGTTTTTTTTTTACTTTCCCTATAATTATTTTTTTTTTGATTCCCTTTTTAATATTCAATTCACTAATTTTTTCAAAAATTTTTTTTTATATATATTCCAGTTTCAATATTTTCTGTTTTTGATTATTTTCCTTCTAATTATTTTCAATTTTTCTATTAATAATTTCAATATTTTCTGTTTTTTTTCCGTCTCCTTAATAACCTTTTTTTATCTTTTTCCCTAACCGGGAAAATCCCCGGTCCAAATGGTAGGACTGAATAGAGATTACCCCTTACCGAACGAAGAAAGACTTGGTACAATAGAGAAGCGAGTAAGCTCTCATCATAGGGCTCTCTGCACGGTCGGAACGTTATCACGGAATAATCGTACCTATATAGAGGAGCTCCAGAGGCCTGTGCAGAGACGCACGGAAATACAAATTTCCTATTACAAAAAATAACAAGTGCGGAGGAGCGTATAGAGGGGTTAGAAAAGGAAAACCAAGAACTAAAGGCTTGGTTGGAAAAAACCTGGGCGATAACCGCGCGCGCATTTAGGGAGTTAAACCGGAAGCAAACCGTCAACGAAGTAGACATAGAGTTGTTGGAAGAAGCCGTTAGGCAATTAAATCTTGAGGATTGAGTAGAGAAGAGACACTCCCAATTTGTTTTATTTATATATACGCAAGTAGATTAGTTAAGCGGTATAGTCATCGGAACTAACCTCGTTCAATTTTATAACATTTTTAACTAATAAGTTACTAATTTAATTGTTCTTTATGCCTTTAATACCGATTTTAACGTGAAAATTTGACACTAGGACGCATGTCTGAGCAGCGTGTCACTAGAAGTCGGGCAGATAAGAATAAATTCTGCCTAGATGATATCGACAACGTCGACCCTTTTTCTCCAACTAAAGAGATCCCGAGGGATGGAGAAATAAAACCTCCACCGCGAGTGTTGCAAAGAACGATTGACGCTTTGAGAAGACTCTTTCATAGAACCGATCGCGCAAACGGCAAAATCAGCCGATAGCAAGCAAAAAGAGGTAGCTGAAAACCTCACGATATATATTTCAGACAACAAACAAGCCCACGTAACAATGCCTACTCAGGCTGTCCCGTTGAAAGACGCGCTTAAGGTAGTGCCCGTATTCGATGGGCGCAATATTACCTTAAGCGAGTTTTTCGAAGGCTGCAACGAAGCCTTGGAAATTATAGATGCGACCAGCGAATCAAGCTTCGTCAAGTTGTTACGGTCACGTATAACCGGGGAGGCGAGACAGGCGATTCGTGGGCAAACGTTTGCAACCGTTAGGGCTTGAAAAGATTACTTAGAAACGATATACGCACCTCCTCGAACTATACAACAACTGATCGGTGAATTAGGAATGGAGTTCCAACGGGATGACGAAAACGTTATTTCATTCGCTAATCGAATAAAGGACCTTGACCGTCGACTTCTAGAAGCAGAGAGAGCTCATGTAGGAGCTGTGACGGAAGCGATGCGCCGCGAAGCTGAAGCGACAGTAATTACTTGCTTTCGCAAAGACCTGAGGAAAGAAATCGATAGAAGTATCGGAACAACGGTGACAGATCTTAATACTATCGTTAATAAAGCGATACAAGAAGAAAGAGACCTTGACGAACGAAGTTTATTAAGAGATCTTAGTCGCAAACTCACAGTTCGGGGAAGAGAAGACCGCAAAAAAGGC